>PTEX01000022.1:2052990-2080903 GCA_003342815.1 Eudromia elegans | reverse complement strand
CCCTGGGTGGTTTTACTCTTTGCAAATGAAGAGTAACCAAAAGAGAAGAGAAATTTATTGTTTTATAGCTAACCTCATGTTTGCCTTCCCAGCAATTGTCCTGAGAGGGCAGATCAGAGAGGACAGTAAGGGAAAGGGAATGTTCCAAGGTTGCAAGTTCTTGACATCTTAAATGACACTAATAATAAGCAGAAAAGTAGAGACAAGAATTACTGGGTAATACTAAATCTACTTTCCTCAAGTGTAAAAAATTATGTGAATTTTCTTTTAATTTTTTTGCACACAGAACGGACTCAGACACTTTCAAGCGAAGAAGTGAAATGATTTGCCAAATGAAATCCCACTCTCTTTTCTCTTGCCAGAAAACTGATTTTTCCAAATTCAAACTTTTACATCATCCTTGTTTTTTTTCCCCCATTTACATTCAAAATATAGACATTTTCCTAAAGAACTGTAGTCTTGGCAGTTTATGCTTTATCAGCTACTGATAGGAGTTCTATACATAAAGGAATTCTGTTCATTACCTTCACTGTTCATTACCTTCACTGTGTCATAAACTAAGTATGATTTAGTTTTCTACCTGTCTACCAGCATGTTACCTGTCTACCAACTTTATACATTTTAGATGTAGCTACATATACCTATATACTTAGATATATCTATGCCTAGATAGGTATATGGTTGTGTGGACTATCATTGTTCTCAAAGCCTGAGAACATTTTGATGGCAGTTTAGATTTTTTTTTTTATTTTGTGCACTACTACTGATCATCGCAGAGGAGCTCAGCCAGGGCTGTGTGTCAGCAAACTTATCCATGTGTAATTGAAGATACTGTGTATGCAATCCCTGTATTCTTATATGCACCTTAGATACTGAGACACACATATATCACTTGACATATAAATAATAAATTTGCAGTTAAGAAAAAATTCACCAAGAGTAACTCAGTGAATTTTGCATTTTTAGCATGATATAAATGTTATATGATAACAACAACCCTTCACTGCAGTAAAACAGCAAGCGATGTTTAATGTTATGTTCCCTGCAAAATGCAGGGCAAACATGTGTGCAACACATGCCACTGTGCACTACAAAATGGTTTGGCCTGTGGTAAATAGATCTATGGTCAATAAAAGCAGCACTGAAGCTCATTTGCTTGTTTCACAATGAGCTTCTAAAGTCCACTATATTGCTTTGCTTAGCTATGTATATACTTCAAGGTACATAAAAAGATAGTAAAAGAAAGAAAGAGGAAGAATCAAATATTTTTATATTACGAGATTGAAGGAAGAGATATTTGTTGACCAAGGAATACTAGAATAAGGGCTTTTTTCATTCATGCATTTTATAAGTAAATATAAATGACATTTTAAATGTAAATATTTTCATAGATTACCCAGAAGTTTATTTGAAATGCAAGAAATAAAATGCTAAGCTTACATTGTTTAGTGTAAAAAGTTATTTTTAAATTATCTTCCCATGAATACTAGCTACAGTAATTAGATAATTTAGCAAGCACTGTCTTTAATCCATCAGAGGACAGAGACCATATGACCTTTACATGATCAAAATCAGGCAAGCAGCTCAGCTTCAATATTGAACTGAAAGCAGGCTACCAGATATAGAAGTAAAATCCGAATATTTTCCTATTTGTCAGTTATTTCTTCAGTTCTTTGGAGATTAAAAAACCTTTCATTTTGGAAACTATAAAAGAAATTTATGGCTAAATATACTTCTGACAATGTATTTCTTGTCTCAATACAATCAGTCCCCTGAAGAGCAACTGATAATAGTGCGTCTTGAAAAATTCACTTAAAAACAGAACCCCAGGATTTCTCCATATTACTATAATCATGGGAATAGTATTAGATTAGATTATAACAATGTCCTACCCTGTCTCCAGTTGTTATGATACTATTCAGGACTAACACCACCTCAGCAGGAAGAAAACTGCAACATTGCAACGCTGTTCGTTGACATGCTTTGGTGTGTACACAGTGGGCATGTTTGCAGACACGTGGCAGCAATTTCGTGGCGATGGCAAAACTGAGTATCCCTCACCTTGCCTATATTAGTGAAGCTGATATATAGTGTGATGGGTGTCTTTTACCACTTCAGGAAGACATAGTGGATGCTGAGAACTTCTCTGGCAGTATGGCAGAGCAACAGCAGTTCATATGAGCCACATCTTCCCTGGACTGCAAGGCAACTTGCAGGGGTTCCTCTGGTGACAGTGCAGTGAGAGGACAGTAAAATGAACCACCTCTTCTTCATTCACTCAGCAGCTTTAAGAGCACCTTTGTTTCAGGACATCCTGAACTCAGCGACCCTGCCCAAGCAAGAGAAAGCTGAGAAATAAGGCCTCTCCCAAAGGATAGTGTAAAGAAAGATCCACATTATCTACTTATTCCTTTGAAGAGTCAAAAAATTATATTGTTTTTCAGGACAAAGCACTTTTATTCTCTTAATCCAAACAGGACATTAACAAGAAAAAGGGCCTTGCAAGCAGTCTCCAAAGCACAACAGTCCCATGGTTTTGAGGATTATCAGGCCTCCAGAGGCCACACAAAACTCTGGATGGAGCAGATTGTCTCTTGATGACTCTTGGCATTTTATAAAATGAGGTATATAGTGAAGAACAAGGGACATATTGCACAGCCCTGGAGCAAAGATGCTGTAAAATCAGGCGACAACAAAACCAACTTCCTGATGGTTTTGCTTTTAAAGGATATTGGTTTGGGAATATATTTAGCCTCCTATCCTCAAATGCTCCCTGAGTTCTGTCCAGATTCAGACCTCCTGTCCTGTGCCCTTAATGTGTATTTCATCACCATATTTTCTGTAAACTGACTATACTAACAATACTTACGGTTGGTTGGGAGTTATTGGATGAACGCAAGCCTGAACGGACTGAAAGCCAGCAGGGCTACAGCACTCAAAGGGTAACGATCAGCTGCACAAAGTCCAGCTGGAGAACAGCCAGCGGGGGTGTAATCCAGGGGTCAATACAGGGTCCATACTGTTTTACCGTCTTCATTAATAACTTAGATGTGCTCCCTCAGCAAGTTTGAAGATGATACAAAATTGTGAAGGGGGTTCATATGCCAGATAGTTGTGCTGCCATTCAGAGTGACCTCATCAGGCTGCAGAAATGGGCTGACTGGATCCTCATGAATTTCGACAAGGGGAAGGCAAGAGTTCTGCACCCGCAAAGCAATAACCCCACCCACCAGCACATGCTGGGGGACAAATGGATGGCAAGCAGCTGAGGAAGGTGATCATCCCCTCTGTTCACCACTGATGAGACGTGTGAAGTCCTGGGTCCAGCCCTGGCCCCCCAGTTCAAGAATGGCATGGACATACCCGAGCAAGTCCAGCAAAGGGCTGCTGAAATGATTAAAGGATGAGGGTATCTCTCACACAAGGAGAGCCTGAGGGTGCTGTGACTATTCAGCATGAACATGTGCTCTGAGCAGAGGTGTTGGACTACATGGTTTCCAGGTGTGCTTTTCAACCTCAGCTATCGCGTGAGTGCCATATCACTTTGGGTGGACCATAGGTTTGAATGAATGACCTGGGCAATGGACTTCCTTGATTCTGCAATAATAATCTGTTTTATAGCATTCCTGTGCAGAGGTAATAGTTATTACCATGCACTTAAGAGTTGGATGCATTTCAGGAGCTGATACAGTAATTCTTATCTATTTTGTTGTTAAACCTTTTCAGAAGGAAAGGAACAAATGTAAGGTTACTATTTACTGTCTTACTTTCTTTGCACTGGTCAGTATTAGTTTTAATGAATTAATTGTCAGACAATTTAAATTCCAAATTAAGATCTTAAAAGTGCTTTTGCAGTACTTTATGCAATAAAACCCATCAATACAAGTTTCTGCTTTGATTTAAATCACCCGCTATTTTTAGCACTTCAATAGAACATAACAGTGCTGAGGCAGCTTCATTAAGATCCACCCGGGATGCACATGCGAGCAGTGTTCAGCGTGCAGCCAGCCATCTTCTCCTGTGCATGCAGAGCCAGCGCTGCCCCAGGTGAGGCAGAGAAGGGCTAGTTCAGCTCCAGTGCTCTCTGAGTTCAAATCTCACAGTTCTCACTAAGCCTCCAAGAGGCAATCGCGTTTCAAAAAGCTTACTAGGATACCTCAGCACCAGATAAAAGAAATAATGTAATAGGGGATAAAGTTCTCATAATCTCATAAGAAATTCCCATGGTTCTCCATGAAACTCATGTAATTGCTTTGTCATTTGTGCCTATTTCTGTTAGAATCCCTGAGAAGGCACTCTGAGGAGTCTGAGACCATGTTTGCAGGCAAGGAGATGGGAACTGAATGCCAAAAGATCACTCACGAGGCACACGGACCCAGCCCAGATGATTCATTACTGTACTGAGAATATTCTCCATACCAAGTACCTGTCAGGACTATACCTCAACATGAGATATAGCACTAACTTGTTCTTGGGATTTATGATGACATGAAATGTCTGTTTAAATTCTGGATGAGAGTGAGGATTTTCCTCGTTTGTGAAGAGGAACCTGAGGAAACTGTTTGGAAAGAGGAGTGCATGACTGTGGAGGAGAAAGTGGCTCCCTCTCTGGGCTTATGACATTATGAAAAACAATTTAGACAAATAAGCCCCTGCTAGCTGCTGTTGCAATTGAATTGGTCAGAGTATTTGGCTAAATTGTCCAAGTTTACTGAATCTTGTGGAATGAATCTTGCTACAGCAGAAGCTCACTCTCGTGCTGTTGGTTGCAGTTGAACAACTGAGGATGGTAACTCAGTGCTGCATTTCCATGAACATCTACATCAAAGAGCTAAACATGGTACTTTAAGAATTTGACGACCAAGCTGGCTATGTGCTGGGGAAAAAAAGACAACTAGTTCTCAAAACCATATTACATAAACAAGGCTTAATCTATATTTAAAAGGATTTTAGGAAAAAAACCCCAAAATGTCACATTTATGCAGCTACTTATTTTTCCCATCTAGTGCAACCTGACTACAAATGGCATTTGTCTGCTGGTTAGTTTGGGCAGCTGCAACTGCTCTGTCATTTTGGAAATGTTCTCCTTATTCAGGAAAAGAGAGTTGTACTTTGCAGACAGAACTTGGAAGCTTTCAAGCTGAGACAAGTCTGGCAGTTTCACTGGCAGTTTGACCAAGAGCAAACAGAACACTTTATATACCTTGGCATAAATAAACACTGCCCTTAGATGTTCCTGTTCAAAGCCAGGCGCAGGGTGAAGGGCTACGGAGTCTCTTTCAATCTGTCCCCACAGGACAGCATTTGGCGTTGCGGCACTTCAAATATTATTTGAAATATTATTTAGGAATTAGCAGTGGAAGTATTGCAAAATAACTACATAATATTTTAAAAAACAAGAACTAATTGTAATTTATACTGTGATTGTCTGCACTATGAATAAAAAATTCTTGCTCTATTCTTATTTGCTCAACTGCCTCGAGCCAATGGTCTGCTTCTGCTCAACCTGCCTATGGAGGTAACCTATGCTGCAACTACAGAGATAGGCCCCTTGGCAGGTCCTGGTCTGTGTGGGTCAGGTTCACACTCGCTGGCCAAGGACCATGCCAAATCTTCCTCTCAGCGGCCTGAGAGACTGCCAGCCACATGAAGACTGAGGAGAAGCACTATTGCCACTGCTGGAACCTACCTGGGGAACGATAGGTATAAATAGCTGTTGGTGATTCATAAAACAGCCACCTATAATGACTGCCTCAGGGCTAGAGAAATATAAGCATCCTGGGAAAATAGTGTGATTTCATAGGTGTTTGCACCTCCTTCTTTAAATTAAACTACACCCTGATTGATAGGTAAGTGTATTAGATAAAACTAACTTCTTAATTAAGGCCAAAGAAGGAGCCAAACTCTTCTCGGTGGCCAGTGACAGGACAAGGGGTAAAATGGGTACAAATCAAAACACGGGAAGTTCCAGCTCCATGTGAGGAGGAACTTCTTTACTGTGAGGGTTGCAGAGCCCTGGAACAGGCCGCCCAGAGAGGCTGTGGAGTCTCCTTCTCTGGAGATCTTCCAAATCCACCTCGATGCCACCCTGTGCCCCATGCTCTAGGTGTTCCTGCTGGAGCAGGGGAGTTGGACTAGATGATCTCTAGGGGTCCCTTCCAACCTCAACCATTCTGTGATTGTGTGACATTTGTTTGGAAAACTTTAGTGGTCTGACTCTCCCCTCCGTGGGACATGCAACTGCTGTCGCTGCTCCTCAGGGACAGATTTAGTATAGTTTACTTTATATTGGACTGTACTGAGAATTGTTAAAATGCAGGTTGTATCGACTGCAGCAGCTAATTGCTTACTTCCTTGGTTTATAGCAAAGGGGGTTTAGATAATATAAACACTTACAGAGAGTTAAGCCTGACTTTAGCAGACTTTTAAAATTGCATTTTTTATTTTTCTCTTATTAACAGATGGAGTAGTACATATGTTACTTTTAGAGTTAGCATTATCTGTGAAAGGACTCTGGTCACATTAATCAGCTGCTAGTTCCTGGATAATGAGATACTTCAGAGTCTCAGGGCCGTTTAACACAGATTATAAAATGTGATAAGTCAGAGACAAGGAAAGCTTGAAATAGCTGGTATAAGGCAGCTTGAGGGAAAGCTTGAAAGAGTTTTTGTGAAATAGTTTGTGTTTACTACTTAGTATTGTTTCTTTGCTGAAGTTGTAATCTCATTTCTCCTTGTTAAATAAATAAAATACTGGTTAATTTATGCAACTAAAAGATTAACATGTCTCCTACTTGAATGAAATTCCTTCCTACTTTAATTATTCATAACATTCACATTTTATCCTGCTTCTTTTTCTCTTCACTCTTTGATGGATAAGGAGATGGAGCTGCTGTTCACATCTCTTCTGTCCAGTTTTTCTTCTGATTCTCCTGCCTAAAGGCAGCATCGTTTAAATACATATAAAACACATATATATAAGAAATATATAATATATATAAAAGCGGTTAAATGATTTTCCTCCCCAACTAACAATCCTTTGAGGTACTTCCTGCGTCTCTAGGAGTAAACTGCCTACCAGACCCCCCCTGCACTCCCATTTTAGCCTCTGCCCAGGCAGCCGAGGCAAGCGGCAGCCCTGCCAGGAACGCAAGACGATGCTGCTGTTCAGTGACACGGCAATTAAATTTTAATGTGCCCGTTGCAAAGACGGCCGAGCTACTTAAATCGCTGTAGTGATTGGATTAGGAGGATTTCACACTGTGACATATAAAGCATGGGGGGAAAAAAAAAAAAAGATAAAAAAAAAGAAAAACCTCAACCACCTCTGTCACACACCAGTGCAACAGCCACCTATGCCAGGCCGGGCAACCTCGATGTTTCACTCGCACGGTCTGGACGCTGCTTCACCCTTTTACTTCACACGCTCGGACAAGGCACGAGCTCCCTTAAAACAACTTCGCGTCGCTCTTTCTCACAGTTTTATCTCCTACCAGGCACCCGGCCTTGGCCTTGGCCTGTTCTTGTCAGCAGAACCCGCGGGCGGCGCCACCCAACACCTTCTCCCAGGCCGCCGAGCACCACCCAACGGCGGCCACGGCCGCCCCCAGCAGCCATCCCACGACGCCCCCCGCCAACGGCGGCAACGGCCACTCCCATCGGCCACCCTGCGGGGCGGGGCCAGGCGGGGCCACCACGGCCCGCCACGGGGCGGGGCCGCCCGGCCGGCGGGATGCGAGCTCCCCCTCCCGAGGCGCGCCAGCCCAGCTGCCGCCTCGCCGCGACCCGGGCCGACCCCGGGCTCGTTGCGGCAGCGGCCGCCCGCCCGCCCTGCGCCCCTTACGGGCAGCGCGCCCCGAGAGGTCGGCTCGGCGGGGCGCCCTCCCCCGCGCCGGTTCTGGGCAGGTGTCGGCAGCGGCGGGGGCAGCGGGAGCCCCCCTGGCCGCGGCGAGGGGCGGGGGCCGGGGCGGCGCGGGGCGGTGGCACCGCATGCGCAGGAGGGCAGGTGCTGCCGGTTGCGTGGAGCCCGTGGCAGCGCGCGCGGCCGGGTGCCCTCATGGTGCTGTGTCAGGGCGGCGAGGCTGCCGCTGTTGCCATCCCGGCTGCCGGCGAGAAGGAGCCGGACGTGCCGCTGAGCCGAGAGGACGATGCGGCGCTCGGGCAGCCGCAGCTGTGCCCGGAGCCCGCCTTGGAGGCTGAAGAGCCCCGCGCGTGTGGCCGCTGCTCGGGCTTGTCCTGGCCGTGCCGCCGCGAAGCACCCGGTGAGGAGGGGGAGTGTGGCAGGCGGGACAGGGTCGCGGCGCCCTCCCGGCCAGGGTTCCCCGCCTGCGGTGACACTGCCGGCGGGGCTCAGGAAGAGGAAGCGGCCTCGAGGGCAGCCGCGCTCCGGGCTCGCCCTGACGGGCACCGAGGGCGCGCGGCTGCCGCAGAAGGCGCCCGGAGGCCGGCAGGGAGGATGCGGCCCGCGGGCAGCTCGCAGCGGGCAGGAGACCGCTGGGCTCCGTGTTTGGCCGGGCTGAGCAGCCGGGCCCGCGTGAGCCCCGGCCGAGGCGGGTGTTGCGTTTACCGAGTAAAGGCACTCGTTGGCGGTAGCAGCGGGAGCTGCCGGCGCCCTGCGCTGTCCCCATGAGCAACAGGCGGGCAGTGAGGAGTGGGGCTCGTTGTCCTCCTGGCGGGGCCTCCCCAGCGAGTTCCCTCCTTCTTGGGTGCGAATGAGCCCTCGAGGCTCCATCTGCGTGCTTCCCTTTGCCGTTTCATTATTCTGAATTGCGAAGGAAACAGGCTGCAGTATGTTTTCATAAGCTCGATGGAGCTCTAGTAGATGCAGCCTGTGAAATTTCTTGTTGTTGTTTTCATCAGAGAATGGATAAAGTATCAGTCTTTGGTAAATCAGTGAGCTGTAGCAAGCCCAAAAGAATGAACATTTCCTTGGTGAAGAGCACTAATGCCACTGCTGCATCAAAGCGTAGATCAAAACAATATTTCAAAGTGTATGGAAATCACAGTTATTCACCTCAATTATTTTTTTGTTTATTATTATTTTTCTTTGTGGTAGTCTGCCTGGCTAAATGTTCATTGAGTCAATGGCTGCACTGTATGATTCATGCCCACGTCTTGTCCATGTGACCATGGGTGCTCCTGTGCATGCTCTGGCGTGCACTTCTTAAGGTGATAGGAGCAGAGGGCCCTTTTCCTGGCTCTCTTGAAGGTTTGGAAGAATTGCCTGAGTGACCTCCATGCCCAGAGGCAGTTCTGTTCTGTCTCTGTACTGTTCTGCCTCAGCTGCTGTTCTCAAGTTTCATGTACATGAGAAGTGTGTGGGTTTTTTGTTTGTTTTTGTTCCCTCAGTGTACTTATTTTTCAAGTATAAAACCTTGTCATGGGAGAAACTGACTTTAAAATGCCGTCTAAGAGGATTTGCACATAGAAAATGGGGTGCAATAGGATGTATTCTACTAGGACTTATAACAAGAGTTGTAAGATTGTTTGGATACCTGATGTATAGGATTGACCAAATAATATCAAAGAGTTACCGAAATACTTCTTTTTTCTCAAATCTGCTATTCAGAATAGAGCACTTGCATAGTATGTTTTTGGAGGCCTAGTGTTTGGCTGGGTAGGAATGTTATCTTAACCTAGCTTCTTCAAGTGTACTTTTAAATAAGTATTATTGAGAACTGTACTTCTTGTTTTTGGTGGAAGAACTTGTACCATTTTATTTTTAAAAGAAAGTATTACACTTTCTCATGGCACTGAGTACGTGCTTTGGCAATATGAGATGTTGACGGCTTAAATTCTAATGTTATAAGATACCTTTTCTGATATGCTTGGTATATTAGATTAGCTTACAAAAGTATAAGTTCATTCTGTTATTCCTTCAAATCAAAAGCTTCTAGATATAACATCCCTTTAGCTTAGCTTGCTTTAATTTGCTTTATTTTTTTTTCTATTTCAGCACTTCTTCCTTCTGTAGTAATCAGACAAACTATCAAGCCTGAAATAAAAGTTAGTAGTTCTGTTTGTACAGTGTTCTTCCATAGGCCAGCCTGTGTTTGGATTTCCCATTTCACTTTTAGACCACTCTTGTTTCCCTTGCTTTAATATTTCTTTTGCATGACTTTGTTTTTCTTTTGCATGACTATGTGGATTAGGGCATTATGTAATCCATGAACATTTTGAAGTCTGCTCTGTTTCACAATTGGTAGATGTCCCAGACTAGTTGGGGGCAATTTTAGTAGTAACTTGTTGTATGCATGTGGCTGTTGCTAAGTAGAAATATTTCTGTCTAGTAGAAATTGCCATTCATTTTCAGCAATATCATGGTTGGAATTCTGAAAGTATCACTTTCTGCAAACTTTAAATTCTGGTTGCAGTTGCAAAGACATCTGTCTTCAGAACAGATTAAGCTGGAGCCAATGTGATATTCAAGGTACCAAACCACAATCTTAGATAGCAAAAAGCAGTTTCTTAACCTTGAATACTGGTCTCTGGGAGGATCAAATGGGTTGTGACAAGATTTGTTAATTGAAAGAAAATCTCAAAACTGTCTTGAGTTGCTAAGCAACTCTAATCAGTGCCCTGATGGTTCTGCTGTACAGGATCTGTAAGGCTCGTGGGCACCCACGCAAAATAACATGAGGCATCTTTTGTCAAAACGGCCTGCTTTAGGAACATGGAGTTCTCCTGACTTTAGAGGGTGCATTACTTGTTGTATGCATACGTCCATACATACAGAAGGATGATGGGGTAATAGCCTGCTCTGCTCTTCAGATGAGTTCCCTTTTCTATGATGCTCATCTCTAGTTTCAGTATGTTCTTCTTCAGCTACAAAGTCATTTTTAAAAAACTTGCTTTCTTGGGAGATAATGGGGAGGTCAGCAGCAATTCACCCTCTCTGATTTTTTTTTTTTTCCATACTTGAGGGTGGAGAAGGTGGATGGAACAAGGACAAGGTGTTACAGAAGGGTGCCAGAGGCGATGTGCAAGCTTGAGCAGAAACCATCAGGCTTAGGAACTGGCTTCAAGAAGAAAAAAATCTGGTAGATGAGTGTGAACTAAGATGAAACTTAGGTCTTCTTAGCCCTTTTAGGAATATCAGCACTGTCCGAGGGGGAAATGATATGTTAAAACTAAGCACTTGGGGTTTTTTTTCTGATTAAATATCTATTTTTGATGCCTATTAGAAGATATTTAGATTCTTAGAGCAACATCAAAGTATTATGTAGAAGTTGTATAGCCCTTGCTCAAATTTGATCTGATAAGTATAACCTGACAGGTATAGCAAACCAGGTAATGTTTTTTACAAATTTGTGTATGTGTGCATGGTTGTTCAGTGATAGAAGGAACGAATCTGTTGCTTAGGAACATTAATTGTCTACTAAATAATCAGATGATTTCCAGACAATAAATTCAGTGTTTCATAATAATTTCGTGGACTTTTTTTTGCAGTATTTACTGATCCTTGGGTGGTGGATAGAATGGTTGTTGTAAAACTGAGAGAAGTGTGGGGATAGTTCTCCACCAAGAGTGTTCATTTTTACTTCTTTAACAAAAGCAAAAAAACCCTGTGTCAGTCAGTGAAACATATTCTCAAGGTATATCTCTAAATAAATATAGTATATAAAGCTGCCTGAGATATCTAGTGGCTAGCTTGCTGCTTATTAACTGGAGGGATTTTCTTCATGTGTTGCAGGAACAAAGAAGAAGGCTTCCTGTCCAGGAGTTGGTCTGTTTTATACTGTACTGTCTGCCTTCCTTTTCTCAGTGGCCTCTCTATTTCTAAAAAAAATAGAAGATATGCATGCTGTGGAAGTGAGTGCATTTCGATGCATTTTCCAAATGGCATTTGTTCTTCCTGGTTTAATATACTACAAGTAAGTGTAGCAAATGTTTGAATTATTTTGTAAAAACTATAACCCAGAATTAACACTTAAATTGGAAATTAAATCACATTGCATTATTAATTCAGATTTTTATTTAATAAATTGCATTTTTTTTGAGCAGAGTTTGTTACTTTAAGCTAGTTGATAGTTTGTCAGTACAATTCAGCAAAATGAAAATCTTGGTCTCCCTGAATTATAGAAGTTACAACAAGGATGATATCAGATATATTGATCTTCCATTAAATGTTGTTCTTAAAAACAAAAGATAGTTTGTAGATTTTTTTTTTTTTTTTTCAAGAACAAATTTCCCAGATATCCCTGAAGGTGATTGTGGGTTATGGAAATTAAAAGGTCTGTATGATCAGATAGTTTGGTATACTTTTTATACTTTTTTTAATGACATTTTAAATGAAGTCTCTCATTGTGAAACTTTATATGTTCAAATGTAATTTGAATGTCACAAAATAAGTGTGGAAGTAACTTTCTTTTTTTTCTCCTTAATTTCCAGAACAGGGTTTTTGGGACCAAAAGGTAAAAGAATCTATCTTTTCCTCCGAGGATTCTTTGGCTCTAGTGCGATGGTTCTTCTCTACTATGCTTTCCAATCAATGCCCCTAGCTGATGCCACTGTTCTAACTTTTAGCAGTCCTGTTTTCACATCATTGCTGGCTTGGATCTTTCTCAAAGAGAAATACAGTATTTGGGATCTTCTGTTTACCCTCTTCGCAATTGCTGGAGTGATTCTTATTGCCAGACCACCCTTTCTTTTTGGGTCGAAAATTGCAGGGATTGAAGGCAATTACACAGATCGTCTTAAAGGAACTATAGCAGCAATTACAAGCGCATTTTCTACATCTTTGACTTTTGTTATACTCAGAAAGGTGGGGAAATCTGTGCATTACTTTTTGTCCATTTGGTATTATTCAGTAATTGGTTTTACTGGATGTATTATAACATTGTTTCTTATGAATGAGTGGAGTTTACCATATTGTGGTAAAGACAGGGTTTTTCTAGTATCAATAGGTGTTCTAGGGCTGGGGGGTCAGATATTTCTCACAAAAGCATTACAGAAAGAGAAAGCTGGACCTGTTGCCATAATGAAAACAATGGATGTGGTTTTTGCTTTTATTTTACAGATTCTTTTTCTTAATCGTCTGCCAACTTGGTGGACTGTGGGTGGTGCCCTCTGTGTAATAGCCAGTAGTTCTGGAACTGCCATTCGTAAGTGGCACCAAAGCTCAAAAAAAGCAAAGCAAAATGAAATCTAATTCAGACACTATTTCATCATAGAAACATAAATTATCTTGATAAATACATTATTTATTTATTTTAAATATTTCATTTATCAAATCATAGTATCCAATTATACTCACTAAAAAATATTTTTCTTTTTAAAACAAAATCGAAGCTGTCTAGACAACCGATTAGGTGTATGTTTTTGTTGCAGGTTTAGACATGCGAATATGAGAAGTAAGAAGATCTTTAAAAGTTGCTTGCTTGCTGTCTAAAGTGGATGATAGTTACAGGACAGTTTTATTTCTTTTTGATTTTTAATCTTGCTTATTCTCCCCTTCTTAGGCCTTGCCTCCTGAGAAGTGAGAATCAAGATTTTACAGGCTAATTTGTTATTCAGTGCTTGATTTCCAGAGGGACTACAGTTAAAAAAAAATAGACTACAATAATGAACTATAGCTCACACATTTATAAGCTTTCTTTTTTTTTTTTTTTTTTCTTCACAAAACAGACTCCAAATACGTAAGGATTTTTTTTTTTTTGTTTGGGCTCTAAATGAACAAAGGATGTCTCATCTTTCCAAGTAGTGTCAAAAGAGAATATAATGCAAAAGTAACCTTTTTATTAAAAGATTTAATAAAAGTAAACAAATAAAACCCACATAATTTTGTGCTGGATGTACTGACGTAATGAAATAACCATCTCTCATTGCTTTAATGTAGTGTTTCTAATACACGTTTCTTTGGTTACTTCAGTTCTGGTGAAGAGAGGCAGTAGTTATTTGTAGACCATTTTAAATTAGATGTTTCTTGGTATGGAATGTTATGCTGTAACTGCACTCTTTTTTAGTCTATGCAAAAGGTTATTTTTATTTAACATTTTTTTTCTTTTTAACAAGAAGATTCTTTATGAGACCAAGTTTAAATCCTCCTTACCTTCCGAAGTTAGGTAAGTGCTTTATTGTAAATCATCCTAAGAACATACTGGGGAGCACAGACTAATCGCACTTTCATGGAAAACATGAGTCATGAGGTCATAGTAGCAAAACTGAAGAATGGGAGGCTGGCATGAGGCTCACCTGTGCTCAGGACACGGAGGCTGGCACACTGCACTGGGCAATGCCAGTTGGCAGCTTCAGCCCTACTCTTTCAGCTGCCCCTGTTTAAATTTTCAGCTAGCCGTTTGCACAATTTCTCATTTTGATAGATTGTATTTTATAAGCAACAAATATTAAGGAAAAACTGATTCTTGCTATTGATCTGTTACCTTCATGTTTGTGGAGGAATATATTTTCAGTGTAATGTGGGGGGATTTTTCCAAGTGGATCCTTACATACCTTTGAGTCTTAGTAATGCTTGAAAAATGATTCAACTTGTATCTTAATTTGGCCCTTTACTTTGTATCATGAGATACTTTTCAGTCTTTTACACTTGGTCCAATGTTTTCTTAAAGGAGGAGAAGGTTGTATTCTGTGCAGTTCATACATTACTTCTGATGATCTTGGAAAAGAAAATACATGGTTTCTTATTTTGATTTGAACATGTCCAGGCACACCAACTTTTCTTTTGCCAGTAAGCATTGCAGTCTGGCAGGCCAGATCTAGTGGAGTTGATTTTTGAGGGACTGGAACCCCTATAGTTCTTTGGTGTGCGTCTAGATGGTATGGTAGGAGCTATCTTTGTGCAAAATTCTGCTTTTAAATGTATGTGATGTCAGGATGTTCATTCTACAACTCCCAAAATGGTCACAAATGATTGGAAACTGCTCCCATGTGTGTCTGCAGCCCAGCTAATAGTGGGATTCCAGCTTGGCACCTGTTTCTCTTAATACTTGATATTGTACCTTGGGACTGTTTGTTCTGCTTTCTTTCTTCTGCAGTCATTCTTGTCATTGAGCAATAGTTTTCAGGAGAGGGAAGGACATTTGCCTTATTTACTGCTTCTGTCCATGTTTAATATGGGTGTGTTTGAATTGACCTTCATTAATGTACAGTTGATGGCAGGTCAGATTAATATCAGTTTAGTTTGTCAGCTGATCTCGGCATCCCTTGTGCCAGTGCTGGTGCTTATCTGATTATGTGGTTAAAATTATCTAGATTATTTATTTATTTATTTATTCCTTGGTCCAAACCTATGGTTCTCTAAAACTTCCTCTACTTTTTTTTTTCTGTTCCTAAACCTTCTCAGAAATTGTCTTTATAGAGAAAAGAGCCGAATAAATCAGGAGTGTTTTGTTTTGTATTTTTTTGTTTTTGTGGGTTTTTTTTTTTCCATCCATTTGAAACAACCCCTTTGTTCTTATATTCAGTGCTATAAGGAGCTGAGTTAGTGCATCTTACTGCGAAGGGCTATCAGGGGAATTTAGTAATTTCTTAAAGTAACTATTTAAACAAGTTTCTGTGTTGTAGAACACTGTGAGAACATTATTATGAGTTTGAATGTCTTTCAGAGAATTGTTTAAACAGTGTGGCACAATGAAATTAGTGGTTCTGTAGTTATTTGTTCTCTTCATAAAGTGTGGCTTCTACAACTTGCTTTTCCAGGTTATTTTGCAAATTTAAGATTTAAGCTTTATTTTTTTTAAACATCTCAATCAACATTTGAAAGGAAAATAAATTTAAGAATTTTTTGAAAGTGAAAAGCTGATTTTTATATTGAAAGCCCTTAAGAGGTTTCACTCCAAATTATTCAAAGTCTAATTACTAAAAAAATACCATTTTAGGGTAACTGAAAAGACTTTGCTGCAATGCACAGCAGGATAGTTGCACTTTTTTCCCCAGAGTTTACATTTTGAGGATCTGAAATGAAACTGTCTGAGCTTTGTTTTTTCTAGGTGACACTTCTAGAACTTTTTACCTCTAGATTTATTAAACTTTTGAAAGCTCTCTTTGTGTGCTATAACAATAAATTCTCAGGGTCTGAAATGTTATTTTTCAAGTCAGAAATATGTTATTAATGTTCATTACCTATAGTGTCCTCCAGTGATAGTTATAATATTTTTAATTTTCATAAATGTGCTTTCTAAACTTTTTCCATTGTGTTAATGTGTTGGGTAGCAATCGCTGTAAAGTTAGTTAGGTTTCTCCTGAATTTCAGACATACTGATTTCAGTATGCCTTGAATAGAATAATAAATAATTATTGGTTGTGTTGCACATAAATCTAGGGTAAAAATATTTAATTATTGTTTATGTGTCGATTTAAGCAGGGGTTTTTTGTTTGTTTTTACTATATAAAACACTGTAATCATGGGTTGTATCTTCACTAAGACTTTGTAGCCTTAAAGTCTTATGTACCTGAATCCATAATGTAAAGCTGAAAAAGCTGTGTACTATCACTGTGTAATTCCTTTTGGGTTATGTTGGTTGTCAAAATTTTCTCTAAAAGCTCTCTAAATGCACCAGTAGTAAGAATTCAAGGAGTTCATTGTGTAGACAAAGGCAGTCTCTGCAATTAAAATGTATTTCCTACATTTCTCTTAACACCTGAAATAGTGATCTCACCATAAAAGTATTAGTGAAATAACAACTTCAAGCTGTATTTTTTTTTCTGTTATCTTAAACTGGGATCTTTCCCAATTCCAAAAGCAGTTTCTAAGACAGATCGTTGTGTAACTGGTAATGATAAGATGGATCTTAATATGTATCATTTAGTGTAAAGATTTTTCTCCCCTTATTTGTTCATCCTAAATGGGCTTTGTTCAGGAGCTGGCTGTTGAAGGAGAGCCAAGTTTCAAAGGTGCAGCTTCTTAAAAGTTCCTTCCTTTTGTTAGTGGCAGTGGTCACCCAGGAAGAATCTGTTTTCCTGTTCTCTGCTAGATGTGCAGGCTCACCCTTGGCATCGATCCTGTCCGTGGATGAGTTCAGGATTGGTAATGCTGACAGCAGATGTGTAACTCTGACTTCAGCAGCGCGTTGCAGTTACCAAGGGAATGTTTTTCTGGCTGTAGCTGCCTACTCAAAAGAATGTTGTGACTTCATATTCCTGCAGATGCAGGTAACCTCGAGGCAGAACATAGAGTTCTGTAAATTGTAGGTGATAATTCTTCTGTATTGCAGAATGAGTAATTTCATATGTGAGCTATTGTTTGACAAAAATTGGGTAAAGATACCCTAAGCATAGAATAAAGGGGTTTTATTATGTCTGTCATATTGTTGAACATATGTTGGATGATATGTTTTGTAGAATTTACTGGCTTTGTTACGTAGTATTATATTTTTGTAGACAATTCTTATATCTTGAAATGTTAAGAATATTTTCATAAAAGGTTTATATTTAAAATTGATAATAAAATGAACCTGAAGAATTAATCTTTATCTTTTCTTTTTTTATTATTATTACTGATGAGTAGAATGTATTTGAATGTAGTGATTGTAACAACTTTATGAAAAAAATGTTGACCAAGCATGTTAAATATGAACATACGCCTCAAATTCAGGTACTCTGAATATGTTATGTCACTTGTTATATCCTTCAACAAGATTGTCTTGAGACAGCAAGAAGTTCTTTCAACTTTCTTGATGCGGCAGTGCCTTACCTGGAAAATTGGTGACATTTGCAGGTCAGTTAAGTTAAATTTTCCTCTTTCCAAGTGGCAATTTAATTTTATCTTTTCATATGTCATCTCAAAGAGACCAGTCTTGGTTTTAGTACTCTTGCTTCTTATGCAGCAAGGTGATCTTTGATTTGTCCCAATGCTTCCCATTCCTAGTTGCTTCAACAATTAAATAAACTTCTTATCAGAGAAAAAAATCAGAAGAAATACTTTATGTTTGTAAAACCTTATTCATTTTGATACATAACACAAAATACTATCGTAAACTTTATTATCGTTATATAAACTTTATCATCATTATAAGTGTGCTTCATGCCCCAGACTACAATTTTGTCTGGCTTGATAAGACCAGAAGGAAGCAGAACTGGGCAAAGGAGTTATTTTGCTTGAGACATTTGTGCCTGTAATTAATCTTTCTTTGTGTGTGACTTTACTTGGTACTATAGAGAAAACAAGATGAGGGAAAACTAGTTACATAATTGGGAATTATTAGAAGTGTTAGTCTATCTATGCACTACCTCTGGTCTTTACCTTACATGCCCCCAAACTAACTTCTCATAGGCTGACCTGGTGCCATCTGTTTCTTTGACTCTAAAATAAGCAAAGGAAATGCAGGCTACTTTCAAGAGAGCCAAGTGACAGGCATAGGTGGGAGAGGACTAATGGTGAAAGATTTATGGGGAGAATCTTTGCAACTTTCCCTTGGGGAAGTTCTTCTGTAGATTCTTTGGAATTTAAAATTTGTATTAAAAAAGAAATGTTCTTTGATGGTAAACATAGGCATTTAGTAAGTGTTAAAGAAAGAACAAAATAAATATTTTGATTGACAAGTCTTTTTTACTTACAGATTGATAGTGACATATTGCATAAGTGGTTTGGGATATTACAAATAGTAAGACTCTTGAAGTGAGATTATAGAACTCGGTCTCCCCACGCCAAATAAAGCAAAAATATATTGTGGTTCCTAATGGGAAAACAAATTTCACCAAAGTTCCAAAGCATTTAGAGAATACTGCACACTGATCATTATTGATTGAATAAAACATTCTCGGTATCCCCTAAATGGGAGTCAGTACAAGAGATATAACATGCAAATTAAACATTCAGATAGATTTTTGTTGATTCTTTTGAGTAATCAGTGAACTTTGTCTTGAATTTTATTTTCGGACTAGAAACAGTGAGTTTCCTCACTAGGTAATCCTGTCAAGGGCCGTAAATACTGAAAAGGATAATGAGAAACTACCTTACCATCCGTGATTACCTATGGAGGAAAGAGGAGATTAGACATTGGGGTTAAGCCTGCTGGTATAAAGTAAATCTGGGGTCTGGATTTTTTTTCCCCTTCCTTCTACAGTTCTCGTGTTCTTGTCAGCCAAGTATGATAAATTTAACTTCAGCTTTGTATTGCGGCCCTCTGTCGGCAGGGGGCGCTGTCCTATTTCTCATTGAGGTGTAATGTCACACTGATGAAATCCAACCGTGCAGTTTCAGGCATACAAGTTCCAATACAAATGCGACGTTACAGTAGTAGATACATAAGTAAATTTAAGTAGAGTCCGTATGCTGTTAAAACATTTAAATGGATATGCAGGGCTTGTGCTTCTCAGCTACTTACTAAAATCCTGTTTAGAACTTTCCGTTCTGTCATGTTTTAATTTGTGTTTTAATCTACAGGGTGCTCTGTGTTTCAAAGTAAAATACTTGTATTCAACGTGTGTATGGGAGGATCCAGATGCTGGTCTGTCTGAAATTCTCTAAGTTGTGATGTTGATGAATTCTCTAAGTAAGATGTTGAGAAGAAACCTGACATCTGCATGTGAACTTCAATGAATTTAGAAGGGAGGATATTGTACAGTTGTCATTCCATCATTAGTAATCATTTTGCTGAATATTAGACTGTATATCTAGGATATGTCCTCAGCACTTCAAGAGAGGGTTTTGCCTTCCTTCTTTTAAGTTATTTGATGTAATCTGTGAAGGACTAAGATAAATTTAGGATAATTGGCACTTGCAATTTTGTGCAGAAATAGGTTACATGTGCTGGATGAGCAGGTGATGGACATCTAACTGTTGCCTCCTATTTTTCTCCCATTTGAGGAGTGTACTGGTATGGTGCTGGTTCTGCTGTGATTTTGGCGGGGAGGTCTAACTAGTTCTTGACTGTGTTTCTTAGGTGCCGCTGCTCAGGGAGCGTCCATGCGTCTCCAGCTCCTACTCCCTGGGTTTCTACTGCCAGATGCTTCTGATGCCAGGGTTTCAGTGGCGGTCACCATAGCCCGGGTCACCATGGCTTAAGGGTACAGACAGGGCCAGGTGTGCTGAAAGAGAGTCTGTTCAGGCTGACCAGCTAAAAATGGAAACCTTGGGCAAGGTTTCGAGAGCCAAAACTTCAGGCTTGAAGATGAGTAAGATTTGGGAACAATCATTTCAGCTTCACTTTAATTAACGGGTTGGATGTTTTAGAGAGGGGGAGGTGATACATTTAACTACAGAGAGCTGGAGAAAGATACTTAGGTCAGCTTGTTTTTTGCTGGAAAGTTAGCTGAAAGATTTTTGCTGGTGTTAGTGACACCTACTTAGTGTAGCTATTTTATAAGAAAACTTGGAAAGTTTGGAGACGCTAAGGGATGCTGAAGTCAAGTAAAATCTGTTTAGCATTTCTTAGGCTATGTGGCACTTCCATTTTATATAAAGTACACTGTCAATCATATATAAAAATATATATTTTATATGTTTCCATTTATTATTTTTTAAGACAAATATGTCTATATTAGCATAAAAACAGTTCAGTGACTATCAAGTTGTGATCAGGAATCGAGAGGAAAAGCTGTATTCTTTATTATTAAAGATAGAGAATCATAAAAAAAAAGTCTGAAATCTCTTCAGGGAGGACTTACATATAGCAAGGCAGTCTTTTCTAGCCCAGAACAACTTTCTCCTTGTGTTACTCATATCATTCTCTTCTTTGCCAGAATCATAGTATTTTCTCTGCAATCCTAAAGTTTCTATTCTGTACTAAAAGAGGTAGTTAATTTAAGATGTGATCAGCCCTGATAGACCTTCTTGTATTTTTAGGGAAGAAAGGAAGGTTTGAAATAGCTTCTCTACTATGCAGACTTTAGAATTTATAGATGTTTTATTTCATATTATAGAAACCATCTTTCCTTCATGAGTGGAAGTGACGAATTTTGATGTAAATTTCTATCGTAAATCATTTTGACGCTCCCAGTTTAGTGAATAGCCTTGTGTGTTTCATGCTGGCTTGGAAGGCAGGGGAGAAAAGGGAAAGGAAAAGCACGTGTTGGGAAAATCTTTAGTCTTTCATTGGCAAATTCTCTCTAGCAAGACTCTCTTTATGAACCCTGTCTGTGTGATTGGGTACAGATTTAAGGAAGAGAAAGAACAGTTTGTTCTCCTCTATTATATAAGAATACCCCTGACAGTGTTGCTTGCTTCAGTTTACAACTCCTTATCCCAGGATTAGAATGGAAAAATATAGGGAATTAGTGCTGAACCCATGATTTTTTTCTACTATGTCTTTTCTTGAAACCTTGATGTCTAGGTAATGGATGCTGTTTTATGTTAAACTGTAATATTCTAGATGACAAAGATCCACCAACTATTATATTCTCTTTTCCTCAAGAGAAATATACTTGGCAATTTGATTCCACTTTTTTTTAATATATATTTTATAGAGGACACTGTTGTCCTTCCAAGTTTCTCTGTGTCTACAGACATTTTGTAACATGTTTTTCTAATTTATCTTTCGTCTTGTTTTATGGGATATTTAGAGCTTTATTTCAGGATTGAAAGTATTTATCCTGTAGTCTTTACTGATTCATTTTTTGCAAGAGGGCCTGTAGGTAATTAATGAAAAAATCATTCTTTACATTTAATTTCTTCTGTGTAAATGTCCTCAGTGGACTATGCACTTCTAGACAGAAGCCTGAGGTTAATCTGCATTTTTTGAAGCAGTGCCTAGCTCTTTCTCTTGAGATTAATGGATATTTTAGGCCCCATTAGATTTCTGCTTAATTTTATTTTTGCAATTTTGGTGAAAATTTCATGTGTGCTTGTTGGAATGTGTTATCACACTTCAAGAATTTTCTCTGCTTTGTTTGGCATTTTTTTGTATTAGATACCTCATAACCAGATGTATTCGTTTTCTTAACCATAGCATATGATCCAAGTTCTAATTAGTGCCTCTGTATTAAAATGTAACTACATGCCCATAAAAATATAGCATATGGTTATTTTGATGAAAGGAAATTGGGAGATGTTGATTTTATGAAGTTGAAAGCTGCGGAGCAGATGTGGAAAGAATTATTGCAAAAGATCTCTACTGGCATATTAAAACAACCTGAAGTATATTTTGTTTTGTTTTTATTATAAAAGAATGCTTTATAAAAGTTCTGTTGTATTTCAGGATATAGAAAACTGAGTTCAGGACAAGATATAAAATTTTATGCATTGATGTGACAATGGAAGTAGACTCTTCTGTGTTTTAAATATTTAGCAGAAACAGTTCACACAATTGTAAATTGTCTATTTAGAAATTACAGTAAATTTAATAATGATCCTTTTTTGGGGGAGAGGGGTATCATAGATACTGCAAAGTTCATGTCCTTTTATATTTTCACAAGCAAGGAACAAAGTTGCAATTACCCTTTTCGTGGTCTGATCATCTGGCTATATTCATGGAAAGTCCTGGTCATATAAACTCATTTCTGAATAACCATTAAGATTAACCCTAAATACTCCCATGGTCTCACAGTTTAAACCTCTAATCAGCTAACCTCAATCAGTGGAAAACAATGGATTATTGAAAACTATAAAAATAAGTAAATAATGAAGCATTTAAGTGTGTCTACCAGGAAATTGGGGATATTACTACAGTATGAAAGACATTTCACACTTTGTTTTCCTACCAATTCATTAGTGTAATGCTATATTAGAATTGCAGCAGAAGGATGAATTACTATTTATGACCTTCTTTCTGAATAATTTGAGAAGACAACAGACTTGTTTTTCTCCTCTATAAATCTGTTGTTGTTTAGAGGAATGCATTCCGGGTTTTCATTCTCTGTTGTCACTTCAAACATCACACACACAAGAGCACAGTGATAGCAAGAGTCAACATCATGTAATTAACAGAACTGTAAAGGAAATCATCTAAAAAGTAGGTTTCTTTAAAATTACAAAATGTGATCTGTCAACTTTGAACAAGGTGGGTTCTTCAACATAACACTTTGCAGAATTGATTTTTGATGTCTTTTCAACAGCATTAAATGTCAAAGTAATGTCAAAGGCTTTTTGTTACATCTCCAGAATGAATGTGCACTAGCAAATTCTAACCAAAGACGGCAAAAGTAATTGATTACACACTAGATATATGGAATAGTCCAGTTGTGATTTTTAAATAAAATTGATTCAATCACAGTGATTCAATCACTGCAGGATTGTGTAGTATTTATCATAGTGGTCATCATTATTTATTATTTAAAGCATTAGAAATTAAATATTAGCCTTTTTAAATATTAGTCTTTTTCTTGAACTGATGATATTTCCTCTGTAATCATAACTAACTTCTATGAACATTTGGGAAGAAGGACAAGTAAAAATCTCTGAATAGTAAACTTTGTGTGTACATATTTGACTGTATTAAGAAGTGTTTCTGTAGCACAAGTAACAAATCACATTCATGGCAAATATTAGAAATAAGATGTAGAAGAACAGCCCATTGGAGAAGGCAACAACATTTCTGATGGTTCTAAAGAATTCCTTCCCCTTCTCCTCCATGTTTTTAATCATTAAAAATATATGCATGTATCTGTGCAAAGGAACATCTTTTGCCAGCTTTCACAGGAAAACACTGCAAGCTGCTTTTTTTTGGTCGATTTTTATGTAGAACATAGTGTGACTCATCTAGATGATGCATCTTGATGTTAAGAACAAAACCACAAAAGTAGTTTGTATCTACATGCTTTACAATATTATTGCTCATTATTTTCACAGCTAGGATTTTCAGATATACAAGAAAAACATATCCCCCCCAAAAAAAGTATTTCATGGCATTAACAGTGCTTGTTGGTTACCTAAACTGATTCTTCTCTTGGTCCTTCTTTTTGGTCCAATACATACTAAGGCAGGCTGGCCACAAAAAGAGCTGAATACTAACCTGACCCTGCACAGGGGCCACTGTTCAGACACAGGCATTAAAACCAACACGAGATTTATAGTTTATTACTTGAACAGCATGTTGTGCTGGCTGCCTCCCTGCAGAGAGGGGAGCGCGCTGGCAGTTGGCTCGCTTCTTGGTTGGCTGAGGAAGTGAAGCCCTGAGCATAATAGTAGTTTTTCCTGGAAAATATGGCTATGGAGATGATAGCTATGCAGCCTTTTGTAAAGTTTTTTTTTTTTTAAAAATGTAGATCAGGAGAAACAGACTAAAAATAAAATACTATTCTGAAGGATAGGCAGGTGAACCTGAACATGTAATGGGGGTTATAGAAAGATAGATGCATCTAATTAGATCAGATAAACCAAGCACTATTGTTTAGCTACTCGGGATAGTATTCCCTCCAGGTTGCATCATGTAATTTAATTCAAGGAACAATAAGCATTATAACTCTTAATTTATAATAGATTTTACTGTGCATTTGAGGAATGTAAATCTGAGACTGCTTGGGGAGCTGGTTTCTTGATACTCAAGGTTTTTATAGGTGGTTCTAATTTGATCTGGAGTGTCATGTTTTCCTTATTATTTGCCACTTTTTCTATCACCAATTTTTATGTACTATTCATTATCCAAAACAGTCATAATGAATTTATTAATAGACAAATATATTTTCTTTCTTCTGTTGACAGGGAGAATTAATAGAAAAGGATAGTGCAATACTTCCATCCACTTAGCAGCAGTATTTTGTTTGACTTTCATTGCAATACATCCTGAGCTGTGGGATGAAGCAAATACTTTTTTTAAATTTTTTTTTTAAACTTTGGAAGAGTATTCTGATATATTTTCTAACTTTCCAAAAACTTTCAAGGAATAACAGTGTAGTAAAAGAATAATACTAAAAATGCATTTAAATTAAATGGTAAGAGTATACGGTAAATTTTTAAAAAGGTATAATTTTTGTAAAAATTTATTAGCTTTTTTAAGTAGTTGCTTATATAGATTTTTTTTCCCGATTTAAATTAAATTTTTCAAAATCTCACCACAGACTGTTGGTGCAATATACAGTAATCAGATCGGTAAATAAAACTTCACATGATGTAAAGTGACCTGAAATCTTTAACAGAGTTACAAGGTCCCTAAAGTATTTGCAAATTAACAGGCTTGATTAGAAACTTCCAGTCCCGAGTTAATACTTTTCAAAAATTTTTGCCACTCAAGTATTTCATTTTTTGTGTGTTTGTTATGTTGAATCAGTACGGAAATGGTACTGATTTTACTTGTTTAGCAATTTACAGTAAAATAATTTCGAAATCACATCTTTACTAAGATGGTTGTTGGCATTATTGAAATAGTCTGTCCATAAAAAATTCTCACAGAGCAGAATCATCTCATGATTGAAATATTTGTGCATAGAAAAAGAGTTGAGCTGGCTCCAACATAGGAGCCTCCATCGCATGTCCGATAGCTGTGCCTGAGCAGTGGTAAGGGAAGCAGTGGTAAAGGAAAAGAAGAATTATTGCAGATAAGGCCTGTGTGCTCCTTCTGCCCCCTCTTACCGCAAAAACCCACATCCATTAGAAAATCACTGAAATTTTTGCCATACCAGAACCAGAACGCAGTTGAGAAAATATTCTCTGTCCTTATTTTCATGTGTTTCTCATTTTCTTTCGGGATTTCGCTTTGCGTGCATGTGTGTGCTTTTCTTTCCTAGCTGAAGGGTGAATGTTGGAGCAAAGCCTGGGGAAAAATCTTTTGGGTATTTTTTTTTATTAAAAACATATTTTAAGTATAATTTGTATAATTTGTTAAAACTATTAAAAACACAGTTATAAAGTATAATGATTAAAAACATTTGTTTATACATTACAGTGCAGGTTGTAGACCATCAGTGTCACTTAGCACAGGAAAAAAAGAGTTCTGATCCCAGCGTGTTAGTTACTTTTTGTCCCTGATGTTGGGAAAATTGCCTAAGTAAACTTGACCCATCTGTATAATGTGAATAATACCATCTTGCAGAGATATGTGGGGTTTACTGTTTATGCAACACTTTGAAGTGTTCATCTCTAAATGAATATTGTAAGCCAAGCTCTGAAAAACATGGTAGCTAGAAGAGTGGTGCCGGTAAGAGCTAAAAGACACACCAGGGATTTGTAAAACTTCAAGGTGTCTGAGTCTACTCTTTGAGGCTGTATGACTGCTTTATGTTGCTAGTCAGTCTAGCAACATGGTGAAAATTAGTTATCCCAGGGGAAATGGTCATCTGATTATTTTGTCAGGAGGATCTGTCACCATTACATCTGCCAATTTCCACATTGTTAGAAGTTTTCCATCGGGAAGTACAATGATATTTCCTATGATTACAGGATCTTAAAATCCTACTGAATAATCTTCTAGTGTCCCCCTCAGACATCGAAGTCTTCAATTTACAGGTGAGGAGCTAGAACCTCAAGAAGAGATCCTTAATGCAACAAATTGCTTGAGCATGTTATTGATCTCTCTCCGAGATGTTAAGTTGTCCCATTGATGTCTTATGTACTTACAGTGAGAAAGATCCCTTAATATTTTGAATCAGAGATATGGCGAGTTCTACAGATTTTCCATTCTGAAATATGTGTTGCTTTTCAGTATAGTACACGTTTGCAAGCTGAAAAAAATATGAAGTGCTAACAGGCTGTGGAGGAAAATTTGTATATAAAATTTCCACTGGAGTAGTGAGTGCGATAATGACTTTCCTGTACTTTTTTTTTTTTTTTTTTTTTTTTTTTTTTTTTTTTTTTTTCTAATGAAAAAGCAGAGAGAAGCTGGGAAAAGCTTCCATGGAAAGGTTCCTGTTGCCTTTGTTTAGAGGATGATATATTGCTGCTATTGTGGTGCTGAAAATGTGTGCGTGATTTGCTGCAGAGTAATTACTATGACTCTGACACTAAAAAAAAATGTAACGAGCACTAATATATTCTTAATGTATTTTGGGGTCAGTATTCAGCATACTTGAATCTATGAAAGTACGGAAAACTATACAGATTATAGACATGAATATTGAAAACAGAACATGAATTGGAAAAGGAAAGCAAAGATTTACTAGCCAAGTTTTAACCATTGCAAAAAAAAAAAAAAAAAAAGGCATTATGGCATTGTTTTTGATGGTACTATATACAGTGAGTGCAATCTGGGCCACACTGGAGGCAAGGTGAATATTGCATTTCCTTTGGGACTCGTAATTTCATCCAAAATAGCAATTATTTTGGCATAGGACTAATATTTTCACCTAGCTTAATTTTGATTAATTAAATGAAAATAAATACAAATTCTACTATGGTAGAATGGTAATAAGTACGATTCTACTATCTCTACACTAAATGATTTTCATGGTATGCTGCTAAAAAGAGCAAGGTGACTGGCAATAGTGCGTGTACTTAAACTGTTTTGAAGATGAGCATCTTGAAAACACGGATAGGATCAAACTCGGTAATAAATGAAAAAAAAAATGGTAAGCCTTCAGTGAATGCATACCATAATAGCTTGCATCTACATGTGGTTTTGAAAATCTGAGATTTCTGTAGGCTGTTGGTGGACAATGCCATTGACTTTCGTCACGCCCCTGAATTGTTGACTTTCTCCAGTGACTCTCCAGTGCGATTCCTATCTGTAGCGTATAAATATGTGCTATTGCACTGAGCAAAAGGGCACAGAGTATGCAATATATAGAAGTCGTAAACCTCAGTTTCATGCTTTCAGCTTTGTTCTTCCCTTGAGAAACTGCACGACTCGCTCACCTTGGAAGGGAAGGAAGTAAATTAAGTGTAAGTTTTACAAGCCTGTGCCGGGACGCCCTCTCCGCATGCCTTACTTATGAGAAGGGGCGTCCTTCGCGCGTGACTGCCCGCAGCAGAGCCGCGTGTGCTGCGGGGCCAACACCCGCCTCCCCGGGGCAGGGGCGCGCTCCGGCCCCGGGGCTCTGCAGCACGAAGCGGGGCGCGGCGGTCCCCGCTCCGCCGGTCCCGGCGGCGGCCCCGGCCGCAGCATCGCGGCGCGCGCCTCAATCGCGCCCTTCTTCCCAGCGCCGCTGCC
>PTEX01000022.1:1867549-2052805 GCA_003342815.1 Eudromia elegans | reverse complement strand
TGTCGGGCCGGCGCTCGGCGGCCTCGCGGCGCCGCGCGTGACCGCGGCAGGTAGGAGAGCGCCCCGGCCGGGGCGGCCTCGTCGCCGGGGAGCGGGCTCGGGACAGGCGCTTTTTGCCCAGATCCTCCCGTTTGGCCCCTCTGCCGCGACGGAACGGGTGAGCGCGCGGTGGGCGGGCGGGATGCAGCTCTGAGCCGCCAAACTTTGTAGGCGCCCCAGACGCTGCCCCGGGAGCGGGGGCGGCTGCAGAGAGCAGCCGAGCTCGGCATCAGAGGTGATAACCGATAGCCCTCGGGGAGCTCCGTGCGCCGCAGGGAGCCGTGCCGGGCGTTTTACCGCCGCGGCGCGCGCGCTCAAGTTGCATCAACTGCAGCTCAGCCGGCGCACGGGAGCCGCACGGGGCGGCGTGGGGAGGAGGCGGCGAGCCGCCCCGGGAGGCTCCCGCGGCCGCCCCGGCACTTCCCGCGCTGCGGCAGCGCTGCCCCCGTCCCGCCGCACCTGGCACCGCGCGGCGGTGGTGGGGGCCGACCGGGCTGTGGAGGCGTCGCCGCCCCGCGCCAGTCGGGGGTGCCGCCTGCTGCCGAGGAGCAGCCTGCGGCGACGCCGCTGCCCCAGGCCCGGCCACCCTCGCCCCGCGGCTGAGTCAGCCGCGCGCGCCGCCCTCCCTGCCCCCGGCCCGCGCCGCGGCGGCCGTTGGAGCCGTTGGAGCGGGGGCGGCTGCGTCCCCCTGGAGGAGGGGGAGGAAGATGCCGGCGGGAGGCGCAGAGGTGCGTGCGGCCGCGCTCCCCGGCCTGGCCTCAGCCCCGCTGCCCCTTTCAACTCGAGCTCCCCCTCCTCTGCCCCGAGGGCTCGGGCGCGAGGTCCCCCATTGCGCCATTTTGTTGTGTGGCTCCCAAGGACCCCGCGCCTTGCGAACACCCCTCGCAGGTGCCATGGGGCCCTAGGCCCAGACCACGAAGGGTGGATTCTTTCCTAGCTCCTGACTGCTCGTTGAGGTGCTTGGAGAAGTGCAGTTGTGTTACGAAGGCTCCAAATCTGCAAACACTTACAGGAGCAGTCTCCCTGAAGTGTTTGTAGGATCAGGACCAAAGCGGCTGGGATGTGGTGCCTAATCAGTTCTGCTGCACGCTCTTGGGATGCCACTGGTGTAGATGATACGGAGAAGAGCCCGTAGAGGTGGCAGCAAACCAGGCTCCTGATAAAGGAAGTCTGGGAGTTCAGTAGCATGATGCAGAAATGGATAAAGGAGCAACAGTGCTTCAAGGAAAGGTAAAAGGTCTAGAGTGTTTCATAGTAAGGCACTTGAGTGAGGAATAGAGTTAGGCTCTATTGTTGTTAGAGGACAAAACCCGGCTAAATTTTACTCTTATGTGTTTTATGCCTTTTGTAAATTTGAAGGGGATTGCAGAAACTGTCAATTATAAAAGAAAAAAAAAATCTTTAGGAACTACTGTAAAGCAGTTATCATTAAATACGCAAAGAAGTCATGTATTTCCACATGCTGATAGTCATCTTTGATCTGAGCTGTGCTGTTCTATAGAACGTCAAAGTCAAACAACCGGTGCCTGTGGTTGTTACAAAACAAACAGAAAACACCTAAACAAACCTGTGAGCCCAACAGAAACAAGCACTTTGTGTTTTAGGAAATATTCCGTATTTTGTACCACCAGTAAAGGCTACAGGGGGAAGGCCCCAAGGCATGAAAGAGTCTAGTTAGTGCATGAATTAGCAAAAGATTACTAAAAATCATTTCTATTTTCACATATTTTGAGAAGTGTTTATTACTAAGAATGTTTATGCCAGAGAGTGCAGTATTTTCTCAGTTTACGTTGACTTAATATGACGTATTTTATATTAATAAAAGGGTATTGTTGAGGCCACAGTTTCTAGCAACTAAGAAAAACATCAAAGTCAAACTTTAAGTTCAAAAAACATGAAAACCCTCCACAGAATAAAAAATTCTTGAAGGCTTCGTCGATTGAAAATCACGTAACAAGTTCATAAAAAAGGTTGATAATTTGAGTTTTGGGAAATTTGTAAAATGAAAGAAAATATCCCTATATTGAGTTTATCCAAAAATGGTTGTGGAACAGTGTGAAAAAACTTTAGGACTACCTGCAAAAAAGTTTGTATCAATGGACCATTCGATTTAAGGAAAATGTAAATAATAAGATCCAGTGACTAAAAGCTGCACAGAGATGCAGAATAAAAGCAAAGACTATAGCAAAAGCAAAGAGTATTGTGATTGATAGATTTATGATTTCTTGAAATTTTTAGTTCAAGATAGGAGCTGTTGTAATTGGGAATAGATCTTGAATTTGAAGAATTAGTTGAAGGAAAGTCTGTGTTATAAATAAGGTAAAAATGTTATCTGCATGCTTACGAAAGTGTTTGCTTACTGTTTTTAAAAGAAAAATCCCTCAAGCTCAGTGGATCAGGGACCGTCATTTGATTTCTGTTTGTAGAGGGCCTACCACAAAATGGACAGAAAATGGTAATAATAGTTTTTATTAGCAGTAATTCCAGTTCTTATTTGTTCTGTATATGTTTGAAAATACCAATAGCTGAAGCCCTGGAATGAGTCCTGTAACTGCAGCATGGGGTGGCTTATTGTCATGCCTGTTCACAGTGCGGTTATTGATAGTGTCATTTGAGTACAGGCTATCAAATTGTATCTATTTCTTTTCTATGCAGGCTAATTAATTTTTAAGTAAGACTTTTCATCACAGATTTATTTTGGAAAGTTATTAGCATGCTGAAATGGAACGCGTATTTTTTTTTATGTTAACTCAGTCCCTTCTTGAACTTTCATAATCTCATTTAAAAAGGAGTTGTTCCATGTGTGCATTTGAGGGCCTGCATGACTGAGAACACTGCACATGAGAGCAGGACAGCTTACTCTGCGTCCTGCTCTGTTTGTCTTGGCCAGTGTGCACATAGATCTGCTTGAGGGTGGGGTTTTCCTAATCATGGCCCTGCCAGATATTGGTCATTCGTTGCACTTTTTTTTCCTTTCTTTTTTTTTTTTTTTTTTAAAATAAATTTCCCTTTACTGTAATAAAAATTGCCTTGAAGAGAATGATGATGAAGCCATGATAGTGATGTTTTTCCCTGAATTTTCTTTGTATTATATAATATGTATTTTTTTTTCCTCGCTCCTTAAACTTTTGCTTTTCATAATTTTCATCTTACTGGAAACAATGGAGTTAAATGTTAGATACATCACTGTGGGATGAAAATCTGGCCCTGTTGATGCATAGTCTATCACACTGATGTTTCTGTGCAAGATAATTTTTTAAATCATGCTATCTACAGTATTCACTGCTTAACTACCTACTCGCTCATAAATAACCCAACATGCGAAAGCAAATACTCAAACCCTGATATGCTTGCTATTGGTTTCTGGAAAGTGGTGAGCTATCAAGCCTAGAGAGGATGAGCTTTGCGGTAAGTTCTGTCCACCAAAGCTATCCTTCTATGTCCCGCCTTCTCTGCCAGCAAGCTGTTGGTGAAGGTGTTGCTGGTGATATACCAAGTCTCTGAACAGGTGATTAACCTAGCGAGGACCCAAGCCCTGTGACATGCTGCACAGAGTGAACTGTCCCTGTGGTGTTTACGACTGAAGCTCTTGAGGAGCTCAGGATAACTTTCCTCTGTGCAGACGATGCAGACTTGCCTCTTGTGCGAGGACGGGTGCTCTGGGCACCCATGTATTTACAGTACAATTTTACTCATGGTAGTCTGAAGCATATCTTAGTAGATTAAATAGGCTGCCCACTCCGGGGTACTTTTTATTTTACATTGCTATCAAAAAGTAATAGTTAACAACTTGGTAGGACATTTGCAATGAAACTGTTCATTTAGGAAGATTTTCCAATTGCTGTACAGTTTTGTAAGTAACTGAAGGATATTGAAAATACTCATATTCAAATATTTTAAGTAATATCAAAACTGAAATATTCAAGTGAGACAGAAAAAATGGAAACATTGAATGCGAAGTCAAAACATTTAAAAACTACATTTAAACCCTTTAATTTTGAGGGCAATAGTTTTACTCTATTAGTATGCACAAGTGCTGCATAACTTGCATCTAATAATAGTGCCTTTTGTTAAGCAGATGATTCTCCGGTTGCACTGACCTTGCCTCGTGTAGTAGGACCTTGCTGTCTGTTGTTGCAGACAGTGCTCTGATGTGGGACCTCTCCTCCCACAGTGTTTTTCTTTGTTTGTGCTAAAGCACACAGCAAGAATGCTGCTGCAGGGATCTCTGGTATTTGAGGGTTTTGTTGCACTGCCTTTTCCCTCCCCCCAACACTTTTATAATGTGTTCCTTTATTCCCAGTACAAAACTCTACTGCTTAGAGTAGGGTAAGGTCTTTCAGTGGTAATAATACCCAACTGGGTTTCCCTTTGGAATGTAGTGAGATACAGAGGCAATGTGTAGCAAAGTTGCTACTGCTTTCTCTGCTACTACCAGTTCCGTTAAAAAATGATCTGTAGGTTGCTTTCTGAGGAACTTCTTTGATGGGAATGTGCCCCTTTTAATTTCTTCTGGGTTACTGTGTTGTGAATTGCAGCTATTTTACCACACTGGAAAGAAGGGGAGGGGGGGCAGGGGGAAAAAGGTGTTTTAATATCCAGGCTGAATCACCTTCTGCAGGCGATATTCTGTTTCTAATCTAATTTCAGGAAACTCTGCCATGTTTCAAAGACTTATTTTCAACTAGTTAGTTACTGTTCAGTTCAGATGAGCAAATTAAAATGTTTTTATAGTCTAGTTATAGCACTAATGGTCAGAGATTGAGATTTTTTTTTTTATTTTAGTGCCTGTACTTTTACCGACTAAAATTCACATATCTCATGGCTTTCTGGTATATTAGATGTTTGTTCTGTGATCAACTGCATCAGTTCTGTAGAAGACTGTGGGAAATGCTCTTAACTGTGGGCATTTCTTGTGAAAGCTTCAAGCTGGTGTATTCTCTGCTCCCTCAGTGTAACCCATTTTGGTTAACTGTGCTTTTGGGAATTAGTAACAGCAGAGGAGTATCCAAGGCAGCAATTCTGTAGATTTCTGACTGCAGAAGCTGACAAATGAGCACCCCCCTCTCTGGTTCTGTCATTTGTGTTTACTCTTCAGCTATGCTGTGGGCCACTCTTCTGTAACTACTTGAGTGGCAAGGGTGTCAATAGTGCTAGGTGGGTAATCCTTCTTGAAGTCTTCTGTATTGAGGCACTTCTGCTTTTTTTTTTTTTTTGTTTTGTTTTTTTAGGTGAAATATATTTCTTTAAAACCCTTGAAATTTTTCGGTGTAGCCATTACTTTGTGAGTAGTTTCTTGTTTTCCCCCGCCGAGGACAAAGTGACCATTCAAAAAGGAGAGATTCTTGCATAATTACCTTTGCTCTGCTGTGATAGCACCATTTTTTCACCTCTCTGTTTATGCTTCTCTTAATGTTAAGCTTGTGGAAGAGATAGCAAAAATAGGAACTATAAAGTCAAGCAATCAGGCAGCTGCTTATACTGCAAATATTTTTATATTAATAAGCATTCAAAATGTTGACATTATAACTGACTTGCATCTGTTCTTATTTTGTGATTTGGTAAGCAAAGTATAAACAAGAAGTCCCAGTTAGGTGGTCACTCAGTACCTGCATAAGTGAAATACAGAAAAAAACACAATGTATTTTAAAAGTAGATGGCTTCATATATGCCATAAGCCAAAGCTTTCAAGGCTATCCCATTTAAAGATTTTTCCAATTCATTCATAATTTAAATATATTAAATCAAAGTGTGTTTGTGTAGTTGTTTTTTGTGACAGGTGCTTTCAAATTCATTCCAGTTCTGGCATAAGTCACTGTATAACAATTACAAAGAGTAACAGCATCTGTAATTTAATATACAGAGTATGTAATGGGTTTCAATTTCAAAACTTTGTGCTTCCTTTGCTTTTGTGTCTCGTTTGTTCTCAAAATGAACTGTTCTCCTTGTAAGATACAGTTATTGAAGGGCAGTTCTAGTAATAATTGCTTATTTTTCCCTGTCCACCAAAAACTTATCCAGTATTAATTTTTGCTTTTGTTCTGGATGTTTCCCAATTTTGCCTTTTCTGTCATGTCTTTTTTTTTTTTTTTTTTTTTCCTTCGGAATATAAGAGGCATTGACTGATACTAGGGGGAATGACAGCTTTTCATTCTTTTGTGTCATTGGTACTTTTTGTACAGTATAAACAGTATATGTGAATTAGTATGTAAGTACAGATTAGGATATTGCCAGTCATTACCTAATTCTTTACTATTACAGATTGCTGTCTGCAAGAGAAAATGCAATGGTTACACACATTCATTTCCATGTAGTGCCTGGAAGCTGGGAACTCCATTTTTGCTTTCAGAGTGTTTCAGTGTCCCTTCAGAAATATCTGTCCCAGGTATAGTATCCTTGTATCCAAACAGGTTGGGCTGCTGCTGAAGCTGCCTATGACCTAAAAGGGGTGATTACATCTGATAAGATGTATTTACACATGTCAAAGTCTCCTCCAGGAAGCACATCGCTTAGTAGCACTGTTGCCTTTCACAAGTGAGCTGGTCTCTAGCAGAGTTTCGCAGTCAGGCCCAAGTGTTGCATGTGTCCACGGGGTTTGTCACAAAGAGAAATTAAGGTAAATTTGCTGAGAAGGGAAAAGGGGCCAGCTTCTTTCCTAACTGTTAGAACATCCCCGCCTAGAGTTTAAATTCATTTGGGAATACAGATGAAACCCAAACTGTATTAATTGTTTCCATTCTCATAAAAGTTTCCTTTAAGCAAATGAAAGTTAGGAAAACACATAATAAGCAGAAGTCAAAATGTTTAGCTTAAAATCAAGCTTTAGTGGCCATCTTTGGTGTATAGCAACACTGTAGTGTTTGCTGTTTTTTGTTTGTGCTAACTAGATTTTGTCAACTACAATCTAGTTGTGTAAATGAAATGTAATGTTGCTTATATTTTTTTAGTGAAACATTTTGGATATTTTATGGAGACACTGCTCTTTTTAAAAATTAGTTTAGGGCTATAGGTAAGGGGATTATCATGCGTGGTTTTTATTTTTTTTGCATTGCTTTTGTAACACCAGGAAAAGAATAAATTGTGGCGTAATAAATGGATAATACCTACAATTTAAATTTATTTGCCCAATTATTTTTTTTACTCAACCTAATCAAATCCCATTCCAAGGATTTGCTAGCGAAATGATTCTATTATTAAAACTGTATTGTCAGCAACAGCTGTTCCATATATCATTTTCCAAATCCTTGTTTTGCTTTTCTCTCCTGTTTCCTGAAATCATTAGTTTGTCTTAAACATTTTAAATACGGAGCTTTCATTTCTGATTTAAAATACTCAGGTAATTATTGTTTCCATTTTCCTTTTTTTTTTTAAGCTAAACTTACTGTTTTTAATTAAAGCTGTGATTCTGAGTAATTATGTAACTGTAGGACTAGCATTTTCTAGAAGAAACGCGTTTTCTAAGGCTGCAAGAATTACTATGCTATGAAGGCTGTTTAGAAATCAATTTTCCATACTATCGAACTGTGATTCTACATTTGCAAGCCAGATTAGATAGTGGTTTGTAGAAAAAAAGCAGTTCTCTAGACATTAGGTTGTAAAACAGGTCAGCGTTAAAATATGCAGTAACATCTTTCAAATGGCCTCATAGTATTAGACTACAATGCCTATCTGAATTCTTTTTGAGGTGTAGGTCATATCATTGATTTGGAGTTCTGTTAGGAATTTTACAGAGGTTTGGACTGTGAACGGTTGTCAGGATGTCTTTAGGCCCACCCATTCAGAAGAGGCAAGCTTGCATGTTCTGGCAGATGGCTCTTCAGTTCTCTCAAAAATTGAAAATACCATTCTACTTTGCCAGGACCTTACCTTGGGATTCTACTAACTTGGAATTCCACTCATCGTATTCCATGTACTTTTTATTCTGTTGCACAAGTTGATAATGAAAATATTAACCATTAGCAGGCAACTCTCCCAAGTTGTATTAGATAGGTGAACACTCTTCTTGAGGCTGACATTTCCAAGGGCAGAAGGTAATGTGTGACAGTTAGAATGGTGTAGTACATTTATATACTGTTTAGCAACTTTCAGGTAACCAGGAACTTTATCTCAAATGAGAGCTGCTTGGGGCTGGCTTTGAATTAATGGCAGAGCTGTAAAGATGTTTGAGAAAGGTGTGCAAGACAAAACTGTTACATATAACAGCTATGATGGCCAATAAAATATCTAATTTGTATATGACTTATTCTCTGCTTTAAACTCTCTGTGCCTTCTTCTGACTTGACATTGTGCTCTCAGATTATTTTTGTTTTGCTGTATTATGCCATTTTCAGTCCTTTATCAGCTTTTCTATATTCACTCCAACACCCCTTTATGGATAAGAGAAAAAGAGAATTAAACAACAGAATTAAAATAAGAAACACCTTCTCTTGCTGTTCTTGCTTGAGACACTGTTTTGGTTGTGTTTGGCCCAGCGCGGGCAATGGATACTTTGCAGAACAGCCTCTTAGTTTTCTCACAGAACCCGTGTTGCCTACAGTAAGGCAGGATTCTGTTAGCACCTTGCATCCCAATACCGCTTTTCAAGTCTGGATTGAAAAGACTGTCTTGGCTCTAGGCTGATGAAGGTGAGGGAAGTTGGCTGTGTTCCTTCTACTTTCCAGAAGAGCAAGAAGGCTGAGGCTCTTCTTCTGCTAGAGGCAAAAAGGGAGTTTTGATCCTTTTTCACATGGATTTTACAAGTATTGAGTCCTTTATCTGTTCTTGATAATTTGTCTATCCCTTGCTGGATGTGGTCCAAAGCCCCCCAGAAAGAATGTCTTGTCTAGATGAGCCCGTGTTCTTTTCTCTCTAGTTATTGTCTTGCATATAAATTAAAAATCATTGCTGCATTTAGCAATGCTTATCTCTGTTAATCCCACTTTTCTAGATATAAAGGCCTACTAGCTTTATTTTTTGATATTTCATGTGTAATTGAAACAGCAAAGGTCTTGTCAAACACTATCCGACCATTTGTTGTAGGATTAAGTGGAGGCGCTTTCAATATCAAGTCCTCTGCCATAGGGGGTTTTTATGTTTTCAATAGTTTGAATAGTGGTTATAACAAAATGTAATGAATATAAGAAGGAATGAATACAAGAAGGAATTTACCAGCTCACTTTTGATATAGACTACTACTGTTTTAAAGTATGTTCAATTTATTATTGTCACATACATTTCATTTACAGTAGTAAAATTAAGATATTAAATAAACTTGAGTTTAAGTAATAATAGCATTTGGCATGTATTGCTAAACATGATTGACATATCCTAAATTGTATTGTTCTATTAATTGTTAATTACATGCTAAATGTAACTAACGCGGTGACAAGAAGATCTGGTGTAAAACATGTTGACAGTATCACTGAGATGCATGAGGTGCCCTCAGCTTGCTGTGTATAACAAGAAAGGCTCTGTGCTGCTCAATTTTGTTTCCTCTTTCAAGAACTTATTCTGTATTCTTAATTTTCAGCCCCATAAAGTCAGAGATGTGAAGCTCAGGCTGTTTTAATTATGGCCTTAACAAATGAAGTAATAAGTATGCCAGTAATTAACTGATCTCACAATTTTTTGCTAACTGTTTGTGGCTGAACAAGTAGAAACAAACAAATGTAAACTTGCTTCTTTGGCTGAATAAATAACTGCTGTTTTGACTCTGCACAAGAAGTAGTCTAGATGATTATGATAACTTTTGTTTATTCTCAATATAGCTGTACATAAGCATGTATTGAAATTCCTCTGTGTATTTTTCTGGTCACTGAATCATGAAAAACATTTTTTTTTTTTATGGAATGCAAATCATAATTATTGCCTAGAATTATGTGCAGGGAATTGCATACAGCTATAACGCATATATCACGTGCAACTAAATATTGACTTTTTCTCTGTAGTTAGGACAGATTTTTCTGTAATGAGCATAGTCTCTATTTTTCATGGAGAAATTGCATGCAAAATAAGTGATGAAAGGCATATACTGCATTTTCAATACAATTTTTGAAGCAGTATAGTACTTTTAGCATTTATTGCTTCCATTGCTGCTTCCTCTTACATAATTATGTTAGATTGCTTAAATAAAAAGTTAGGATCAATGACCTGTTAATAAAGCCAGAAAACTACACAGAACCCATCAAAGAGCTTGGGAAGGGTTACTAATTTGACCTAGTCTTAGGTTGCTCTCAGGAGCTGTTCTCAGTTTGAAATACTTGGAGAGGTCTGTAGGAGATTTGGGTATTGGAGGTAGAGCTGGTTTTCTCTAAGCTAAATTTCATTCATCTGATTTTATTGCTCTTAAAATTAAGTAAAAAGTGAAAAAAGTATACTTTAAATTTTAGATCACTTTAAAATTATTAGTAACAAGAAGATTAATAAAAAGGCATTGATTTTATTTAGCAATTTCTTTGCTAAATTAACTGTAGCAAAAGAGCAGTTATGAGGAGGCAGTTAACCATTTGCAGCTTAATTCATTTAAAAAATAACAGAGTTACTGATTTTCTTAAAAACATACTTAAAAATACCCTAGAAGCTAAGGGATGCCTATTGATTTGGAAAAGAAGGCAGGAACAACAACAACAGCAATCTGGCTGAGCAGGTAACAATTTTGAGATGTGGCAGTAGAATGCTTAAGAAGACAGATGAACGGTAAATAATCAGAAATCTCAAAGGACTGGTTAGTCTGCTTTGATTTATGTGTGCTGTTTTTGCATATTGGTTCTTTGTAGGTACAGATGTGTTTTGTTTTTTTCCCCCTCTCTTAGGTACAGAGACTTGCTGTTATTTAGAAGATTGCTTTTGAATAACTGTAACAAATTTAATTTTAAAATTTTGTTCATCACTAAACAAACTGCAAAATGTAATATTAAAAATATTCCTAAGTTAATGAAATCCATCATTCAAGTCAAGGAAATGCCTCTGAAATCTTCATTTAGTTGTGTATGCAAGGCAGTAAATTCAGTTACGGAGAGAAAGATCAGTACTTGATTGTGCTAGGAGACTGGGAAATAAATGATGAAATACAGTGCAAATAAATGTAATTTTTTTCTACTACCTATATAACAGTGAAGAATCTCTTAAAGAATTCTGTAAAACCTGAGTTTGTTTTTTTCTTTTTTTTTTTTCCTCAGGAAGAACTAGAGTAACAGAAATCGTTTAACCAAAGAAGTTCACATAATAGATCACATATTACTCCAGAAAACGATAAGCCTCAGACTAGCTATTGTACTTCGTGAGTACTAGTAAAGCTGATACTGTATAAAGTTTGACTTTTTTTTCCTAGAAATATTAATGAAACTGCCTTTTGGCAGCATAGGCAATGGGAGCTTCCTGGTCTAGAATAGCAGCAGATAGATCTGAGACAGCTGGTTTCCTTTTCTTTTTCTCAGCCAGCCAGAGTCCTATAGTCCTTACTGTCTTCTTGCCCAAAAGAAGTCTGATAATTGGCTTCTCATCTGTTTAATCTTTCTCATCTGTTCTCAACTGTTCACTCAGTTTGCCACCTAAATGAAGCCTGATAGCATTTGTTTCAGTATTTCAGAATAGTCTCTTCATCACCGTTCTTATCATTCCAGTTACTGGTGACATATATCAGTGTCATTTGGGCATCACTTAATCCGGTCATAAAACTTCTTCAGCTTCCTGTTATTGTTTGCAATAAAAACTCTTGCTCATCAATCAAAGAGCTTGCTGTTGGGGTCAGCAAATTTGGGCTGTTGCTCGAGGGAGACTGACACAGGAGTTGAGGGTCTGTCACCAGCCCAGTGATCATGGGACCATTGCAAGTCAGCTGCAACATCAGCCCCAAAAGTCCAACTTAAAGGTTAGGAGCAGAAGAGAACAGAAATGGCCCAGCCCAGGATCAGGGGCTACAGACTTGAGCTGAAATGGCTGCTGTGCCCACACGTGGGTGTCTGAGGTGAGGCTGCTTATGGCAATTAAGAGCAGTTGATGCACTCAGGGCCTTGATGGTCCCTTGGAAAGAGATCTGTGATGATCCTGGTTTAATATCACAGATTCTTACTGCAACATTGGTCCATTGTTATCATGCCTGAATATGTTACAGAACACAGAGTAGTTTCATATCCTTTAAGTGTTACAACAGAAATAACCTTGAGTATTTCTGCATTCATTGGCCAGCTCTTTATCCTTTATAGTACTTCTGTGGCTCTTTCTTTGCTTATATAGTTGTGTCACTATTTCTTCTCTGGTGCTTTCCCTTCTGCTTTGCTGGCATAGGACACAGCAGGCATATGTCTGAGTCTTTCCTGCTAGGACCTTTAGGAAGGTCCAAAAAGATACTAAGCAACAATGTGTTAGAATTGCAGCTGCACAGTCATTTGGATATAAACTAGTCTTTGTGCTTGCCTGAGAACATGTGGCCTATATATATAATATTTAGACATAATATCTTATTACTTGTGTATATATATGAATATGAGAACATACGCCTATCTAGTCTGGAAAAAAAAAATCCATTACTAGCATTTTTATGATTTTAATGGATCATTGCTGTTTGGATACTAGCAGTTTGGCACATCTTCCTGCCTATGTTCTAGAAAAGGAAGTGTCTTTTTCCAAGTTACGACTGCATTTGTAGCCTGGTTTCTTATGAAAATTACTTTTACACAGTTACACTCAATGTCTCTATCTTTTCTGCCAACTTTAGAACTTGTCCTGTAGCAATCAGGTTTACCACAAAGGTACAGAGCTTAAAAAAAGTTAGATATTCAACAGACTCCCTGAAAATGCTATTCAAATACAGGAGAGAAGTGATTCTGACTGTTAAGTTGCTCTGTGAGTTTACATGTTACTAATTAAGAGGGGATCTGTGTAGGAAAAAGTCCTTAGTAATGTCCTAATTGTAAGAAAGGTTTCAGTTTGAGTTGGCATCCCTTTAGACATCAAAATCATTCAACTCTGACATAGAAATATGCAGCAAACCTGGATTCCCTGTTTCTGTGAATAAGTGAGTACTTGATTATATTGTGTTACACTTTTTTTTTTTGTATACTTTTACCTAATGCCTGTTCCTCATGGACATTAAGTATACTCTGAAATGTTTGTCTCTTTTATCTCCAGCTTCATTCTGCATTTACATTGCATTTCATCTATTCAGGTGAAGTGATGAGACTTTTTTTAAAAAAGTAAGTCTCACACCTTTGGGCATATGTTAAAGCCTAATTGCCTCTATTAAGCACATCAAAGTCTTTGGCAGACTAAAAGCTCCATAATAAGTGTGAGACCTGTAGTCCTAGGGGGTCACGGTCTGCAGACTACTTCTATAAAGACTTTGAAAGATAACCAAGAGAAATAATTTAGTCTGCGCTTGCTTAGCAAGTACGCAGACATTTGTTGGAATTGTTTTAAGCATCCTCATATAAAGAATGGCCTAAATGTGACTGTCAAAATCATCCATGGAGAGTTGGTGCATTAACCTTCAGACATTTGTCCCTTTCAAATAGGTTAAATTGTTTAAGGAAAAAAAAAAAAAAACAGCTAAAGTGGAACTTAAGGAAAATGAAAATTGCTATAAACAAACATTTTTCTCTGTATCTGGTCTTGGAATATCTTCCAGTTCTAGTGATGATGCCAGCTTTATTTACTTCCTATATATTTATTGAATAATATTGATTTATTAATTTGTGATGTGGATTATAATGATGCCTCTGATAGTTTTTTAAAAACATTAATGTTTCTCATTGAAAGTGGACAATAACAGATGTAAGATTGATTGTGTTAATAATGGTCTCATAACATTGTAAGTATCACTAAAAATAATTTGTAGTTCAGTCTGGTTGGTTCCTTTAATACTGTCAGGAGCCAACATATTAGAGAATATTTTGTGACATGAATGATTTGGATGTGAGGGTGGGCATTTTCCCAGAAGTGATGCAGTTGATAAAGCTGCCATAGGCAAAAAATGAATGTAGCCTTGATTTGATGAGCAAATATTGTTTACTTCTCTGAGCAGTGTTATTTTCAGACTTAAAATCTTGAAATATTAGAATTGAAGTAGTATTATAAGATTATTTTATGTATTATTCACAGGAATGCTTAATAATATTATGAAAATGACATGTCCTGAGCAGATTATTAATTTTCCTCTGTGCAACAAAGCAGCTTTCTTTTTCCTCTCTGCACTCTGTATAAGGCACAGTAATGACTCTTCAAACCGTCTTCATATACTGATTAGGTTGTCTATTGTTACTTGGAATACATACTAACATTCCAATAGACTTACTGTTTTTGTAGTTATGACAGTTGAGTAACAGTAGTATCTAACTTATTACTCAAGTAACATCTTAATGCTAAACCAGAATGGTACTGTTAATGTGGATAAAAGGGTTCATATGGGTTTACAGAATATATACGATAGCAATGTGTGTGTATATATATGCTTCTAACGTAACAATAGGCATATTTTAGTAGCTAAACAGATTTTCATTGTGAATTAGTCTATTCTTCTGATCATGACAAGCATTACAGCAATGGCGTATTGGCAGGCTGTGAGAAGAGAGACTTGGGTGCTTTTACAGAAAAATAAGTATGAAGGAACAAGAGGAGGAATCTTAAGTTGTTCTTGACACTCATTGTGTGACCTAGCTTTGAGTAATTTTAAAATTCCTGTAAGGTAAACCGTCTTTATGGCAAGGTATAATTAGTTATTAAAATATATGTTGATGTGCTGCTTTAAGTGCTTGGTTTCATACTGGGCAGAAGTGCCAAACTATCTCAAACAGGAAGACTCCTTACATGTGGTGCTTCATTCTTGACTAGGATTAGATAAGAAAGGGGCTGGAGATTCCTGCTGGGAGAGGGGGTGTGTGGGATGTGTGGCAGGGACTTCAGGTTTGGTTTGCCCTTTGGGGAGAAGAGAGATTGAGGGAAAATAAGGTTAATAGGATATTTGGAAAATGGCTCTTGATCTTGAAACTGAGCTGATGGTCAGTTCCAAGTTGCTCGGGGAAGGTAATGGCGGGGGCTGTCAGGCCGTGGTCTGATTATTTTCTACAAGTCTGAAGGGTGGTACCTGCTGTAGGATGGGCTAGCAGCTGGTTAGCATGGTTAGGGTGAATTCTAGAAACTTAAATTAACTGATAACGTCTGTGAAAGCATCACTGTACCAAATGAACTAGCAAAAGAATAGGATCGGAGCATTAAATGGCCCAGATATTCACCACTGTTCCATTCTGGTCTGGTGCTGTGTTCATGGATTCCTTTCTTGTAGTTCAATTCCTGGCTAAAGCAAAGTTGGAATTTGTACAGAAGCTAAAAAGGAGGATGGATTTCTGATATTTTCACATAGAAAAAGATAACCCCCTATACTTAGACTTAATCCTCATGCAAAGAAGGCAGGCAGTGAGAACCCTCTAATAGGACTGGGGATCAGCTGTGGAGAGGTGGAGGGCTGATGGCAGATCTCCACCACATGGAAACAATTAAGGGAAAATCATGACATGCATAGTGCAATTTATTGCTGGTAGTTGCCAGATGAGAAAGTTAATAAAGTTGCTGTCTAATTAAACTGTGTCCTCTGCATCTTGTCGGTCTTTCTGAGTGTCTCAGACAAGTTTCAGCTGCCGTTCAGTTGTTTGACCTCACATTTCGCTTCAAGGTGAAAAGTTTTCAGCAGTTTATACAGAAATCCCACCTGTCTTAACACAGTGATTTCTCATTCTGGTTGTTTTAATGATTATTGATAATGGTGGAGGGCTTGGCTAAAGCTTTTCTGAATAACTATTTTGACTAAATGAAAATATCTGTCCAGCAAGCATCCTCATTGGTAGCCTAATGTTAAAGTACTATGAGATTCTTAGAGATTATGTGGTTATTAGTGTGATCCTTCACTGTCTTGCCTTAGTCAGTGTAGCAGTCTTGATATTCCTGGATTTCTTTTCACCCCTATAGTCTTCAAAAGGAATTAGCTTAAAGAATGAACTAGAAGTTTAACTGATACAAAATTAACACAACTTTTTCATCATTGATTATTTTGAAGTTATGTTTTACATAGACAATTTTAGGGTTTTATGCCAAATGGATTTTTTTGGTAATACTAATAACATGCAATAATTCATTATTTAATAATAATGATGTTTAGACCTGTCTTGTGCTTTAAGTTTTAAGGTTTATACAACACTGGAAGAAAAAAAGTAGACAAGTGAGTTTCTCAAGGCAGAAGCATGTGACATGTTTTGCACGTGTGTGTGCTGGAAAGTTGCCAAGCTGTTTATTTTCATTATTCAGTTGTCTTTTTTGGCTGACCTCTGTATCCAGGATGATTCACTAATGTTGGATCTAATTTCTTATATTTTTACTTTCCTTTATTGCTAGAAGGAGCACACTACATTTCTGACATAACTGAAGCCTTGTAAAGTGATCCAGTATAGTTATTAATGGATTTCATCAGCTAATCTAGTGGCTTTAGAAAATGTCAGCATGTGTTGAATACAATGTAGGCTTAATAGTCTGCTTCATGTGCTTTTATATTCAGATTTAGCTGGGAATCACAATGTTTTGAGTGAATATGCAACAAGAAGAAAATGGTCTTGAATAATTTCAGCATTGTTTTTGTATGTGAATACTTGCATCTGTTTTCAAGACATTTTTGATGATAGGATCAAGGCTTCGTCACTGCATGTGCAGGTACGCAGGTCAGAGAAGCCCCAGAAAGCAAAGGTTTGCCAGTTTACAGTAAGTTACAAAATACAGTTTTATTGGTTGAGTTTTATGCTCAACAGCATTTATGGCACTGTGTTAACACCGTTCTTCATAATACGTTTAATGAATTCCAACAGTTTAAGGAATTTGCTGGGTACAGGGAATTGAAATCTGTTGATTAGAGTGAAAAGCAGAAGTGGAAAACAGTGTAATGAGGAACACGTGAAACTCTTGTGGGTTCAGCAGAGCTGCTGCTTCAAGTGTTTTACAGTTGTTTATAGATCAGAGGATTGTGCTGACACTTATCAATGCCTTTACCATAATGTGGTTTTTATGCTTGTTATTTCATGAGATTTTAGTGTACTATTTTACAATATAACTTTTCTCTTCAGTTAGGATTTTTATGTTCGGGGCGCATTTAGATGTCATAGCAAACGTGACCTAAAGTCAAGCTACTACTGAGAAATATGGTCCTATTTCCTCTGGGAGAAGAAGTGTTTCCTGACAAGTCAGCTAGATGAATCAGTTTGGTCTAATGGCTTCATGGTCTCTAGTCTCACAAGTGTGGGAAGTGGTGCCAATTTTGGTGGCAACTAGCTGTGAGGTTGGCGTAGCTGCAACATCAGAGTGCATTTGCAAATTGCAGTGATGTCTGGATCAACTTAGGCAGCCTTTCTGTCCCTTCCCTTTGCTTATTTCTTCTTGTGTGGTGCTGTAGGACACTTAAAGTATAATCCTGATGATCTAGAGTGAGAAAATGATCTAACTGTAAAGTAACTTGAGCAAAAAATTTTTGAGCTGGATCAGTTCCCTATCACATTGCAGTGGTCATGAGAGGATGGGAACAGCTGGACATGGACGGAGAGCTTCTTAAGCACACTTTCCTCTGGAATATATATCTTGACGATATATATTTCAAACATAGGCACAGATAAAAAGAGAAAAGTGACGCTGATAGAGAAACAGGGCCAACAAATACCCTGTGGAGCTGACGGGAAACATGGCCTCGGATGGGTAAGATTAAGATAAAGTTCTAGAGAAAACAAAAAGCCAATCCTGAGAGAGGTAGTTTGAACAACATGCTTGTAGACTCTTTGACATAAGAGAGAGATGGGAGAGTGATATTGAAAGAAACTGCTGGGAGGGATGTGAGGAACAATTGTGGTTCCTGAATGAGCTCTGTTGACAGAATCTGGGAAAGATGTGGACTTGTAATTAGAGCAGCTTTAAGTTCACAGAAGTGCTTCAGTGATAGGATATTCTCCTTCCCCCTTCTTCACCCCAATTTGTGCATATAGACTGATGTAGAGAAACGTAATGTGTATGGTAAGATCTTTTGGGTGTGTGTTTGTGTCTTTGTGTAGTATTAAAATTGCTTTATGAAATTGCTGGCTTTTTCTGCCATGCATAATGATACTTCCTTCAGCAATCAGAGTAATAAACTGTGTATTCTTTTCAGTGACAGTCCATTCCATTAATTTTATTCCTTATTTAGCACTATTATAGGGAGTACATTTATAAATATATTACAATAGCTTGTGTTTTCTTTGCATTATCTGGCATTTTCTGGTGCAAACAGACAAGAGGAATCAGTTCAACTCAAGTGTTTCAATAGATGAAAGAAATCCTCCAGGAGTTAGCACTGAAGAATATTACTAATAAATATATCTGCTTGTACTTTTTACAAATATTATTTTTATTTGGCATAGCACCAACAACAAAAAAAACCCAGCTGCTTCTCCTTTAGCTCTGCTTATACTATGATAAGCATCATCATATGTAGATTTGGACTTAACAGATACATGAATAGTTGTCAAAAGAAATAAGATTGGATTATTTCTAGATGAATTTCTCACTTCAAGTGTGCTGTGGAAAAAAGTTACATAAGCTGTTATCTAGGTATTGGAAAGGAAAGAAGTGGCAGGAAAAAGGGATGGGAAATGGTAGATTATTGTTGATGTTCTTTTCTGGTTTTGGTGTTTGAAGCTTAAATACTTTGAACTGTAATATAAGCATGTCTGTGTAATTTTCGTTCAACATGATTTGTCTGGGCATGTCTCTATTGCTCTGTTTCCTCTACTGAACTAATATTAGTTCAGTGTATTCTCATTCCAAGATTTACTGGGCTATATACAGGAAGGAAACTGAGAATTAATGACAAGGTTGAAAAGCAAGTTAACTTCCACCTAAATGCGTAGAAGTAAGGGAGTGAAGAAGATTATTTATAATGTTTTAGTCTATTATCCTGCTACGCCTTCATGCTTTCTTTTTTCACTGGTAAACTTTTGGCAAAAAAAAAAAAAAAAAGATAAAAGTGTTTTCTTTGTTATATCTAAGTATCAAACACAACATAAGGGAGCAGGAGAAACAGACCTCAAAGCACCAAATCCGCTGTTGTACTGGTAGGCCCAGTTTTGAACAGGCAAAGAATTAGCCATTAAAATAAACTTACAGTTTTTCTACAAAATATTTTAACTTATGCAGGATTTAAGTTAGAAAAATGATCGGAAGTAAATTTTCTTTTTTCAATGTGCATAAATATTTGCTATGCTAAATTTCAGTGTTACAGCTTCAGTAAAAAATAGTTTTATTCAGTCATGGAGCTTTTCATAGTGTAGTGAAGACACTAAATACGTAGTTGATTGTAATTTCCCCAAGCTGGAAAGTGTGAATTATAAAGACATGTTTAAGCTTGTATTTTGAAATTCTGTAAATTTGAGTGTAATTACTTTCTGATGTTCTGTTTCCTTCTTTTTACATAAAAACCCTATCTTTGTGTTGTAATTGTTGTTGTGGACACTACCATCAATTCTGTTAAATATATATAATTTTTTTTTTTTTTTCTTCACAGGAAAACACCATTTTTGGATGTCTACTGAAAAGATAAATCTTTGTCATGGACTGTGCATTCACTTTTTTTTCCTGCAGCCTTAGGCAATGATGTGTGTGTTACGTCTGATAGAAGAATTAATTGTGGCAAGAGTCAAATGGCTATATCAAGTTAAGAAGCTGATATAAGAATGTTTATATTTCTTACCAGTTATCCACAGTTGGGGAAGATTAGTAGCCTAGTAGTTAAACAAACTGCTTTTCCCTCTCTCCCCCTGCAATTTCAAAAGAAAAGTAACTAACATATGTTTGACTATGTGTTTCCTGATTATTTATCATTGAATCTTTAATTACGCTGAAATCATGGTGTGATGACTGGTAGAATTTTCCCCTAACAAACATCCAACAACTAAAGACTGTGCATCAAGATGACCTCTGAGGAAATGACAGCTTCTGTTCTTGTGTCTGTGGTACAGGGTAAAGTGATACCTGCTCAGTCAGCTGGAGATGAAAATAGTGAAAATGCTTTGAACACCAGCGTTATAAAAAGACCTACTGGCAGTCCAGGAAGGCAAACCACACGCACACTGTCATACTTACACAGACTTGAAGACGAAAGTCTTCAGGGCTCTCTGCCCAAAATATTTTCTCTGGCAAACGAAGAAATGACTGATGACAATAGCAATGAAAAATTCTGGGAGAGAAACAGCTCTATCCCTGATTCATTGGAGTTTCTGAATATTAACTGTAATATTGTACAGAAAAACTATAAGAGCAGTATTCCATGCAGCCAGCTTTATAAATCCTGTGATTCTTTAGTAGGGGGAGACACATGCCTGGAAACTGGAATTCCTGTTTCACTGGAAAGAACCATGCTTGCTGAACTTCAGCTGAAAATGGATGGACCTTCATTACAAAGCGGGTCAGCAGTTAATAAGAATGAAACTAAGGATACTGATAAGGTAGCCTTTTTTCACTTTCACTGTGCTAGTGAAAGAAATATATCAAAAGCTTTGTGCAGTTTACACAACAGCTTCATTTTGGATAACTGCTTGCAGCCTGAAAGTGCTGCTGGTGATCACAGTACTGGCTCTACTGCCTGCTCTTGCAGATTAATGGAGTTGACAAATAATTGTGAGAATGGAAATGGGCAACAGTTGTATGGTGGTGGTGACACTTTAAGGGAGAAGTACTTATGCCTGGAAAGAGCAGCAAGAAAGGTTAAAGTGGCATGCTCAAGTCACAGCTTCTGTGGAAATAACTTTACTGGAAGAATGCCCTCAAAGCCCTTTCTGAGCCATTTTGAAGACTGCAGTGATAACTGTGAAGAGGAGATGGAGGAGGATTTTTTTAGAAACAAAAAGGAACGTTCCACTTTATTAATAAGACGTTTTTGCAAAAATGATAAGGAGGTTAAAAAATCAGTTTATACTGGAACAAGAGCAATTGTTAGGACTTTACCTTCAGGGCACATAGGAACTACGTCTTGGAATTATGTTGAAAGGAGAAACAGCAGTGGCTTGAAGAACTGGAGGATTACAAGAGAGCAGCTAACTAGAATTCAATCCTTAATAAAATTGGAATTTAATTCCTTTCTTCGTAAGTCTTTATGGTATGAGGTAAGCTTTTAATTGTTATTTTGTTTGTTTTTGCAAGGCTTTTGTGAACCTTATGACTTTCTATTGAACAAAATGCTTTTGACTGACAAACGTTTAGTACCACCTAATAGGATAGTTCCCCTTCTTGAACCTCAATTTTGTGTTTAACACTGCTTTTTAGAAATATGTATGTTGAATTCTTAAAAATTAATTTTGGTTTAAAAGTAGTGTAGGAGGAATACATATAACTTACATCTCTATCAAATTGTACTTAAGGATAATGATGCACATATTTTTTGTAGTCTGTAATTGTATGAAAATGTGTCAGTGATAGAGGAAGAATGAGCTTGATAGTCTAGGATCCCTGTGATGATTATGGGATTATTTATGATATCCTAATATCCTTCTAGAAACTTTAATAATCTAAACAGAAGAATGTTAAAGAGTTCCAAGAACTACTGTCCCTCAGTTCTTATACTAGGTAGCGAAGCTTTATGGTGCTGTTTCCTATCGTGATACTCGCTATCCTAACCAGTGAAAAATGTATACTCTTGCTAATACAGTATGTGCCCTGATGGAGAATCGCACTGCACTAGAGAAACGCTATGAACTACACATTTATTTAGTGTATCATCAACTCAATGTTTCTGTAGTCTTTTATGCTTTGCAGTGGAGAGGAGAGGGAAGGGAAGGGAGAATGTTACATTGCTAAGAACTAGGATAACTTCTGCTTACACCAGTATGGAAAGGTAAGAGTGTATTCAGGACTTTTCTTTAGGCATTTTCAATTAAACTTAATTGAGTTTCTTAGCTTTCAACATGCCTGCTGTGTCTACTACTGCCACATAAAACCGTGTGAATTATATATTTGCATGTGAAAGGTTTAATTTGAACACTTCTAGTGTTCATATCCCATAGTACATATCCCAACACAGAAATAACAGTGATAAATTCTGTGTCTGAGTTTAAAAAAAACAAGATTAACAAGTACAGTGAAGCAGTCTATATGACTACAATGTTTTCTTGTGTTGCAAAGAGGCTTAAAACTACTTTTATTAAGTCTGTCTTCTTTCAGATAGACTCTTTTTTCATACTAACAGCTTTATTTAATCTTTAATGTATAACAGACATCAAGCATTTTTAGCATTAGGTTTTTTTTGTTATTTTAGTATCAAAGATGATTTCTCTAATTTCTATGTGTTTATGGGTTTATTATTAGCACTGTAAATGCTTTTATACAAACATTAAATGAATACTATGGACATGAAAATACTTGTTAAACATATATATTGAGTTAAAATATTGTAATGAACTAGGAGCATTTGTAGGAAATCTTTGTGTTAATAGCTGAAGAGGGAGAAAGTAGCAAATGAATGTGGTAATTTGTTCTTTCTTTCCCCTTATCTCACTGTTTGAGTATGCATGTGTTTGGAACAGACAAATGAACAGTAGCTCTGTTTTTCAGGGCAAGAAAGTCAAAGAAATTCAGTTTTGCTAATGGCACTGGTGTAGCAGAGAACAATAAAGACCTTTATGTTTTAAATGGGAAAATGTGGGTCATATTAGTGTGTATTTCTACATAATTTTAGAGCTAATGTAGGAAAGGTATTGAATTGTTGTCTTGCTTTCTATTTACTTATTTTTTGGCTATTACCAACATAGGAAGGTAGGACTGAGACTTTTGATTATGAAGAAAGTACAAGAAATACTTTTCCATGTAGGATATGATTACTGCTTTTATGTATTTTGTATGTAGGTTGAGGCTTCTCTGCTAAATAGTTACATTAGCTTTGCTTGCACTGATGCAGTGTGGCTACTTGTTTGTTTCAACTCAGCTGCATCATGTTAGCAATTTGGAGAGTTATAAAAGCTGAAGTTTTTAGAGTCACTGACTTTTCTGTGCCTGTGACATGCTAGCTGCGTAGTGCTGAAGTTCATCATCTTTTTTTTTTTTTTTTTTTTTTCCTGATAGGGTAGTGTTTGCAGTAGTTTTATATAATACAAGAAAAATATCCAGGTGCACTTCTGACTAAGACATAAAATACGAGAGGCTCCTTAGGCGGCTACTGGTGGTTTTTCTTAAACTAGGTGAGTGATCTGGCAATTTCCAGGTGACGGCGTGATTGTGCACCAGCTGCAGTGCACAGTAATCGGACTTTGTAGTTAAGCTTATTTTGTAGGTGTCACTACCATACCTAATTGTGTTATTACATTCCTGGTACTCATTGCTGAAGCTGTAAGCAAGACTTTTACTGGCTTACTTAATCTTTTCAGCAACAACTTAGCACACTGATATAGTTAGCAGTTAAAAAAAAAACCTTATTTATCTAGGTCAAATCTATATTTTTATCTTATAAAGGAGTGTTTCATAGTTAATTTATTTGATAAAATATTTCATCATCTATAATCATAACAGATTTTTCATGTAGGTTAAATTAATTTCAGTAGGCCAAATTAATTTCAGTGTTTGTATGATTCAAGTGTAAAACTGATTTAATGCAAAGATTATTGATTTCTTGCATGACTAATATAAGGATTCTTGTAGTAAGAATTCTTACTTTTCATACTATTGACCAATAATCAGTTGGTGGTACTTGTTAACTAATAGGATAGGAAAAAAGATTGAAATGTTAAGAGAGTTTTACAACCTTGTTTAAGGATTGTGATATCTGAAATAGTCATCTTGGAAAATACTTTTAAGGGAAATGCAGCCAGGCATAAGAGGCATAAGTAATTTTCCCTTTAGTATATTATATGTGTTTGTCTGAATTTTTTAATTTTAATTCTTCAGAATTAGAATTAACATTTAGATTCTGAGCCTGAGGTTAATTCCTGATTCCCCTTTCCTCCTCCTGCTGGGATGTTGTAGCATGTCTAATCAGTGTATTATTATGTTGTATGCTTTTTGACATCTCTGAAAACACAAGTTCTATAAGTCAAGTTGATTCCAGAACTTTTGGTGTTATTGTGCTGGAGATGTTTAGATTTCAAAAATCACTTTCCAGATGGATTGGGAGTATTGCTGTCAGTCATGCAATTAAGCTGTGCTTTGACTATTCTTGCATCCAATCACACTAAATGCAGGAGCACTTTGTTAGGTGAAAGTTTGCTTCTAAGCTCTGGGAGCTTAGAACCACAAAGCAGCCTAAGAGATGAAATTCTCACAGGTTTTCTCTTGTCCGTTGCTTTTGAATTGTTTCTGTAGGATTTTCACGTCTTGATCTGCTGTACTAAGAACATCGTTGTGATGAGGTGTCTTTTCCAGGCTTTCTTCTTGCTCCAAATTTAAAAGGATTCGTATTTTATAATGAAATTTATGCTATGATTTTTAATTATAAAATCATAGTTTGCAGCTCTCCACCATATATGGATATTACTATGAATTACAGGCAGATTTGGTGTGTGAGATTTTTGTTTTCCCACTTGGAAATAAAATTTCTTAGTCCAACAATCTGAACGGAATTTACAGGAAAAAAATGACATATGACATCAAGTAAAGCAGGCAGCCTGGGTTCTCTACCCATCTAACAATTAGGTTTTTCTCTTGCTGTGCACAGGTATATTGCCTGTTACTAGTGTTGCTACATTTCTAAGCAAAAAGGTTTATATTCATATGAAATAGTTTGAAGGAATGGATGAGCTGTGCTTTGCTTTATCTTAACCCTGTGTTATTTGCCCAAGAGTTACAGCCTTTTGTGTAGAGAAAAAAACAATCTTGAGTAAAAATGACTAGTTGGAAAAAAAAATCAGGGAAGCAAAGAGGAGCCAAATAGGCATGAAATTATGTTTTCCCTTCATTAAGTGTTGTAAAAATAAATTGAACTTTGTTAAATGAAACTCTGTACTTATATTTGCTTTGGGTCGAGTTACTCTAGTTTTATAGGTTAGCTTTAAAAATAGAACTTTTACCTTGTGTGCAGAAGCAGGCGTTATTTCTATGATGTGTAATAGATATATATCTCATCATACTTTTTGTTATTTTGCAGTTGCCTTACAGCTTTAACAATTAGAGGCCAAATTATGAACAATGAGTTTTAGCTGTGAGCACACGTACGTATTTGAGCCAACAGTGTGGGAGTCTTGGCAAGAGCAATGTATTATGTCTTCAGTTTTTCCACATTTTCTTACTTTCCTTCTAGTGACTCTTCATTAACTGTAAAGAAGCATGAAGATCTGTTTTAGAAAAGCTCCCTGCAGCACACTGAAGGGTTTATTTTAGAGTGTTATAAAGTTATCCACTTCTCTAAATTGTTTTTAGTTTAAAAATTAATTTCTCAATTACTTGTATGAACTATTGAAAAGTTTTAACTGCTCACTCTGCTGTGTAGGAATAAAAGCCGTGCTGTATAAGGGCCACTCTGTTGGTGAGTGGGTAATTAACAGCTGAATTCATGAATTTTCATACATATTTGTTTTAGTCTTCTTTCCTTCAGTCTTTTGGAATCCTAGAAAGACTTAGAGGAAAATCTCTCTTCTGGTAAAATGATACCCACAGGAAAAAGGTCACAATACTTAAGGCATTGAGTCTTTTTGTTTAGAGAAGTGATTTTATATCATAAAATTTTGAGCATTTGGCTACAAGGAATTTTGCTACTGAAAATACCAGTGTACCAACTCGTTAAAAATACAAAAATAATAGTAGGCAGTAATGTTTTTGCATAGAGCAGTGACAGCTATAAAAAAAGCAATAAAATTGAACATAATGCAGTTGTCCTGTGCTATCCAAATACGTATGAAGTGGGTTATCAAGAGACAGAAATCTCTGATCGTACTGCCACGCCAAGGAAAGCTGATTACATCAGTCGAGCAGTTGGATGGTGTGGCAGCTCGCAGCCTCCATCAGGAATGTCAGAAATAGGGCAGCGCTGGGAACACATTTAGTCCTGGCATTCCTAACTTCCCTTTCCCTTTTCTTGCTCTCTTAATAACTTTACTAGAAAATTATAAAATTATAAAAGCTTTGAGCTGCAGAACAACTATTTCATATAGTGCTCGTACTGAGATTCAAAACTGTGTGTCAGAATCCATTTTTTATCATTTTTAAAACCATGAACAGACACAGTATTGATTGAAGGTTCATGTTTGAACTGTGCTTATCAATCCTCTAGAGGAGCAGGAGAGAAGAAGTTCTGCAATCATTCTTATTTATAGATGGTATTCGCGTCCTCACATTTATAGAAAGTTCAAGAGTTTTCACTTATGGATGCAGAAGATTTGCTATACAAAAGTACAATTTTCCAGGAGTAATAAATACTCAAAGATAGATACCTGCAAATAAGTGTAGTATAGGAGCGTGAGAACGTGCAACAGTCGCGAAAAGGTTGTTTTTGTTTTGAAATCAGTACATGCACTTACCAGAGGACACTCTGAACAATTAACTGTTATAAAAAATGGAGATTTTTCTTAGCTTTTTGAGTAAGTATAATGACTAGGTCCAGTGTTTGGACAACAATTTCATAATAAAATTAATTTGAGCTTCTTTTGAGATTATTAAAATTGATTCTTATACTCTCACGACTATCTCTTCAGAAAAATCATACTAGACTTTCATTGGTAAAACATCAGCAAAACAAAGCAAATTCTGTTGCTGTGCTGGTTTGATATTGCAAGCATTTTCTTAAATTATTCAGGAATTCTCTCAAATATTAAAGAATGGGTGAAATTCTGGTTGTACTGAAATCTGTTTAGAATCTCCTACAGGACAATGTGACTTGGAAATTAAAAAAAAAAAAAGTATGCACAAAACAGTTACAGGTTTCGTGAGATCCACAATTCTACGCCAATTTTCAACTCTTATATTAAACTTTTAAAAACTACAGTTCTAAACTAAAATTATTGTCTATACAACTATGTATAATGCAATGAACAAATACAGTCTGGAAGGGATAATTTGATATATAAAACTTCCTTGCCCTGTTAGCTGCAGCTCACCTCAGTTGCCCAGGCTGCTGCTTACTGTTCATATTGCCACTTGGGTTAGAAGCCCCGTTTCTGTGTGTGAACCTGGTGTCCTGGCTGTCCTACAAACAAGCAATGATCTCAGCTGTTCTGTAGACTTAGAGAGAGGCAGTTGTAAATGATCTCACCAAGGCATTGGCTAAGAAGAATTACTGCCAAAATCTTTTGTGCTGTGGCCTAACTTTCAACAGAATTAGTTTGCTCTGTGCTGTACTGTAGTCTGCAGTATGGATGTATCCTAAGTTTCTAGTAGTTAGAAAGCAAATGAAACAGCTTTCCACCAGTATGAACTGTTAATCTGGTGGGTGATTTTTGGAGATGTGCATAAAAGCAAACAGTGGTTAAGGCCATTTTATATGTATGTATGTATATCCAATTAATAGTAAAATGCTATTAGTCTGAAATAAGGTCTCTGAACAAAACGATAAAAAAGTATCTGAGACGTGGAGAATTGCTATAAATGTGTCACTTGGACCAAGAAAATTATTTTTGTCTTTTGGTTTCCTTCATTATAAATTGCAAGTTTGTTGTCTTGAGTAACTTTGCAGAGTTAGAACAAACTTGATATCATTACAATTCTATCCTGTCTGTATGCAATATATTTTATTTTATGTGAGCAGAGTACAGTTGCCTTGTGAACCAAAATACTGGGCTTCCTATGGATTATTTACTCTCTTAATATTGCACTAGAGGGCAAGTGTTTTTAAACATAAACATGTTTTTGAAGAAGAAAACAGGTTATTACATAAACTCTTGAATGTTTACCTTTTCTGAGCTTTATTTGCATTCTGAGTCACTTAGATGTCCTTTTGAAATTTGTGCTGCTTAAAATACATAAAGGGAGAACCCTGGAAATGCAATTTAGGGGGGCATCAAAGCATTTCATTGACATCTAATGAATGACTTACCAACAATGAAGGAGGCTTTGGTAGTACAGGTTATCAACAAACTGAAAGGAAAGCAAGTATCATGTGTAAAACAGCAGTGTTTTCATTTTCCTGTTCTCTGGCAGTCCAGAATTATAGTAATTTATATGCTTCCTTTGGGCAGCAAAGTTGCTTAAGCTTTCATCTTTAGCAGATATTTGTGATTCATTTCATATTTAATTTACAATGCCAGCTCTTTCTGTACCATTGGTTTGAAAGTCTGGGAATCCAACCTTTGTATGTGGTAGATCACTTTTGAGTCTTTTTTAAAAAATATTTATTTAATTAGTTTTGAACATGTTTCTCATCACAGTTGAGCTTTGACCAGCTGTTTCCTGTTTTTCCCTACAAAAAGGGAAAAAAAGTATCTATGGTTTGTTTCAAAATTAAAATTATTATAACATAATAGAAAAGTAAAACTCATAAAATGGATGCCATTGAAAGTAGAGATGTGGTGAAATTCAGAACGTAAATTTGAGCTTGCTGTTCTTAGAAGATTTTTCACAGATTAAAAAGCTTTGACTACACAAGGAGCTCTTTTGATGCAAGAAAATAAATCCATTGTCAGAAACACTAGAGTGATTAAGCTTTGTGTGGAGGATTTAAGTATGTGTGGCTGAATTTTTTTTCAAGCGGTTCCAGTGCAATGTCTTTGTGTCCCGATGGGAATGTATTGGTTTGTCCGATCTGTGATCTATATAGCATGGTGATCACTGCATGCGTAAGTTCTTCCGTTTGGTTGTTTTTTTTCAGGATTAGCCTAATTTGCTTAATGGCTATGTTGTTTTTGTAACCATACAATTATTTTGGAATTTTAAAACTGATTTTGTTCATGTGTTTGTGCAGCATAAACCAAGGAACTGCTTTCAGATGTCTTCAGGACCTTTAAAGTGAGTTAGTTACCAATTATGAAAGTGCTTATATGGATGGTAGGGGAACTACTGCCTTGCCTTTTGTCATCAGGATTGAGGTTGTCACTATGTAGGACTTGTTGCCCCTTCTTGTTTGGCCTAATGTGAGAGGCTGTGCTGCAGCACCCAGCATCACCTGTCCTTGCAGGGCTTCTTGTGACCTCCGTGGCCAGATCTTACTTAGTCTGCACCCTCTAACATAGTAGAAGAACATGCAGTGAGAGACAATTAATAGTATACCAATTCCAGTGGCCAGTGTTGGAAGACTTTAAATATTTCATACCTGTTAGGTCATTGAATTTCTTATGAGGGTCCAGTGGAGCAAGAACAGGGGCCTGGTGTCCCTTTCTAGGCTTCCTGATCCTGGAAGGCTCCATGGATCTTCTCAACAAATCTTTTCTTCTCAACAAGTCTTTTCCTCAGTTATCTACTACTGAACAGTATTTTTCTTACTGTTAACTATTGCAATCTATTCATTAGCTGAGTCTAATAGTTAAGGCTGTAGTTCCCTCTTCATACAATTGTATAGCCTGTATAGCAGTCCTGCCTAGGTTATGTTATGTTAGCTGTGTTGAGCTCATACCCTTTTGCATGTGGCATCTGTGCCATTCACAAATATTGTATTTTGCTTTGAACGTTTTTTCTGACTCCTCCTTTCCAAGGTGATTTATTTCCAGGAAAGTTTAGTAAACAGCATTTAAACTTCAGATTAGGTGCTTGATATGTACATGGTTGTGGTATTACACGTTCAGACTGGAATTGGCTTTCAAAAAAGCTGGTATTTTGGCCGAAGTTAAATTTCTAGTATCATAGAGAATATTGCATTAGCAACTACTTCCCTCTTTTTTATTGATTATTAAAAACAATGTGCTCATTCATTAATCTAGAATTTAATGGCCAGATTTGTCAGATCCTTGCCTGTTTTCTTCAGTCTGCCAAGAACACAAGGAAAACAACAGCCAAGATGAAAGCAGATTCACAGGAAATATCCATCTGGTTGTGACTCAGTTGGATCTGAGATGGGGAGGGGGAGAAGAAAAAAATGTAGAAACTTCTTAACAGTGCTAGACAGAATTTCCTAATGAGATGTAAAAGGTTAGCTGAGAGGTAGTGAAAAGGAGCCAGTGAGCTATGAAAAGTTTGAGAAGAAAATAAAAGAGACAGTTGACAAAGAGTCTTTTGAATTTTGCAACTTTAAAAATGCAGAGGGGAAAAAACCCAAAATCTTACTTCCAAATCTAACAAGGAGTTGATGTTTTGTTCTTTTTCTGTGGAAATTAGACCTTTTTAAACCAGCAGTAAAACTATCACAATAGATCTATATGAATATTTTGCATTTTCATATAGAAATAGGAAGATTAAAAAGAATTTGGAGAAAGGTTATTGGTCATTGTTTGATCTCTAAACCATTTTGAACAAAGACATTTCACCAGGCTTGGTATGACAAGGCTGTGTGTGTCCCTGTGCGTGTGTGTGTGTGTGTGGCAAGGGTCACTTGGATTGTTTTGCTGGTTTGTTTATTTTTAAATTAGATAGTGTTTTTTAGTCCCTCCCTCAATTCCTCCCTGCAATATTTTAAGTTCTAGAAGATATCTACTAAAATCAATGTACTTTGCAATATATATATATATGTCATATTTGCAAGTGGGGATATTCTGTTTCAAAGCCTGAAGTATAAGAAAAATTGACTTAATGTTCTTACCTGGGCAGTGACTGAAATCCCTGTATACAGTGCAGCTAAACTTAATTTTGAAAAGGTTGAAATTCCAAAGTTTCTTAAAAGACTAAGAGACATATCAGAAAATTTAAAACAGCTTTTGATACCCGAGTATGTCTCCTGCCTTCCTAGACTCTTAAAGTCTACTACCTCTTGCTCATAAGAGCAAGAGTATAATCGTGATCATATTTCTCCCACTCTTGTTTTTTTTCCCAAGAGGAAATGTCCATAAATTTAAAATGGATTAAATGCTGAGCAGTTATTAACAGCAAACTTGAAACCACAGTGTTTCTCTAATGTGATAGAATATTGCCATTGAACATTCTGAGGCTTAAAATATTTATACTTTCTTAATTTTTAATTTATACATTTTACGATGGCAAGCAAGTCATTCTAATCAATTTCGGTCTACCACAAACTATCTCCTTACTAAAGAATATTACCTATATTTTCACTGTTTGGCCTTTTGTGATAGAGATGTTCTCTTTATTAATATATCTGCTAATAGATGTACATCTATAATTTATGGTTAGTCTTCTGGATAAAATTACCACGATTTTAGAGATGTCGAATATCTGATATTTCTCATAATCAAACTAGCTACATTTTGAAGTCTTTTTATGGAATTATAGGCTAGTTTGAATATTTGGATCTAAATTCTACTGAAAAACTGTTAGAAAATGTTGATAAGATTATTTTGTTTGACTACAGTATCTATGTAATCATTGATTTCCCTTTAGTTATGGTTTGTATGCATATACAGATGTGTATGCAAGTGTGCATTTTTTATATATTCATGTGTATTTTGCTAGATCATGAGTAATAATGAATATATAAGGTCCATAATAATAGTCTAAATGTGGTCCTTTTGACAGTGCAGCTTAATTCATTAGAACACTTGGACTTTATGCTATCTTTATCTCCAAACTGTATCTGCAAGGATAATTCTTCAGGTGCAGCTTTACTTGTAGAACTATATTAACATCTCCTTGCTAGGAGAGAAAAAAGGCCAGGGTTTTAAAACACTTCTTATGTATCTATGTTGATTTTAATTTTAAAGCATATGCCTTGATTGCAACATATATCCTTTTATGTGCCGTTCTGAAACAACATAAAATTTATAAACCACTGTCGAAATCTATAAAATTAGAAAAACAGAAGTTTGATCTTTTTCTTCTATGTCCCTGAACTTACAAGTAAACATGATTGCAAGTAAAATGTGAGGCATATGCCATCTGGTGGATAAAATTATTTATACAACTTTTAATGTTTTAAATCAATTTCTGTTCTATCTTGCAGTATCTTTTTAAATTGCCATTAGTGGATATTATTGTAGTCAGAAATAAAGGAAGAAAAATATGAAAGCTGAATTCTGTTATCTCAAAGATAAAATAAGATTCCAGACTTCCCCTGTATGTATCACATTGTTGCTAGGAAAAACAAAAGATGAAACAGAAAAGTAATCATTTTAATTCTCTTCAGTTACACTATACTATTTCTAAAATATATTGTTTCTAAACGTTTTAAAGTGACTGGTTAACTAGAGATCTTATCAGAATTGCCTTGCAAGTTTGTTTGGCGCAGTCCTTGCCAAGAGCCTGGAGGTTGCTCTGCGGCTGCACTGACAGGGCAGATGAACCTGGAGTGGCCTCTGGAGCTGCCAGAGTCAGGACATGCAGTGGCCTTTGACCTCCATTGCTCAGAAGTGCCTCTATGCAGTGGGCTGGGGCCCAGGTTCATCAGCTAAGTTTTGTGTAGGAGCTTGTGCTTTCAAACTGCATGGGTATTGAAAAACCTAGATGAGGAAGATAAAAGTAGACAGTGTCACCAGTATTTGACTATTGTTTTTTTCATACGAATGTGTATGTGACATTAGGATTTATGCTCGAGGGTTGTTTACTGAATAGATGGGACATGAACACACACAGTCAGTGTGTTTCATTCTGGTAGAGAACTTCTCTATGTTAGTGAATTAATTTTTGTTTTAGTGGACAAGGAGGATCCTCACATCCTGTTCCATACTGGAAGATTGTTATTGTGACTCCCTCATTCTTTTTTCTCTAAACTGAACAGACCTAATTCATTCTTTTTTTTTTTTTTTTCCCCCTGAATCTGCTATTTCAGAATGGTCTGAAAATGAATGGAATGAGTATATTGCAATCAATGCATGTGTGAAATGGAATCGCAGTCACCAGGTCATAGGGAGTTATCTTTCCATTATCTAAGGTGGTAGCGAGGAGCAAGCTGAAATATGACACAGTGGAAAGAAACAGGTAATGCTGTTACTTCTGCATGGTATTGATCTCACACAGATAGTTCAGGTGTCTGCACTGTGCTGCACAACATTCCCAACCCTGAAAGTTTTATTAGTTCAGTCATGATGCATACCCAATATGGAGATTTAATTGCACATGAATTCGCTTACTGTTTGTTTTAATACTGTAAGTTTAATATCTTAATACTGGAAGTACTGACTTCTTTAGAAGTATTTTTAAATGATATTTTTTTGCCAGTAGATATACTTTTGTAGAATTAGATTTATGACATGATTAAAATTTCTTGGCTCTGTTCTTTTTCTTGCAACTAAATTATTTTTCAACATTCAAAGATGACATTTAAAAATCCAGAAAAACAAACATCCACGTTATTTGCAAAAATCATGGTTGAATGTTTTTGTACCTCTGTATATCTGAGATTATTTCTAAGTAAGCTGCTTTGGCATTTTGTGTCAAGTATTTTATGAAGGAACAGCATGTACAAGCTCACACCCCTATTAACTGTTTCTTTGGTTGGAGAGTGCATGCTCCATGCAGCGTTCAGTAGGGCATTGCTACAATGGCTACAGATCTGTACTTGTTTGCATGGTCTTGTATTCTTTCAAAGAAATACTGAGGTTATATTGGGATTCAAGTCTTCAGTTTGTGCTCTGAGTCTTACTATGTCTAAAATGTTTTATGTGGTTTTTTACCCTCAAAAATCCATGGGTCTGCAGAGGATTCAACAAACACGGGAATCAAAAGTGGCTTTGAAAAGATCCTTCCCTTCAATTTTGTAAACACTTTCTACTTGATATTGTATTCTTTCAATGAAATGAGTCTTTTCTTATTGTATTTTTAAAAATGAGATTTCCCCACAGTCTATTTGAACAGTGGTCAGACAAAAAGAGAAATAGAATGAATTCTAGCCAGAAACAAGCCAAGATTATTATTTTGAAAAGGTTAGATATCTTTTCCGTAGAGGAAATCTATGATGAAGATAAACTCTTCATTGAAGAGTTGGACAGACGCTTTACTTGTTTTCATTTTCAGCTTTAGAGGCACAGCTAAGGAGGTAGGTCTTCTTTCACCCTACAAGACAGAGCAGAAGAATTATTTCAGTCCCTTTAATTTCTTTAAAGGTTTCATTGTGGCCTGTAAATAAATTAATTTGAATTCCAATTTTTATTTAGCAGAATAAGGTCCAAAATAGAGCCTTCCATGTTGTAAATGACCAAATTTAATTTTCTGAGATCTGAAAAGGCAAATATGAAACAAAATACTCATGTGGCTTTATTTGTTGCTTAAGATGTTACCTCTGTTTATATGTATGTGAAAAATACTCTAAAATGGTAATTATATATACACACATATATGTAGTTATATATGTAGTTATGTACTTTTACTCTTGGTAAAACCTGATTTTCATGTACAGAGAGGTGCAAACAGTGAAGGAGATAGGTTGTAAGTGCAAGTAATAAAATGGAATTTATTTTTTCAATCAATACTGCTGTGTATTTCAAGCAATTTGGGTTTTCAATTAGGAACTTCTATAAGAATTCAATCGAACTCTAATGAAAACTGTGAATGTGTATTTTAGAAGATTATAAAGTTATTCTATAACTCAATTTCATTTTATTAATAGAGATTTGAGTAATTTCTGCAAAACCAAAGCTGGACTTTGCATAGAAGCTCGGAAAAGTAAGCTCTTCATAGAGATCTTGATACCTGGAAATTCTAGTAGACCATAAGAGTGGTGATAAATGATGATAAAATAAAAACTCTGTATGTTTTCCAAATGCATAAATTAGTAAGAAAAAAAGAGATTTTTACTTACATTTTGACCTGATAACCAAAGATACTGCACAATAATTTCATGAAACGTCATAGCATTACTCTTTCAAGTCCTTGTTAGCAGATTTTTAAATGTTGGATATCAGATCCGGTATTTGGGGTGGGGGGAGAAACAGTTGCTGGTTTGACTTTTTCCTTTTTGAGTAAGTGTTTGGGCAAAACTTTTTATGCATGTGTTTGTACCATTGTTGCAACTGTTGAAACTAATTTTCCTGCCAGTAGGTGGAATCAGATGAAAATCTTAACAATTAAACACAGTGTATAGCTGTATTGTTTGGTCGAGCCCAAAGCAATCATCTGAGTAGCTCCATTTGGCAGTTCTCAAACAATAGCAACTTTCTAAATACCATTTAGCTCAGGATATATATTTATACTATGTTTACAAATAGTATAGCTTCGATTCTGGTTGTCTGCATGCCAAAGTGTAAGTATTATGTGATCTTTATCACTGTCAGATTGTGAAACATTCTCCCGCAGGCTTTTCTTCTAATAGCCTTTTCCACATATTTCCTAGAATTTCTTTCCGTTGACTTTATGAGAATTATTTTAGTGAAAGAAAATCCTTAACTGACCAGTAGGCAGTTTCCCCTGCACCAAATCTTACAATTAAAGAGATATGTAATCTATTGGAAAGATCAGAGGTTCACCTAACCTTGTAGTTGCGGCAGGTGAGGGGTAGTTGTTCAGTGGTGAGAGGGATACTGGAGGCCAAAAGTTACAGATTTGACTTCAGACTCTTCCTCTGCGTAATTCTTATTTTGCAGCTGTTATTTATTTTCTTTACTTCTGGCATATTAGTAAAACTATACTAGTATTACTGACTTTTGGGTGTATTTTCCCACTTCCTGAGCCATTTGGAAAGTAACAGAAAATTTCACCTAACTACTAGACGTTATAATTTTTTAAAAACTTCAGAAATTAGGAAATGCAAAAGAAAATATTAAAGTCATTAGTTACAGACGTTTCTGGCAGGGCTTTAGCACACTTTTCCCAGTTGGCCTTTATCAGGTACAAAAAAAACTCAGGCCAGACTTCAGTCTGTTTTTATAAATTCTTCTAAGATGGCCTCCTGGATTTTTGTCTTCCTTGTTACCAGTAATTTTATGAGTTGGAGAGTTACCATTTATGTTCTTGGAGGAAATAATTTTTTCATGGGAATGTTTTTTTCCTTTCACTGAGGAGAAACTTTCCAGGGACAGTTTGGATCAAATCATATTTGTGATGAAAAGCTTAAGTTACTGGAGCTCAAAATATAGCTCCCTCTTTTTTGGTGAGGGACTGGAGTACTTAGTGTGTTGTAAATGCATGTCTTGGTACAGACCCAGGTTCCACAGAGTCTAAGAAGCTAAAGCCCTTTGGGAAGAACTTACACAGGCGAATTTCATGAAATGTATGTAGGAGAACTTGTAACACTGGAGTTCTACATCTGGATTTTTTTGCTTTGGGACAAGCTTGGCAAGCAGACCAAAGAGGATATCTTGGATGTTATTTTGATTTCTCCCCCCACTCTCCCCCTTGCCAGCTACTTCTGTATACTGTATTACAATTTCTTGCAGATTTATGTTCTCCAATTCCATTCATATAGAGAAGTTGAAAGCTAATGACGTTCGTTTGATAGTATGTAGGAAATGTGTGCATTTTTTCCATACTGTATCACAAATTCTCTGCTCTTTGTGGAGTCAAAGCAGGCCAATAGCACTGCAATTAAAGCCACGTTTTAACAGACTGACTCCTAAAGCAAGAATCAGTGTAGTCAGTCTTTTACAGAGGTGGTTTGTCCTCTTTGGAAAAAGAACAAAGTCAAATAATAGTGCGGGTCAGAGCACCTTCAACTTTCATCGAGAAAAGCCTGCAGCTGGGGGGAATGTCATCTTCTGCTAAGGCAAGCTGCACCAGCACTTGCTTGTTTTAACTGTCTTCCGTCCGGTATTCTACAGTGGTTTGTTTATGTAAAATTTCTTGACATTAGTGAGAAAACATAATTTTTCTTCTATAGATTGGTATAATAACATAAGAAGCTGTTGGTGTGGGGTGGAGGGAACAACAGGGTTAAATTGTTGGATGCAGATGAGTGGAATCTGCTGTAATCTCACATCATCAGGTTACTATGCTGGGACACTGAAAGAACAAGGAAGGCCTATTTGACAGGAAAATTGTTTGGTTTTCTTGCTAACCTTGTGCTAAGACCAAAGGAGCAGTGGTGTCATACCAGTGCCTGCCTCCTGGCTGCCTCAGTCACGTCCTCACTTGATTCTAGTCCCGCATGGGATACTTGAAGTTCCTAGTGAAATCTTAGAAGCAGCTCCAGCCTGAAAGCTTAAAAGAGCTGATACTTGTCAGCCTTCTCCTTAGCCTTTTTTGAGCCTTGGAGGCCTTTTGAGGCATTGTGAATTCAGTTGGACAAACCTGTTTGTGTAGCATATCATATCTTTAGGGCCTAGGGGTCATGCCGATCTTTAATACAACTGATAAGAGAGCGTTACCTACTATACATGGAATTTAGATACTGTTTTGTTTTTCTGCACAAGCATTAAGTCCCCAAAGAGGAAAAAGAATTTTGTTGTTTATCTGCCAGGGGTGCACTTGGAATTGTATTTGAACAAATCCGTTAGACTTTTGGAGCTGCCAAGAACAGATTGGCTGTCTTGAAATTCTTCTTTGCATAGTGGATCACGCTGCATATTAAAGAAGCTTAAAAGAGTAAAGGAGTTTCTGTACTAGATGGTATCAGGGTTAACATTATTTGGGTATTGATGTAGTCTGGGGCGCTTAGAGTGAAGGTTTTATTGTGGACTCCAAGAGTTTGGAATTTTCAGTTCACATTATGTCTTTTGATCAGGTACCATGTTCTGAACTTTTAAAGAACACTATTGCAACCCCTGTGGTGCAATCCTTACGAAAAGATCGTAGATCTCTCTCCTATAACTGGTCAAGTTCCAATTCTACAGCTGCTTATCTGTTGATTAGGTTTGAAGTTACTCCTTTTCATTTGTTTTATAAGGTTTGTTTTTTTTTTTTTCTTGTCACTGTACTCTTTTCAAAGCCATTTTGCTAACAGATAACCGTATCCTTTAAAATATATTGAATGTCAGTGTGAAATGAAGTCCATACTTCTCTGCAAACAAGCTTCAAATGTGTCTTTGAATAAATTCTGTTGTAAGTGAAAGTGAATAAAGTCACTTTATCATAATTTTATTTTGCTCACTACTTAATTCAAGAGGATTGCAGTACCCTGCTTTACAGTGGAATAGAAGCTGTCACTAGGATTGCAGAGGTTATAGAAAAAATGGACATCTTTTCATTAGCCCCATTCTTACATGTGAAATATTGATGTTTATGGAGAAAGCAGTTTTGATGAAAAGAATGGGATTGTCATGTAAGGTGTTCATATTCTATATATTAGATGTAGAAACGAAACTGTCTGTAGCCACTTCTTTTTATATCCAAAGAACTTTTGACAAGCCAGCTAAGGATGAATTAACACATGGGGATTTTTTTGAACAGCTGATCTGTGCTGCAAGCCTTGGTTTGATTAGGAGTGTATCCAACATGTTTCTTGGGGGAGAGGTATCTCAAGATACTTATGACATATGCCGCTATCAGAGATAGGTTTTGACTGATGTTCTTCCACAGACTATATCAGTAGCTAGAAAAGATAAAGCAGATAGATGCGTCTGCTGTATTTGGAGAGTTGCAAGTTGCTATCAGGGAGATTTCAGTAGTAAAGATATCGGTTTAATATCAAAGAAATACCAGAAAATCAATGATTAGAGGGTAGAGAAAATATTTTCTTGAAAGAATACTTTTTTCAATGGACAGCTGTGCTATGATAAATCTGCATTTGACAGAGCCCTGGAACAGGCTGCCCAGAGAAATTGTGGAGTCTCCTTCTCTGGAGATCTTCAGAACCTACCTGGATGCCACCCCATGCCACATGCTCTAGGTGTCCCTGCTGGAGCACGGGGGTCGGTCTAGGTGATCTGTAGAGGTCCCTTCCAAACTCAACCATTTTGTGATTCTGCATTTCATGGTTTTTAGTAAAATTTAAGAATAGCTCTTGAAGAAAGTCGTCTTCAATGAAAACATGCATGTGAAATGGTCTTTGATTCAGTTCTGGAACAATATGCAAACTCCTGCAGTGTCAGAACTGTATGTCAGAACTAAGAGTACTCAAAAAGGGTATAATGTAGTAATCTTTGCACTATTTAATGACAAGTCTTTGCAGAAATTTTTCTTGGAATGAGGTGTAATTAAACCACTTGAAGTTAGGAATATAAAAAATTTTCAAATGTAGGCAATTTCTTTCTTGTCAAACAAAACTAAGAAAACCGGCATACTATACAGATTTTGAAATGCTGAAAGAAGTTTAATATGGAAAGGGAAAAAAAAAAATTGGATACTGTTGTCCAGAAAATTCTTCTGACCTATTGAGATCAGAAGGTTTTGTAGGATTTATCTTGTGATAATTCTTTCCTTGTTTAAAAGTTTTGTGACAAATGAATGCTAGCTATAATAATGTGTGTACATTTGTAAATAGTAAATTGGGTATTATGATTAAAGGTAAAACGCACCAAATATGCATTAATGAACATTCAAGATATATTTAGAAGTAAAGTATTAGAAACCCATACTTCTGTTCACTGGATGGTAAACTTTACCAAAAGATGTATCAAACATATGATTTTTCATATACATTTGAAAGACTGATATATCATATATAATACCAAATTAATTAAATACAGAGAGAATGTTACTTTCCTCCTTTTTCCATTGTCATAAGCTTTTATGATTGTCCCATGGTTGTGTGTATGTGTGTGTGTATATATATATATATAAAAATATATAAAAGACATTGTATATTGAATAAGTAGGAGAATTAAAATTTAGGCTTAAAATCTGGATAAAGAGATGGAAATAAAAATCTTTAGTATTACAGTTTATATCAACAGATTAAGATATTGTGAATTCTGTTGGTTTTGTCTTTACTAATCTCAGGTGTTTCCCACCTGCCTTACGTTATTTGCAAGATTTTTTTTTATATTTAATAGCATTGCTGTATACTATAAATATATGTATGAATAGGACTAATCATGAACAATGATCCTTAGTGCACTAAAGTCCCCACAACTTAATGACATTCCTACTTTTATCATTATTGTAATTATCTTTTTTTGCATTATTCTTTTTTCTGTATGAACTTGAAGAAGTTCCTAAGTTCACTTTATGAGCTTCTTGACTGCAGTGTTATAAAATCACAGAATATCAACTGTGCTGCTGTACTTGAGCATTGTCTCCTTTATCTGTATTTTAATCGATAAGAAAATGTATAAAGCTGCTTATTTCAGCTTCTGCATTGGAGAATTCTGTTTTGTGCACTTCGTGTTGCTCTGTGACACTGATAAGTTCTTAAAGTAACATTGAAACAGCTGTGCAATCTTTAGACTAAGAAAAACTACATGTGAAACAGACTTTTCCTTTCTGAATTATGCCGCCTTGTGAAGAAATATTGTGGGTCAGTTTTAAAGGACATCTGCAACTCTGCCGCAAGGCAGTGTACAGCAACACCAGAAGTATGCTTGGGAACTGATTCAAGATGACTGATTAGAAATCATGCTTTTTTTGTGGTTCGTATAATTTGACTCAAAGTTGGTACCTATTAATCTGTATATTTTCTGCAGAAATATAATTGTATTAGTAGTTTTGAGATGAGAAATGCAATGTGGGAAGAATTATTTTATTTACAGTGAGTTTACATTATGCCAGTGACATCCTTGGTTTTTATAAATAATTTTTACAAATTACTTAATTACTTATGTTGTAAAACATTTGTATAAATTCCTGGAATGCCATAAGTCTAAAGCAGTATTTTCAGACAAATTTAGTACTGAACCATTTCATTTGCAATAATGCAGACAGAAACTCTAGTATGTTGGCAAAATTAAATATTAAATATTTCAGATTTTGTTTGCTGTGAGTAAACTAAAATCCATACAGAGTTTTTATAAGATACAGATTTCAAGTGACTGCTGGGAGAGTAGAGTTGCAGGAGCTGCAGAGGTGAGGCAGCACCATGTGAAACACAGCGAGGGGATTAAGATTTGGCAATACTCTTCTTTTCTCTGCAGGCTCTTAGGCAGTCCCTGTGGACGAGAACAGACTGTCGTCTTGCGTTGCTGAAAGCTGCCTTGCAGTTTCTGCTTGTGTCGGCTTGTTTCAGTCTGTATGGTTTTTGTCATTTTTACTACCAGTTGCTATGATGTGGATATAGAAATGATGAAACACAAGGGAAGAAGGTATGGTTCATGTAATATACAGTACAAAAAAGCTTATTGCAGGAATAACAGGAAGGTTTTTCTCATTCAGGAAGAAAAATGTAATGCTGCAGAATATATTCTTGATATTTAAAATAGGATATTTCTTATTGTAAAATGCTTCCTTTTTATTCAAGACTTAATCTGCATGTTAGTAGACATATGTTATTTAAATTGTGCATACTTTTGCATGAATGTTTATGAACTTGCTGTGGTTAATTGGTTGTAAAACCACTTTCACAATTGTAGTATTTAAAGTTAGAAAACTTGAATGAATTTTGGGCTACTTGGATTCTTTGGTCTAGTTCTATAAATACAGTATAGTTTTAGGCTTTGCTTTTTTATACTTTTTGTTTTGATAAACAAAATTCTTGTACTTAGACACAGTTAATGATATTGTCATTAAAACTCCCACTGAATACCTCGTGGTTTCATTAGTATGTTACTGTAATTTGATGAAGAAATATTTCATGTTCAGTGAGGATTTACATAAGATGCTTGCCGTTCACTAATTAAGTATATTGAAATTGTGAAGTGAATAGTTAGAAGTTGTTCTTGGTTTTTTGGGAAAAAAAAGTAATAACATTTCACCTAATATAATCAATAGAAATGCAACCAGGATGACATTGGATTTTTTTTCTATAAATACAAAAAAATACAGTTTTGTCACTGTCCTATCATATGGCTTGGAATTGAAAATCACAGGCACCTCAGTACACACTAGTGGTCATTGTGAGAAAATTATTTCCTTTTGTGAAACTTATTTTGTACTTTAAATAGCAGAATAAACTTGAAAATTGTGTATTGTTTGAGTGCACTGGTCTAGACTTCCAGTGAAGCGCTGTATTTCAGGAATTTAAACTATTAACAGGGCCTTTGAGTTGGCCCGAGCAATTTAGTGTGTAGGTTGGATAATGAAGAATCCAAGTGTCTGCTTGTTACAGTAATGTAATAATGTTCTTTTTGTTCTATGAGCTGTGGTGATTTTCAAGAAAAGTTGTGATGATTATACTTAATGAACACAAACTATATCTTTGTGACAGCTTTTCTCATTTTCACTTGTATAGTGGGGGGCGTTTTGCCTCTCCAATGTTAGGTATTTTAGTGTCGTAATGTGTTAAGATCAAGTAGGTTGGGAATGTTACAGTAAAGCTTTGAGGCCTTCAGTAAAGGGTTCAAATACTTTATTCTTTGTGCAACTGTGAAGTTGTGTTAAAAGCAGTTAATTGGAGCTTGCTTGATGATGATTATTAAAAGTCACTTATGCTGTGATAATGTTTGGTTGCATTAAGCTGTGGGACTTGATTTACCAGAAGCTGTATAAATGTATAGGAAGGTAAAATTTCTCTTGTATATAAAAAGACATGAAACAGGTTAGCCGTGGGGTGTACAGATAGAGCATTCTGTTAAATGATCATAATGGCAAGTAGCATTAATAGAAACAGGGATTTTTGTGGGATGTGTTAGTAAGTCTGGAGGAGTAATGTCCTGGGAGGAAAGTATAGCATGAGCAGTCAGTCAAGAAGTAAACATGAATATCAGATTAAAATGTTAAATTACAGTCATAGAAATTTGTCAAGTATATATTGAGAGTCCAAGGTTATTTAAGCCTCCTTAGTTTATAAAATAGTATTAGCTTCCGTCTTTGTTACTTTTCTATTAATTTTGAGAGAGATTGTGTTGGATTCCAAGTGTTCTTTTTTGCATCAGTTATTTCAGTACTGAACTAATGCCTCACATTTCCCACCTTACATTTTTAAAAGCAACTCTTTTACTAAATTTCCCCTATTGCTTCATTTTCTGTTTTCATAAAATCTTAGAGCTTTCATTTTCAAAGACTGAATTATTGCAGTTTGCAGAGTAACTTTTGAAAAGAAGAAATGTAAAGATTTGGGTTTAGAAGTGTAGAAGTTTCTCTCTATGGAAAATCACTCTTTTTTTCACCCCAGCATTGCCATCTCTTTTTTCTATACAAGTATGCTAATGCATATGTGCAAAAAATGGATTTTTCTTGATATGTTACTGAGAACATAAGGGTCTGAAAATGATCTTTTGTTTCTTTGTGCTAAAGTAAAGATCAATTACATGAATATAACCTTTGTTAAGATATCTTTTTCTGTTTTGTCCACTGATGGAGACTCAAGTTCTTTTCCTAGTGCTACCTGAGTAAAAAAAAGATTCCTGTTTGCTCTTAGAATGTTGCTACAATGACTAAAATCTGTGTAAAAATCTTAACAATGTCTTTGTCATTTAGCATATTTGAAGTTTTAGTAAAACATACTAGTCCTGGAGGTTCTTGAAAACATACTGTGCTTTCAGGGTTTTCTGTCCTTTTATGATAATGATTTGTTTCAAACTATAGGGCAAGCAAGCACTTCTGCTTGGGAATTCATTGAAACATCCAATACAAATTCCACTCCTTCAAGTGAATGCATACTTTTCTACGTGCATGAAAATTTGGTTCCTTTAATTCAAAACAAATCTGTACTCGGCTCTCTCAAAGCTGTTCACTGGCACGATTTCGCACTAGGGCGAACATTAAAAAAGTTTATAAAACTCTAAATTGGGCATGTGTGATTGTAGATAAATGAGTCTAGGTTTTTTAAAATTGGAGAGGTGGTGTGAAAGGAAAGCTGTAATAGGACTAAGTTTTGTCCTTCATTTTGAGAGCATAATCATTAATATGTATGTCACTTTGTGCATATAATTCATTATAATATAATTGCAGTTTATAAAAATGATTGCACTGAGTAGGATGGCTATGAATTTTCCTAAGGAAGCTGTTATGTGTACAAAGTTCAGTTGAAGCTAACACTAAAGCAAAATAAATCTCATGGATGCCTAAACTATAGTCCCTGGGTCTGTAACAGTCCCCAGAGAATAAGGAAAGCTAATTTAAAATATTTTTGTTCTTTTGGTCTTAAGCCAGATGCTTTAAATTCTAAAAAATTGAGCCTAAAGTGACATTCCACTCCAATGGGAACAGGCAGGAGAAAATACACTCTGGCCTTTTGGAATCACATTTACTTCATTAATGGTTAAAAATCATAATTTAAATACTGAACTAACACTTGCCCATGTACTCTCTCCCTATGCTGCGCTCCTCTCCCTCTCTCCCCTCTCCCCATTCCTTCCTGCTCCCTCTCTCCTAGCTCTCTCCACTGCCCCATCCCTTCCCCTCTCTTCTGACCCACTATTTAAAAACTCCTTAGCTCTGATGAAGGCAGTAGAACTTCTGAATATCGCATAACCTTACATGAGCTCTTTCGTGTATTTTGGGCAGCAAGAACTGAACTGGAAATACAATTAATGAATCATCTTCCCTGGTTTTGATCTTGGAATTGGCTTCCAAGCTCTGTTTGGAGATAGGACAAAACAAACCAGTAAGTTTTAACCTAATCTGGTAGTGTTACCATCATGTCATCCTCTTAGCAGATTTGGCTGAAGACATTCAAAGCTCTTCCAGTAATAATTATTTCTCTTAGTACAGTTTTATTGTAGTGTACAATTGTCTTAATATGAATGTGGTAATTGGTGTATATTACCTATCCAACCACAGAGTTATGGGTCACAACATAAAAATATGTGAAAAATCAGCACACCATGTTCTGCAGGACAATTGTTTAAGGCAATGTTAGAACACAATGATTGAAAACAAGGAAACAAGGAGATTCTTTCTTTAGGTCACTGGTTTGCTTGCTCCCAGCTGCTGTCTTTCAGCTGAAATTTCAATTTCTTGAGATGGCTCCTATAGCTAGCAAATGACATTCCTCTGAGATGAATGATGAGGGAGAAGAGTTGAAGGTACCAAACACTTGATTCAAGACATGAATATGAGAAAAATAGCTTCACTGTACCATGCTGGTTTTTTTTTTTTTTTTTCTCCTTTAAAAAGAAAAAGAAAATCTTTGTTTGTTGTGAGCAAATTCTGTTGGGTAGGAAGAGCAAATGAAAACTTTTTTCAATAGAAACTTACTTTTCAGTGGTGAAATATGATCAAATGTGTCATTGTAAAGTAAAGATCAAATTATTAATATTTTGTTGTTCCTTTGGACAAGGAATGGTGCCTTTACTATTTCTAGATAATTAAAAAAAACTTACAGTGGAAAATGCCTCTTTATAGAACAAAGTTATTTTGTTTCTTGAAATCATGTTCTGTAGCCTGACCTGAAAGTCTATTAAACAATTCAGTCATGAAAACTCTGAGAATTTCCTGGCCCCTAAGTACTATCCAAAATAATCTTATAATTATTCATGTGACCCTAAGAACCCCCTAGCTGAAGTACAAGCAAACGAATTCAGTGTCTACAAAATTAGAAAATGAGAACTAGATTTCCTGTCCTAAGGAAAAGGCTCCAAGTTGTTCTGTTATTAGCTGTACACCAAGGGCAAGATGCAGGAATTTTAAAGATATTAGAATAAGACATGGGAGACACATTTTTTTTCCACTGATTTTTTACTTTTATAAGTATTCACATTTGAAATAATACAAATTTTAAATGTCAAAGGCCAATATATTGAGGAATTGGAGATCTCAAGGATTTTGATTGTTTTAGTAGTTGGCATAACCATTCATGGGCCAGTGTCTATTTGGTATTTCTTACGTTTGTTTTGAGCTTGAGGCCCTTCATGAGAAAATATATGAAATTCCTTTAGTCACAAGGATGCAATATTGGCTAGTGTGAAATTGAAATAGTTCCATTCTGTGAACTTTAAGCCCTACCCTTACTTGTTTTTTGACTTTTATGGCAAAGAGAAAAAAATCTGAGTATGTGTATACTATTATATACAATAGCATACAATTGATTTTCTGAATCAATTGTATAAGGGCTTACAATACAATAATAGTTTTGCAAAGAACTGGTAAAGCTAGAGTTCTGCAGAAATAGTTATAGATAAATAGAGAAGACTTTAAAAGAAGAAATAAAATAAAATTTATTAAAATGGGGAGGGGAAAAGCCCTGAGGAAGATACAACACCTTAGGTTAGGCAGGACTATCGGTTTGAAGTCGTATTGAAGACAGCGTGTTGTTTGTAAATGCAATCTGTTGATTTTTAAAAAATCAAGCAAATAAATAAGCACTTAATCTTTTCAAAAATGGAAAGTTTAGTGTCTGCAATAAGCATTGACAAGAGCAAAGAGTTAACAGAAATCAGCCCAGAGAACTAAATTGAGAAGTAGTTAAAAACCATGAAATTACAGTTCAGACTAAAGGAAAAGAAAAACTGAGTAATCACATAATTCATAACTATTAAAAAAGTATATATTTTCATGGTCAAACAGCCACCCATTATGTGATCAATTACTGTTCAGATTTATTCTTCTTGCTGATAAGGAGATCATCTAAGCAGCTCATTCTTAGATCTGTAGTGACTTTTTAAGCAAGTAGTGTCACTTGATAGAAATAGGAAGGTAGACAGTAAAATACCAACTGAGTTTGACCAAAAGTGGAACTGATGGCTTCTTACAAATTTGGGCTTAGTTGGTAGGATTTCTGGTCATGGGTAAATTAATCTCTCAAATTCATTTGGGAGAAGTATGGGGGGGGGGGGGCTATGTCTTTTAAAACTGTATCATAATTTCCTTTAAATTGGGAGTGAAAAGTTCTCCTTTCTGAAGACTTTAGTGATGTACCATGACTGTATGGAGATGGCTGATATCACTTCTCAAAAATGTTGGGTTACATTTAAAGTTTACTTCTGCAAGATAGTTTGATCCTCGTTAAATTCAGTTTCTGCTTCTTGAAATGATCTCATCCTTAACAGGATGCAATTCATAATAAATACTGGCTGGTGAGGTAATGCACATTCTGTAATTGCTATTGAAGCTGTAGAAAGTTCACAGAACATCAGTTAATGAATATTATTATTTGGGCACATCTGTGCTTTCTCAGTGTTTTGGCATGATCCCAACTGCTGTCCATACTGCTTTCTATCTTACTGGGATGTATTAGTCTATTTCCCTGCTGCTGTGTCCAATTAAAATATACTGCATAAAATTTGAAATGCAGCAAAAGATACTGTTGAATTAAGTGAGCCTTATTGCTCTGTATCATGGTGCTGTCTGTGCTCTGTCATGGTGGTCTACAAAATCCTAGATCATCTTAATTATTGATGAGAGAAAGTTTGAAAAACCTTTGAGAGCAATTGTTGCAAGAAGGGTTAATGGCAAGACAAGTGCTGAAGCATAAACAAGAAGGACAGGTCACTGCAATATTTCATCTCGATCGTTAAAACGTAAACCCAATTTGTAGCAAAGCAAGGGCTGACAAGTGAGCCTCCAGCACTAATACAAGCATTATTACAATAGCAGAGTTTTGCCACATGCCACAAGTGGCCGAGAATTTGTGACTCACGCTGAAACAGTGTGATTCATGCAGCCTGAGTGTTCTCAAACGAGCATTCATTCTAATGGTGGAGAAATGCCTCAAAAGCCGTAGGTCTTTCCTGTGATGTATTGTTTCCTTTAGATGTATAAGAAGACTAAGACATTTTATAGACACTTCTACCAAAAGAGCACACCCTGCCCCAGAGAGGGTAACTTTCTTTGGTCTCAGGAAATGCATTCTTTTGTAAGAAAAAAGCGATTGGATATCCATCCTAGGCTGAATCTTGGCATTATCAATGATTTTCTTTTTTTTTCCTTTGGCACAGCCTTGTCAGCAGGGAGGTCCCAGCACACAGCAAGTTTGCTTTTACATGCTTCCTGCAATTGAAATTGATGCCAACAGAGATGTTTTTTAGAAAACCACAGTCTTATTAAAAGCATTACAAATCTTTCACCAGAACACATAAATTTTACTGAACTTAATATCTTTTCTCTTTTACCTACACATTTTCATGTAGTGGTATTGATGAGAGTGCATGCCTGATATCTTGAGCAAGGTTTGTTTCATCTCCCCGATGAGACAACATTTCGTGATAGGAAGTACATTTCAGATTATACTTATTACACTCTATTATTTCCGTGACTTCTTTTTTTTTTCAAGTACAAAATAGCATTTCAGCAGTGCAGAGATATTTTAAGGTATTTTTCCATTACAAAAATTAGCATCTTAGCAGTAAAGATATTCTGTTTAAGCACCATGTGAAAATGCTTAGAGATGGTAAGATAGGAGCAAATTAAGATGTAGGGGGATACTGTTAACCCCTTATATTCTCAAAAATTTTTGCACAGTTCCTTTATATGAAATGTGAACTATGAACTGTGTTGATAGATTGACATTCTGATGAACTGTTACATTGGTTCTGATTATCTCCATAGATTATTCTTTGTCATCCTGAGTGCTGTAGCAAAACAGCCCTTTACCTCACAAAAACAATCCTATTTTACAGTTTCTTGTACACAGGTGCATCACTGCATCAGATGATTGTGTTTCAGCAAAAGTCCCCATTGAAGCTGGCAGTTCTCGTATTAGTAAAGCTGCAGGAGGACTAGGTGGCAAATGCTGGTGCTGCAACTACTGTCTTTTTGGCTTTGCAAGGCAGTTTTTGGTTTACGTAGTCAAAACTGAAGGATGAAATTCAAATATCCCTTCAAAAACAGCTGAGTACAAGGAACAGCATCATGATATGGAGCTTTTTTTTATTAATCTGGAATGATTGTTAATATTTTAAAAATGTTGCCTGTTAGCCAAAAAAGGATGGGTCATGAGATGCTGGGAGAGGATTCATGGGAATTTGTGAGCTTGACCTCAGTTCACAGAACTGCAATTTCTTCCAACTAGCTTTTTAAGGATTTGCCACAGCGTATGTAGGGTTTATTCCCTGTGTAGGAATTATGTGGGAATAAACCCTGCATTAGGGTGTCATGTCAAGCAGGAAAGTAAGGAATATCGAGGTATTCATATACAATACTCAGTGTTACGTAAAGAAGTCGTCTGTGTTCGATGAAAATAAGATTCTGTTACAAACATTGAAGAGAACTGCAATATATCATGTAATACTGAAATGTAAGTTATATGTGGAACTAGCATCTCTGCCTCCTGCAAAAGCTCACATTAAAAATTGCTATAAAACACTTTTTGCCATATTCTTCTAATTTTATTGCACAGTTTGCAGGCATTATGCTTTACTCTGAATGACTTCCATTTTTTTGTGCTAACTGGCTAGTGCAGTGCCAGACAGATGTCTTTGTACATATAGGTTTTATTCAAACCAGATAATTCCACATGAAAAGTAGTGAATTTGCTACATAAAATAATGGTATTCATTTCTGTTTATGCACAGCAGAAAATACTTTTCTGAAAGCATGAGCTAGATGAAAAGCAATCTCGATGATTATTCTGTATTGCTTTAGAATTCTATACAAGTCAGCATGACATGAATTCAAATTGCAGATCAGTAGCAGGGCAGTGGATGGTAGAACAGCTGCCTTTAGCTGTGATGAAGTGAACTAAGTCAGTTTTGTCTTCAGCATCCCCTTTCTCAAGGGAGTGGGGATGAGTGAGGTGGAAGGAGGAGACGGTAGAAGGTATTTTATTCTCGGCATAGCGGAGTAGTGCAGCAGTAGTGCTCAATCATCCTCTCATCCTGTCTGTGTTTCTGAATTTCTCACTGGTCATTCAGACTTAGCTTCTCCACTTCCAGAGTATTGCTTAAGGGGTCAGCAGGTGTTTTTTCCACAGTATAATGCCTGGTGTTGCAGGAAAGATGGAGATGGACTGGCTCATGAAGGGGTAGGACAAGTGTGAGCACTGGCACGTGAGAGAGGCAGGAGCGCATAAAGAGGATGAGTGGAGAAACTGTGCCCACTCTTTACTAGCACTCTTTACTGACTTTCTGATCTGTTTGCATTGTGAAACTTTTGCATTGCCTGTCTTTTCCTGACACTGCTTCTTTGCCCCCAGTTCACTTGGCGGACTCCTTTCTTCCTGTCCAAGCTTCCAAAGTACCTTTGTTGAAGCAAACTTCTGTCATAGTCTGTTTTGGAGATATTATATTAGATAGCTTTGGGATAAATATGTGTTCTTGGGCATGATTTTCAAGATACTACAACTGTTAACTTGATCTGATTAAAATAAATTTGTCTATGCATTTTAGTCTGATCTCAAGACTATATCAAGAGCATATATATCCCTTTTATATTTCGGTGTTTCATTTGGAGCCTTCAGGATAAGTCAGGACGCTTTTTTAAAAAAAATTGGACAGCTACCTGTCAGAAATTATGCATTATTTGTTTAAGTCCCTTTATGGCTTATTTTCTCGTATTTTTATAGTATAGTAGTGATAGACATACTTTTGCATGTCCAATCTTCGAACACTTTTCAGTACACTGTTTCCTTGAGGATTACTGCCCAGGTGGTCTGTGGTATGTGAAATAACTCAGCATTAGACTTTAGGTAGCTTTGAAATCTTTAGTTTGGCAAAAGTGAATCTAGAGTGATACACCTTTGTGAATCATTGCTATTTGACAGGAAGGCTGTCTGTGTAATGCTGCACTTTACTTTTCTTGGTTCACCTCTTTAATTACAGCTCTCATGCTTTGGTAGAGAAAATGGATGATATAGATCAATATAACTCCCTCTGTCAGGCTGACCTGCGAGCCCTCATTTGGAATCAACCTTTTCATCTCCTGGGCAGAATTAATCTTTCCTACTGTCTGGGGCAGTCTCAGTGAAAGGTGGTTTTCCATATCAATTACCTCATGGATATGCTCCTGTTCTGGTGGTTTCAGGACTTTTTTTCAGTGACTTATAAGCATATGCATTGTGAGTCTCTTTTTCTAGCTTCATCTTTGTGCAGAAAAGTAACACATTCAGTGCTTTAACACATCAAAACAGACAGTATTTGAAAATGTTATATGAAGCATAGGGTCTTTGGAGACAGGTAGTGTCCTGAAGTCTACTTCATACAATAGAGATTAACACCATTATTCTATATATAATCTCTCCAGAAAAACCCTGTCGCCTATTTCTGTCAACAAATGGTTTCTTTGCTTTGGCAGCTGAAAGATATTTTAGTGCAGTGTAGGCAACAGAACATGCCTTTATAAGTTGCAGAACACAAATTTAGAAATATTTTGGAAGGTAACTGCAGTTTTGAGAAGTTAAATTATTTTCATTAACCAAATATTTTTTAACATGCTAAAATGACTAATTATGTCTGCCATGTGTGACATTCTCAAAGCCTATGTGTGATACAGGCTCACTGTTTCACAGCACACCTTTTGGAAAGGTATGTCTTATGCTTCTCCCACTGTGTCCTGCAGACTCTTTCCTAATTAAAGGTAGAGGGGCTAGGGGCATATACTCTGTCCGGGTAATGTGCATTCTAAGAGTGTGTTTTTCTTCTGAATTAAGGGGAAGAGGAACAGTGTTCATATGGAGAGATTAAGAGTTCATAAAATAGTTGTATACACGCAAAAAAAAAAAAAAAAAAAGTTGAGAGAAGGAGGCTCAAGTAAAAGTTTAATGTTTCAAGAACTTTGTTTAGGTGTTAGGAAACTGAGATACAAAGTAAATTTTGGAAAACTTGCAGAAAAAATAACAAATATCTCAGTAGTACATTGAGTAATGAACTACCAAAGGTATATTTCTAACAGAATTGAGTTTTATAAGTCATAGTCACAATGCAAAGTTTCTTTTTTTATTCTGTTTTAATAACTGCATCAGTGTTCGTAGGACAAGGGGTAACAGACACAAGTTGAAACACAGGAAGTTGTGTCTCCATATGAGGAAAAACTTCTCTGCTGTGAGGGTGACAGAGCTCTGGAACAGGCTGCCCAGAGAGATCGTGGAGTCTCCTTCTCTGGAGATCTTCCAAACCCACCTGGATGCCACCCTGTGCCCCATGCTCTAGATGTTCCTGCTGGAGAAGGGGCATTGGACTAGATCATCTCCAGAGGTCTCTTCCAACCTCAACCATTTTGTGATGCTATGAATTATTTTACTATTTAATATGCTATTATAATTTAAACAAAATTTTGACAGGTCACTTACCAAAAATTATTAATATAAATTAACAAAGCTGAGAAATCTGTTTTTTGTTGAGTACTTCATGATACTTAATTTCCTGTTATGGCAAAAAAGATGCTCCAAAATGTTAACTAGAATTTGAAAAATTTTGCACAGGTGAGGTGCTTCTGCTATTTCCAATGGCTTCCACTGATTGAGCAAAATTTTTATATTTTTATTAATATTGTATTAATATATGTTATTTGTGAAATTGAATAAATACTGAATTTTAAAATACCTAATTCAGGTAAAGTCAGTTTATTGACTTATATGACAATTGAATTGATAGGATGTCAGTGATATGTATGATTCAATGTTTGGAAGTCAACCTTGTGAAAACTGTCTCAGCAGCTGTGCTGGTGACTCTTAAAATCTTGTCTTCCTATCTTAATTTTTAATTTGGTAGTTTACCTTCTTTAATTACAGAATACAGACCATTGAAAACAAATTTAATGATGGTAATCAGTAAGCCAGCCTGCAGGAATGCAAAGAATCAAGTCTTCGTTGTATAATAAATGAAAATATTTCTTCCAGATTCTTGCTTTGATCATTAGGCTCTTTTAAATAAGCAGACATTACTTAGTTGCTAAGCCACAGACTGAAGCTTATTAGTGTGTGAGCACAAATATTGGAAGAAGAGTAGTAAATCAATATCAGATAGGGGACCTATGTGTAGGCTGGGAGTAATGCAATGAACATGACACCAGGACATTATGAAAGATTGTTCACAGAAGTCATGTTAACCATTTCTGTTCACAAAGCCCCTCCACGGTCAGCAAGAAAAAGCACGATGCTTGAATGGACCTGTGTTTCTGCTGCTAAGATCTGTAAGATTTTACTGGAAATACAAAGTGCTGTATAGTCTTCTAAATAATTCTATGTAAGTGTTTTGTTTTAGATGCAGATTTAGTGATGTGGTACAACTTTATTTATGGTGATCCTTTAAAAAAAAAATCTGTTAGAATGCTTTTAACTATGCTTTTAAGCTGGAATGCAATTTTATTTTACTAGCCAATTTGGGAACCCCATGCAAAAACTTTGCAGATGAATTTGAATTTGAGTTTTTTAGGTGCAATAAGTATGGGCAGTGTACTAACCCTGGATTTCTTGCAGAGGCTGCTGAACTTCACAACTCATTCTAGTCTCAGTGTTTAGTGCATTAATCTTAGCAAGTGAACTAACACTTGATGGTTTTTGTATTCTTCACAGATCTTTTGTACAGTGAGAGAAGAAGGAGCAGAAGATATTTCTGAATATTTTCCTCATCTCCTGAGAGAGCTCCCAATTTCAGATGCAGACTGTATATGCAGAGGTGCTGGGTTTTGTGTAAAGCCATGTGTAACAGGAGCTTACTGTCAATATCGTGCCACTTTACAGAGGACTGCACTCTCTAACTATATAACTGGTGCTTTACTAGAAGCAACAACATCATTGGGAGCAAGAAGTGGTCTTCTAAGTATCTTTGGAGGATCAACTGGAAGAACAATGCTTAAAGGTAATAAAAACGTCATTTTTAAAGCCTGTCAACCTTAAGAGTAGGGAATATCGAAAAAAATACTGTATATTATTCTGTACTTTATATGTGTATTTGTGAATTTAACAGTTTTCTTTGCAATTACAGCCTCATAATAGCTAGCTAGCTATGCTAAAGTAAAATTTTTTTTGAAACTTAAGGCTCCTTTAAAAAAGCTGTCAAATCTTCTTTTTCTTTTTTTTTTCAGTAGTAGTAGAAGAAAAATTCCTATCAGCATCCAGTAATTAATGTCAAACCATTGTTGCCAAGGTGTTCTGTTGCGTAGCTCCTCTTCATGAGCTGACTTGGTTTAGGATTTCAGAAAGAAGTAGGCACTATACTTTATTATTATTGCAGTCATTGTTATTTATGCAGCAATTTGTGATAAGTATGTGCAAAACATTATTCTCTGTCTTCTCATGGATCTGTAATCTTTATAACATTTAATCCCTTGAAATGCCTGAGGGATTTTCTATATGGAAAATACCCATTTGAGAATGGTTTATTATGTTCTGAATTTCTACACTGATTCTGTGTTTTAGTTTGGTCAGCTTTGGAAGTTAGGAAAAAGGCATTCTTGATACAAATTCATCGCATTAAAACAGAGTTTTGTAAGGAAGAAAAGTGCTGTTTTAAATTAATGCCTGTAGTATTTCCTAAGATAGTCAACTGTTTGGGAGATTGTTGCCTGTTATCTTTTAACAAAACAGGATAATATGTCTCTTGTACAATTGTAGAAAGTATGTAGGTGTCACGGCTTGCCCAGAAGTTGTTTAGGAATATGACAAAATCTTTGTGTAATTTTCACTGTAGTTTCTTAATGCAGATGGTGACCTTATTTTACAGGCAACTAATGGTTTCAATTATACTAGAATATCATAATTGCATGCCTTTGAGTGGACCTTTTTGGATTTAATAAGTTCCTCTTTAGGTAGGTAAAATTACAGAGAAAGGTGCTAAGCTGGTATAAGACGCTCAGGTACAGGTGGCAAACTGCAGCATCGAGTCCATTTCAGTGGTTTGTTGAGCAGCGTGACTTACCTTTGCATCTCTCTTTTGAGCATTCTCTAGGAGACAGAGGTGTGTGCAGTGCTGCTTCTTCTTGCTTTTCCTTTGCCTTATGTTTTTGTTTGTCTTATTTAGTTCTGGGGATGGGGAGGTGATTGCTTTGCAAAACTACACAAGCCTATGTATGGCTGCAACAACTATGTTAAGCTAGTTAAAGAAATCGACTTGGCCGTGGGCTCTGCCTGCAGAGGGGAGAAGAGAGCACAGGGGACTTGGTGTCCCAGCCTTAGCTGAGACTGTCCCCTCAGTGCAAAGCCCTGCCTTCCAAGGGCAGGGTGACATGGGGATGGAAAACCCAGCTTGTCATCTGAGAACTGTAGGTGCAACAGACTAAGGTCTGAAAGGAGGCAACTTAGTCACCCTAGCAGTTTTCAGTCTCAGCAGAAGTAATAGCTCAGGCTCACTGACATGCTAATGTATCTGTCCCTGTTTTTAGAGCCTGAGCTAGTATCTGTGCTTATTTGCACTGTTTACAGCACACGTTGCGCTGGTCTGGGGAACTTGGCAATGCTGTGTGTTATTTAGTGTTCACCTGCTGGGTTATGTTCTGAGCTCAAGCAATTGGGAACTTGACTTGAAATTCCACAGAAAGTCTGTGTAGAGAGCAAAAGTGAGGTTTGATTTACTCTAGCAGTCTCTGATGATGATGAGATTTCTGTAGATTTCTGGATGTGGAAGATGGATTTTTGAGGTATGTCACAGTGATACAATATAGCCAAGAACTGACAAAGATACCAGTAACAGTTACTTTTCCTCAGGATGAGCCAGGCTTCTCTGAAAATGCCTACAGAGAGTGCAATTTGGCAACGTTATTACCTCAGTGAGCCCTTAGATTTCTATGAGGAATCAAAGAGTACTTTAAAGTCAGAGCCGCACGGATCATTTGTGAATGTGCACCTTTCAAGAAAGGAAATTGCAGATTTGCCCATGCAGATTTCTAAGAGGGTGTTTTCATCTGTCCAGAATCCTCTCTTCTCCTTGGATTTAACTTCAGTTAGGATTTACCCTCACCCAAACCTGAGAACTTATAATTGTTGTTAACAGCTCTGTTACCAAATGCAGTAGGGTATGTATCACATGACATAGCGTGTCATCTGAACTTGTTGCCTGGTGTTGTAGAAAAGCCTGATTTAATAGTGAAGATAGTATTCCCATCAGTGTTTGTGGGCTGTAGCATTCCAGAAATGGTTCAAACTACTGTGTATTTGAACAAGACTGAGTTTTTCTCGGACAAGATATCTGTTACACAAAAGCATCACGTGTTGTAGATATCTGGCAGCTGAAAACAAGTGTCTGCTTTGACAGTCAGAGGTTTTCAGTGCTGGTGTCTTCATTTCAGTGCTGTGTGCTAGCCTGAGTTAGTATCAGCAACAGGATATCTAAGATTGTGTCTTTTTAGGTTCATAATTTTTTCATTTTGCTCAGTCTGTTGAAAAACAGAGGGAAGCCCCATTCTGATTTTGCCATCATTGTTCTGGACCAGAATAGCCAGAGTTTCGTGTTACTGGTTTTTGCAGGCAATGAAAGGGCAGACCAGTCTTTCAGCTGTTGACTTGTTCCAATAAAAAATTAAGCATAGGCAATTAATGCTCATGTATTCATAATTAATGTATTCATTTATTATTGTTTTCCTGGAACATAAGGTTTACAATTCTTCATTTAAAATTGCACTTAGAATGTACAGTGAAACTACGGTACAATTGCAGATCGAAGGCCCTGTTAGCTGATGAGCACTGATGGGAGCATGAAAGAAATTATAGCTGTGTCTGGTTTGTACGACACTTCACCTGTTGCTGACTCATTCAGCCCTGGAATGTTCTTGTGAGGCAGGGAAGTCCCCCCTGGAGTTTGCTTTCAAAACCACATAGGCAGCCTCAGTTAATACTGCCTCAAAATACGAATCTTTCTAGTTGTAGCCCTAGCTGAGAAAGTGGTAGTTTAGCATCATTGTGCAGTTTCTCGTGCAGAGTAGGCACGCCCAAATTCAATTGGCATTTTACTGATTACTTGAATAAAATTAAAGGAAGCTCTAGCAAAAATAAATGTAAACAGCAATATCATTGAAGTAAATGGAAATGAGATAAGTTATGAAAACAAAATAAAAACAATATATATTTTTAAATGCCTTCCAAAGTATTTTGTTATTTTACACAGGAGTAAATAATGGAATTATTGAATTATCTGCTTGTGGTTCTGCCACTCAGAAAAAAAACTTCACAGTCAAGCTTCCTTTATAGATCCTTATTTACCTTTTAATAACTAAAGACTTTAGGTAAATAAAAGTTTAGAGAAGTGATGAATAATTGTCATTATAGTAAAACATTTGTATGGTGGATCTAGTTCAATAGATACTTAACTTTGTAAAGATACACCACATAAAGCCATTTTAAAAGCCAAAATCTTTTTGCAATTGAAGATTTGCTGCACTTTGCAAACAGTATTAGACACTGACAAATGTCCTTTTGTACTAGAGTAAAATCTTAAACATCTGAGGTTATGAGCTGGTGTTAAGTGGCTGTTTCTATATATACACTGTTTTTTGCCCCCTTTCTCCTGGTTCTTGCTGTTTTGTGCAAAATAATTCTGTAAAAGAAGCGAATAGTAAGGGATGGAGTCAGCTTAAATTATTATTACCATTAAATGCTTCATTTTGTCAAATCGTGTCTTGAGTTAAAGATCTCTAAAAGACCTTAGCTATTTGAATATATGTTATGCATTTCAGTTTATTGAGCTAATAGGACTTTGTCAAAATGTTTATATATGACTTAGGCAAAATTATTTTATGTTTAAAAGACATTGTGAAGATTGTTTTAGTTCTCAATGCCTGTATACATTGTCATGCATTTTATTTAAACATATCATTACTTTTGTGCAGGCAGTGTGCAGGCATTCTTTTAAGTGTAAGGATTCTGTTTTTATGTGTTAAAGAATATAGCTAATTCTGAATTTATTTCGTAAAAAGGTTTGGGGTGAGGAGGTTGCTATATGTGTTTAAAATTGCCAGTGAAAATGATATTAAAGAAATAGGTATTTTAATAATATATATGAAAGGAGGTCTAATTTAAATGAAGTATCTTGCAATCTTAAGCTGAAACACAGGAAGATTCATCTCCAGGTGAGAAAGAACTTCTTTCCTGTGAGGGTGACGGAGCCCTGGAACAGGCTGCCCAGAGAGACTGTGCAGTCTCCTTCACTGGAGATCTTCAGAACCCATCTGGATGCCACCCTGTGCCACGTGCCCTGGGTGTTCCTGCTGGAGCAGGGAGCTTGGACTAGATAATCTCTAGAGGTCCCTTCCAACCCTACAGATTCTGTGATTCTGTCATTCTGTGAAAGTAAACATAGTGAATTGTTTGCTTCAACTTCCAAACTGGGAAGCAGCTTGGACAGATGCTTTTTGCAGGGGTGGGGAACATTGTCTAGAGATTGTGATTTTTTGGGAGCTGTTGTGCTGTCAGAGAAACATGACATGCTGGAGGAAGTAGAGAGTAACAAATGTGTGACTGTACTGAAAGGAAAATGTGAGTAATCCACATATGCAATTTGTTCAGTGTTGGTGATAGCTCTCTGATGAGAAAAAGTTTCCATTTGAACCTTAAAGGAAGGATTTTATTCTACTTGTAAAAATAATAATCATAAACAAACTGGCTAATCTGTAGTGTGTTCCTAAGAAGTTTACAGGTTCAGTGTATCCAGAGTTCACCGTGTGACTGTAAACTGTAAAATGTCATATTTAGACAGCAGGTATAGAAGAACCTGGTTGCTTTGGAGAAGGTTACTTCTTTTGGTTTTGGGAGCCCTACATTTTTAGTGCAGTGTTTAAACTGTAGTACTCAGAAATGCTGAAGATCTTTTTACTTAGGTTTTCTGAAGCCATGAGAAAACACAGAGCTGTTCCTCTTTTGTGCCTAGAGCATATGGCTTCCCACCTGACCATAGCAAGGTGGTTAAAACGGCCGGCACAGAGCTGCTCTTCTCGCTCCTCTGCTCACAGACACCCTTAAAGCAGCCCAAGCAAGCACGGGCTGGGCCTGTGCTGGTCAGACCAGGAACAGATGCTCCATACAGAGGTGAGAGGCTCGCATGGAAAGAGTCTAAACCCGTCCCTTTCTCTTACCAACAAAAAAAACAGTGGCTTGTGCACCTATGCTGGTCTTGAAAACCCTGTTGCATAGGAGACTTACCTGTGGGGCCTGGCTGGAACTGTGGGCTCAGAAGCACTGCTCTCAGGTACACTCAGAGCTTTGAGGCTCCCAGCTGAGAAACTAGAGCTCCTGCTAATCTAGCAACAGTCTCAGGCTGAGCTCGGGAACCGCAGATGCCTGGAATTCCCGCAACTGGTGGGTGAGATTCACATTCTTTTCAACATCTTTTTTACTGTGGAGATTGTAATTTTTACTTAATGCTGAAGACGTTGCCTCTGTAATGTAATTTAGAATTTCTGGTTAGTAAGAGATTTTGAGAGTATATTTTAATAGTATTGAAACAAAATTTCTTTCTATGGAAAAGAAATGATATACGTCTTCAGCCTTTGCTGCTGCTCACAAAGTGAGTGCTAGAGAGGTTTTTTTCACAGCTATTTAGGAACCAGAATTTTCACTGGAATTATATTTTAGGATTCATTTCTTGTCGAATTAATGTATGTGAGAATGTTTTTTTTGATACTTGTATCCAAAGTCATTGTGAGTTAAAAATCTTTTGCCTTTCCTGCCTCTACCTTGTAAGAGGATAGTTCCTGTAGCTTTGTAATCTGAGGGAAAAAGAGTAAGGGGAAGGACTGCAGTCTCTAAGGATGGAGTGTACACCAAACCTTTTATATCTTGTTGTTGTTTAGCATCTTTCAAAGTGGCATCTATTTGCATCTGATGCCACTTTTAAAATTATATGTACTAGATTACATTCTTGATCACTTTCTTTATCTGACAGAAAAAGGACAACCAGAAGTTGTTTGACAGACAACAAGAATTTTTGACTAATAACAGAAGAAAATTAATTTGTCCTGAACTTGCAGGGAGAATATTCCAGGGAAATCTCGTTTTTCATTCATTCTTCAGTATTCAGAGATTACTTCTTTTCTATATTCAGGCCTTGCCATTAGGCAATAATGGAAAAAAAAGATAGCAAACATGACCCAAGAGTCTGCCACTGCCAAATGGCCACTACCATTTCCCTTGCATATAGTTGGCTGTTACTTGGAACATTTCAGGATTTCTGGTGGTGGGGCAGTTACCTAACAGCTATATACCGAAATCATGGGCTATATAAGCTTTAGGTCCACAGATTTGGGAGGGCCAAATAATTTAGCTGGGATGTGTGTGTATTTGGGCCCAAAAGTTGTGCCCAGGTAGATTGGGGGACAGAGCCAAAATATTCTTAGTATGAGCTAACTGTAACCTGGAAAGAAGAAATTTGCCTTAAGCTGAGAATCTAAGGCAAGAAGATGGGTCAGGCGACATGCTGTAAGAGGAGAAATCAAATCCAAGAGCTATGGCAGAAGGGTGGGTACGCAGGTAATGTGACCTAAGGAATGGCTGTGGATCAGGAACTTTTCCAGTATTAATTTGGCAAAAACTTTAAGTTCAGCATGTTTAATACATTGTGGGCACAAACTATTTAGCTCTGCCAGCATAGCTCATCCTGCACTTACATTTTTTTTTTTTTACAGTGGCATATATTGCTGCAAGTAACAGGCAGTAGATTTAATAATTTAAGTATCAGTAGCATGTAAAAAAACAATAAGCATCTCTCCCCTCAAAGCAAAGAAAAAAAAATGGAAAGGACATCTTGTAAATGGCAGAGGATAATACATTTTTATATGGATCTAGAGATCTTAACAAATATATAGAGTTAAGCAGTTAAGAAACAACTAAACTTGTAATAATTTTATAATAGATTTTAGTTCCCAGTAATATCTTTTGGCAGCTTGATGTGCAGATAGTCCTTAATCCATGGAGCTGAGTTTCTGCTTCCAGCGTTTTTTCTTTTGGGTGTGTGTAGCTGCTATGTCCACCAGCAGAAAAAAGTTTAAACACACACCTTGAGTCTTTCCCTGCTTTTAGAGCTTTGCTTTGAGAGAGCTCTTTTGGTAAGCTCATGTGTGTGTGGCTGGTGTCTAAGAAAGAGATCAGAAGTTTGGGTAAACAGTAGGAGTCATTTCAAAGTCAATTTTTGCACAGGTGTGAAGAAGAGTACTAGTCTTGAGAAAACGAAGTGCAGTTCTAAATGCACATCATTGATCTCTAGATTGCATTTTATTGTTTTTAAACTCTGAATCTTTTGAATGGGCCTTGTTAAAAATAATATCCATGGGAACTTTTAAAGTGTAGAATGGGGCTGCTTTGGTATGTTTATGTTAGCATGTCAATCACAAGCAAAAACCCCAAGGACCTTGAGTCATCTCTGAAGATTCCCTTGAAGTTTTGTTTCTATAAAACAAATTAGAATATCAGCACATTTAAAGTGCAGTGCTACTTTATTTAAAACCAGCACAGAGTTTTTATTAAATTCTAAGATGGGCTATCCAGTTTTCTTATTAGAACTAAAAAACTTTTTCTTTAGTTTTTTCAGATATTTGCTTATATAAATTGTGTGACATTCTTTAATATCATCCCTATACAGATGGGGAATGATTAATCTAACGGTTTATTTTGTAGTTTATACATATCTAGCATTAATAAATTTTATGAATGAAACTGATGCTAAGATTCTGTGCTATAATTCCCTAATGGTTCTTACCATACTTAATACAAGTTCTTCAGAAGTCTAAGTGGATTATTTTCCAATTGGAAGTTAGAAAAAACACTGAATTGTCATTTTTCCAATTAAGAAACCATATGCTAGTGATGCTGAAGAAGAGGGACAGCAGTGCTGTGTTGGCTGTGTTCCATGATCGCGCTTTCAGTAGAGTTTTTTTAGACAAGACATATATATATTCCCCTTATAAACAAAGTGACTCTGAGTGTACTGCTTGCATGCCAGCTCTGCACAGATCCCTCTCTCGGATTTCCTGGGGAAATGGAGGAAGGTTTCTTGGGGCAGTGTACACTTTCTAAACCTTGTGTACTCCAGCAAACTTCGCTTTCCACTGATGCAGTCCTGCTGCTTGTTAAAGTGATGGAAACCGTCTGCAGACACAGTGAAGGTTCGAGCGCAGAGAGAGTGTGATAAAAATGCCAGAGCCTGATAGGAAGTGTTGTGAGCACCGAGGCAGAGCTTTGGAGCCTATGTAGTTTACTATTATAAATGCAGCCTGAAAGACTGTGTCTTTTTAAGTCCCTCAAATTGTAGCTTTTTTTATAGTTAATCATACTCGCGGAGCCTTGGGTTGCTTCTCAAAGAAACTTTTTTGGATGACTGCCTAAGCCAGAGCCCTCTGACCCATTAAAACTAATGCTATTTCATTTTCTTAGAGAAGCTTGTGCAAGTACAGAGTAGCTGTAAAGGTGGAGCTTTTGCTAATGCAGAAACCCCTGCTGCAGTTTTTGTAATGCTTCAAGTAAAGTTTCCTAAAACAAAAGTAACTGAGTTTATTACTTTTGGCCTCTTTAAACAACACTGATATAAATATAACTCGTGAAAAAGCTTGGGTGTAGGCTCACTTATTTCCTAACATAGGATATTTAAAGACAAAAATCAAGCAGAAAATAAAAATGGCTTTTGTTTATAACTGTGCTGTCAAAATCAGATGCTTTTAGTGCTAGCAGGATGTTGTGCTCATGCTTAATTTCTAAACTTCCTTGCACTGGAGCCCTGACGTTGCAGCGTTTCTGCGGGGAGGTGGGTAACCTGACCTCCCCGCGGGGCGGCCAAGCGCGCGTCTTCCTCGGGCTTGCACAAGGCACGTCAGCTATGCGCGGTGCCTCGGTGCGGAGCTTTAAACGGAGCAGCTGGTGCCTGGCTCGTAGTTTGGGCAAGTGCAGTGCACCGGCTCTCTGTGCTACTGCTCCTCTGGCATTTTAGGGGGAACCTAAGAGTCGATGGAGGACGCTTTTGCTGGTAAGGTTTGTATTTTTGTTGCCTATAATACAAGGTCCTGCTGAGCATAAGAAGTTAAAGTGATAGTTTTATGTGCAGAGTTAGAAGCAACTCCAACTCGAATGTTGAATCTAAAAATAAACTCAATTATAGTGCTTTGAGGACATTTAAAACTGTTTCTACATGGAAAATGAAGTAAGGATTTAATACAAACAATATGAAATGTAAAGATCTCTTTTAAGTGTGTATATTGTGTTGCAACTTGTTTGAAATGGAAAATTATTTATAAGTAATTGAGGTGTAGTTGCATTTCCTTGGTTATTACTGCACATATTTTAACATCCATTTAAATTATGTTGTAAGATATTCCTTTGCTTCTTATCTGGAAAAATAAATCACCTATGAGAAACACTGGACAAAGTGTAATTGTGAGACATAGTAAAATTTTGAGAAAGGCTAGAGCAAGGTGATTCATTATTTTTTAAGTTCACATTTCACTCAGATGTTATAAATTAGCAATATATTTTTACATGTAAACTCACCTTTGCTTTTGTTCTTATAAAAGCTTTTGTTTGTGTATCTTTAGGGTATGTTTATAATCTGTAATGAAATTGCATTGTGGATCTTCAAGGTAGCTGATTCCTTTACGAGTGACATGAGTGCATAGCAACATGCAAAGGAATTACTTTGCAGTGAACCAGTCATAAACACCTATATTTACATTATTTAATCTGACAGGTATAGCTTGATGTAGTATCCATCATACTTATATATATGGAGCATCATTGGTGTTTCATATGTATATAAAATATATATTTTATATTATTATGTTTTAGACTAACCCTCATATTTTCCTAAACTGGCTATTAGATAAAAACATTTAGCTTTCAAAGAAAAAAAGTATCCATTTATCCTTTTCCCATACCTTTACTTTCACTTCAGTGGCTTAGAGAGCCAAAGGAAAGCTGAGACATCAATTATATCTTTATTAAATACAAAATAATGGTTTTTTAATCCTTTTATTCAGTCAGTGATAACCAATGTAAGATACCTAATAGGATTAACATAAATTGAGGGAATATGGCATTACTTAATTTAATAAATACTAAACTTACAAATTCAGCTCAAATATTGTCTTTGAGAGACTGCTATGTGGTTTTGAATTCACATAAAATTATACCTGCATTTTCTTGAATAAGAGCTGATACGAGAAGTTTGATAGTGCATAGTTTGTTAATTAAGTGGCTTCTATATTGATATACTTTTCTAATAACTAAGTAATTTCTTTGGAAATAGTTATATATAAAAAAAATGTATTGCTGTGTTTTTAACAACTGTGAAATGAGTAAATTGTCAATGAGACAAACTCCAAATAATCTGCTTACAAAGTACCAGAAGGTAGCAAAGTAACTGTAAAGACAACTGAGGCTGAAAGTGCTTTCAAAGGTTTCTTGTGGTAGTTTTTAAGGGCTTTGCTCACTGGTACAGAAACTAAAGATTTTAACACTTTATATCCCAAAGACCAGGAGGTTACATGCATGTTTTCATTGTTCTTTATGAAATCAAATATTTAGATCATCTGTGAGTAGGATAGTTCTGATTCTGTTCCATTTGCTGTCCTCAATTTTCTTGCTCATCCATATCACTATCTCGATTCCTCTTCTCTGTGATATTGTAAAGGACATGTCCTTTGACATCTTACAATGACAGAGCAAAAGGTGGTATCTTCTAAGAGCATAATTCCTTGGGGAATGAAAGGGGAAATTTACTGTGGAAATTAAGTTTGAAATGCTTTTTATTTAGTAATAGATAATAGATTTAGTAATATTTAGTAATAAAAAAGATTTATGTGGTGTTGCCCACCTATATTTACTTGTCAAGAGTAACACGGCCTTTTTAAATAATTATGTTAAGGTTTTTTTCCTAATAATTTGTTCTACAGAGTTTTCAGAAGTAGAAAAATTCAGATTGGTGACAGCATTAGCTTTGGTCCTCAATGCTGAAAATATCTGTGCCTAAAGCTGTTGAACTGTATATGATTTTTTGACTACTCTTCATTTTATAGAATATTTGCAGTTACTAGTACCATTTTCTACCATCTCCAGCTAGGGAGCCGCTAGGATGGTAGTGAGACTTCAGCGAATCGCAGAGCAGCGTAATATGGCTAAAATCCAGTTTACTTTCATATTTTAAAACCTAATAGGCATCAACAAATCATCTGAATATGTTCTTGGAGCACTGAAGGGAAGTAAGTGACGGTTTCAGTGAGCTGGTTGTCTTGGTGGTGATATCAGCAGTAGGATTTTGCATATGAACTTAGTCTTCAGGAAGAAAAAAAATTCTTCTTAGCTGTATGTACAGTGACTTGTTTTATAGAAGTCCACAGAGAAAAATTAAAGCATATTAAAAGGACTCCGCAGAGGTATAGCTAGAATTGTGTGAATACTGAGGATTTCTATTTGATACATAAACCAAAAATACTAGGCTTTTTTTAGAGGGAAAAAAAAAAACCCTCACTAATTTCAAAAAGGAGGAGGTCTTGTTTTGTCTTTGTGTAGCTCTGTCCTTTTAAAAAGAAGAAATATGCACCAGTTTCAGAAAATATCAAGACAAGTCTTGATTTTTACAAAATGAATGAAGTAGTTTGCTAAAATATTGGATAAATTCAACAAATTCATAACCATTTTAGTCACTACCATTGAAATTTTCACTGGAAATCATTTTATCTTAAAGTTTTGTGTGGCGTTTTGGGGTTTAACAGTTCTTCAAAAATATTTTATTTTTAAAAATATTTATTTTTAGTTATAAAAACCCTTATAAAAGCATTTCTCTACATGAATGACACTGAAGAAAATGAACACAGGTGATGATATGGCTAGCAGAACAAAGGTAGCAAAGGTAGTGAGAAAGGAAATGTGTAAGTTTGAATACAGTTATACTAATTTCAGAAAGAATTTGCAGGAAAGAAGAGGCAGGAGAGTCTGAAAAACAAGAAGTTTGGTGATTGTAAGGATGGTGATGCAAGAAATTTTAACACTGGAGGGCAATGTCAGTACTTTGCTTGGGAAAGTAGGACAGTTGAGAGAATTCTAAACCCGATGTTGAAAGAATGCTCTAGCTATGGCCTGACTTCCTTTATAAGAGGTCACTTGCTTTAACCCAGTTGTCTCTATTTTAATCCCACTAGTTGAAAGGCAGCACCATTAATTTGAAGCCTTCAGAGGATGCTTTAGAACTATCATCCATGTGCATAGCTTTTCCCAGCGGTCAGTGAGACAGTTAAAGGGATGCAACTTATTTCTAGTTCCAATTTGTCTGTCATCAAGTACCAGCTGTTTATTCTCGTTACACCTTCTTCTACTGGATTGATGTCTTTTAAAAGCTGTTTTTCTTTTCCCTTTGGAGACATTTACATGTATATTCCCTGTGGGTCACCTCTCAGTTCTTACTGTGTTGAACTAAACATACACATTTCTAATCTTTCTGTCAAGATCTTTTTATTCAACCTTGGGCTAATTTTATAACTCTGCTCTGCATGCCCTGTGCTTTACCTCTATCTTTAAAAAATGTAGAAAAAGTACAGCATTATTGGTATCATCAGGGATCTATGCAGGATTCTTTTTTGCCCCCTCCTTTTTTGTCAATGTCTCCTTCTAAAAGCTAATCATAAACATTTACTTTTAGCATCCTTTCATGTGTTTTTCAGAGATAGTGCTCTTGGAGAAGCAGACTTCCTTTCTCCAGGTAAGGGCTCTAGCTCTTTTCACAGTAGCTCCTACCGTGGAATGTGTAACTTAAAAAATATGAATAGCAACAACAAAAAAGGAGTTTGAATGGTTCTGGTTTGGCCAGAAGAAACTCTTATGCCTCATTCTCATCTTTAGTCTCTTAGTAAGTCTTTGTCTGATGGGTAAATTTTGTCTGAAGTTGTTTTATCTTTATTTCCATATATTGAAAAAAAAATTATTATCCCATTATAAGCTTAGTACCGATCTGTGTCAAGCCTTTTTGTAAGAACCTCCATTTTATGTATCTGCAGTGGCAGCTGTGTTTACGTATCTCTCTGTTACCCAGTTCTTAATCTACTCAAGGTATATTGTATTAGCTGTATATTGAGCTGAGTAAAAAAATTCAGTGTCAAGTGGTGCTTTCATTATGGAAGTTATTGGCAGTATGTTTGTATTTTTATCAACCAAACAGAGAATGCTGTCAACTAGTAAAATCTGTTGCAGACCCGTTTGTTTTATGATTTTCCTTTAGTTCTTCATAAAATGGTCATGATATAGGATTTCTCAGTGTTTGACCTGGCATTGGTACTAGACCATTTGCTTACCCTTTCATAAATACTAGTGCAATATTACTGTTTCCAGTCTCCTGGAATTTTCCATTTTTCCCCACAACTAAGATATCTTTCTGCCATTGTTTGGGTACAGAAGATCTGAACCTGTTGCTTTTAAAGCCTTTGAAAGTAGTTTGATAGTCTCAGCTTTGACTTCTCATCGGTTCTTGTGATGGTGCTGGGCGCTGCTCACTGAGCTACCTTGTGCCTTTCTGGTCTCCGCAGTGGAGAGTCATTCTCTATCTTCGCAGTACCCGAATAGCTGCTGAGATGAGTGTGTATGGTAGAAGAAGATCCTCAGAAGTTGTCACATTTCAGCAAGCAATATACCAGTTTATTTGTTTTGTAAGCATTAGCTTGGTTCAGTTGTAACTGTCAGAATAGACTGAGAGGATGGGTCTTGTAGAGAGAAATGTCAGAGACGAAACAGATTATTAACAAATGGTAAAAGGGCTGCAGTATATCAAACTGCTAGCTCAGGATCAGAAATCAGTAGTCTTATTTTTAAAAGAGCCAGTATATTGAGAGATGAAGATACTTGATGCTCTTTCTCAGGGAATTGATCAGGTCCTCTGAGACTCAGGCTGTGATCTTTACTAGAAGATTCTGTACTTCTTAACAGAGGATTTAGGTAGTGTTATGTTATTCCTCATTCTCTTAGTACATTTGCAAATCAGTATTTCCATATTGGTATTTACCTCTGGTATTGACTTCAGAAAGTAAAAAAATTTACTGCATCTGAGTGCTAAGTATCACAGAGCCATATCGGAAAATAATCAGCCATTCTTGTTCTGCTTTCTGAGCTGTTTTGAATCTTGTGCCTGTTCGTTCTTTCAAAAAGTTAATTCTGTCTGATATAAATGTGCTGAGGGTTTATATGGTTGTGTTTTCCACTTAGTGATATCTGCCTTTTTCTACAGGCCTAGCAGATGACGCACACACTGTGCGCATGCTAGAAAAGCTGCTTTTGAGGTCTCACAGTTGTATCCCATGGAATTTTAAAGATGCCCTAGTATTTGCTGACTTAGGTTAGAAGTGATTTTCTCTTTGCCTGTAATATTTCATTTGTGTATTTGTGAAAATTACTTTCGCATGAACAGGGCGTGTTTGCTGACTCTTTTTCTGGTCACAAGAAAAGGTTCTTACCAGCAAAAGTTTCTTCCGTTTAACTTGAAACTGTTGCTAAACATATAGGCGAATTACTAGAATTACAGGAGTTTCTGGAGTATTGATTTATATAAAGAGAATTTTCACAAGGTGAAACTGTGGCCGCCTTAGGGGCAAAATTGCCAGTGACATGAATAGAATCAGGATTTCATGCAATATCTTTTTATATTTGAGCTAATAAAATTTTAAGAACTATTACTTGCCTCTGTACCATATCAGGATTAATTTCACTACCTCTAACCATCTTTTACCAATGTTTATATTCATTAAATTAAATTACCTTAAGTCATGATTTGATTTCTACTCTTCTCTTTGTTGTTTGTTTCATGACTCTATCTGTCGGACTTGCATTATGCTGATACTACCCTGACATCTGTTGAATGTGTATTTATTGAGCTGTTGTCAAGCCAGCAGTGATTGCCTAGCTGCAATTGATTCAACAAGTAACTAGTTCATGGGTGAGTTACATGTTAACCCAGCTGCACTGCTTCTTATTTTACGAATTGCATTTTTGCAATTTACACCAAATTCAGAGTTGTCCCAGTAAGCTGCTGTCAGCGAGGTGGGGAGCCGTTCCTGCCTGGATACTCTGGTCATTGGTATAAACATTAAAATTTAGTGCCCTTAGGGGCTTTAGTGCATTTAATACGCTCTGTGTATCAGTGGATGGACTCAGTGAACTGTTCAGATATATTGACCTGATCAGAACTAAAGTTTTGCTGAGTTTTAGTTCTATTTTTCCTTTTAAAGTGCCCTCCAGCATCTTTTTGAACTGAGCTGGCACAATTGTCGTGATTCCACAAGACTTGCTAAGAATAGCTGGGTCTTTCTTAAAAGAAATATTGGCGTGATAAAATAGTTATATAACTTCACAAGCATGACTTACTAGGATGCGAAGTTGTGAAAGCATGTTAATATTTTATAAAAACAGTGAATAAATTTCTTTTAGCTTCCCATCATTATCCTCACACAGGAAAGCAAAGATGCTGACTGTTAAAATTTTGAAAACTTTTGAAGTTTTCTGGTGATTAGTATAATTAGATGTTGGCATTAAAAGACATTTTTTAAAATTTGGAAATTACATTCTATAATGAAGAAATTATTTAAAAGCTTCCGTTTAGTCCTTAATTTTTTAAACAGTTTTGTTCTTAGTAAATTTAGCTACAGGAGTTGGCTGCTACCAGGTTGTTACTCAAGCATAGTGGAATCTTGCATTGAAATTGCACCTTAAGAAGAAATGTGGCACAGGAATAACTATGAAAATTGCTATTCTATTACTGGTTCTATTTTTCTCAAGCTAGAGAAGGAAAGTAATCTGCACAAGCGAAAGAGCGTGATTATTTTGTTCAGTAACCACACTATGGCAAAAAATCATATTCCTTTGTAATTGCATGATTCTGCTTTTTCAGACTAGATTCCTGAGTTACAGTTTGACCTTACACGAAAAATCCCAACTGGCATGCTTTATAAATTTACAATAATCTAATTTTCATAGGCCTTAAAAGGCATATTGACTAATGAGACATAGTCCTTTAAGACAAACATGCTTAACTCAATGAGACTGCATGCCTATATATTTGAAGTTGCTTTAGATAACTGAAAGTAGCTTATAAATGACTGAATTAATACTAGCTGTGAAGATAGTCCATAATCAACTCCAACTACAGGAGGAAAAGAATGTAAATTGCATATAAGTAGACTTAATAGTTTTTTAAGCCAAATTTTAGAAAATCCCTGTTATTTGTAACAGTTATGGGGTAATAATTGGAATTTTTATTGGACAAAGGATAATACAGAAAAATGAACAAAATTCTTTAATATCATTCACGAGTATTTTTTGAACACAGATACATAACCAGCTGTATTTTCTGCACTGGGTCCATTATTTCTCTTTCTTCTGGGAAGTAATTGCCTAGAGGATTGATTCCCAGAACAAATGTGATGTTCTGGATTCTGTGTAGATAGTTACTGAAAGCTGCAGTGATAAAACCTCTGAATTGGTGAAGCCTTTTTCAAGCGCCCTGCATTCCCTCAGAATTCTTTCATTGCTGAAGCTTCAAGGCTTAAATCAGGATCAAGTATTGCTGTTATTAATGGATGCAACTTGAACTCATTCCTTTCCAATCATCAGTAACAATAACAACTGAAATACCTCTTGCACCTTTCATGTACGGGATTATCTTTTTTATTGGGATTCAACGGGCAAGATTCATCGTTTACAAAGATGGTACATTTATCAGATATTAATTAATTCTTGTGTTATTCCTTGATATGACTGTCCTTAAAATTAATTTCTTAGGTTGGCATTTTGTCATTATCTTCTACCACTGAAGTCAATGATAGTTTTGCTCATTGTGACACTGAAGTATTATCATCATCATTTTTACTCTAGGGGACTGTAGTAATGATTGTTAATATAATACATATTTATATAATGTAACCTGATATATATAATAATATGCCCTTTATAGCTGAAGTGACTGTTTGCTTCAGTGATAGCCCCAGGGTCATTTGTTAAGGCACTAACTTCAAAATCTATTCTTTCAGGCACAGTGGGCGTATATTCTGGCCACAATACATAAACTGCAGTATCACTCTGATCCTCACACAGAAAATGTGGAGGCTTTGCTGCTCCTTTTATGTCTTTGTGGAGATGCAATCTTACCAGTCTGCTGCGTATCCCATACTGGGAAGGATGCAGGGAATCCTGTCTGCACCAAATAGGATAAATTTTATTTAGAGATCTGCTAATACTTTTGAAGAGTCATGATTGCTGTTAAAATGCCTCTATCTCTCTTTTTCCAAAGAGAGTACAGCCAGAAGCAAAAACAACTCATTCACTTACTAGGAGTGGTTTGTGATTGTTTTTGTCAGCCCTAACCAGTACCAGCCAACAGCATACGAGACTGGAAGTGCTTGGTTAATTGTATTGGCAGAGTATGGCAGTTCAGAGACGGACAACCAGATGCAGGAAAATAAAATATTTCTTTGAATGACTGAGGCTGATGGAGTGGTAAAAGCCCTGTGATAGACTTGGCCAAAAGAGCAGCAAGAAGTGATATAGGCAGCCTGTCTCTTGCTATAGAAGTCCTTTCAGTTTTGTCTGGATTTTGCTTGACTGATGATACAATTGCAAAAGATGTAAGACGACAGCACAGCGCAGAGTCTAGTGTTCAAAACCTTTGTAGTTTCCTAAAGCAAGCAATGATTTTAGCAATAAATATTTGTTTGTAATTTAATGTCATGGTTACAAGTACCTATATCATTTTGTCTGCTAAAGTATGCAATGCTGGTCCGTTCATGAGTCAGTATTTAATGGTATATAATTGTAATTTAACTCAATTACACCTCATTGTTATTGCTGCCTTTTGTCAAATCCCCTCCAGAGGCTTTATAACTATTAACAATAAAATCTTAGCCTCCATAGAGATACTTGTACTTCATAGTTTTCTAAAGGTGTTTTTTACCTTTGTCTGTCTCTGTAATATTACTTGGTCAAAAAAAAAAAAAATATATATATATATAATATAAAATGTCTTTGTACAGACTCTGGCTCAATTAATTTTCTTTTCTTCAAATCCTAATCTGGGAATCTTGCTTGGTTAAGGGTATCATCCGCTGCCTGCTGAACTGCAGGTCAGACTGAACTCGGGCTTCAGAGATCCCCTTCTTAGAATTTATGACACATGCTGATACAGTTGTTAAAGGTAACAGAGATTTCTAGATTTAGGGATCCGGAGAAAGAGCATGTCAGTCTTCTGATTCTTTTGTTATTTAGTAATAAGTTTGAAGAAGAAACAGGATCTGTCAATTTCAGTTGTTTCCTCAGTGAAAATGAACTTGATCCTGTTGCACCATGGCAAGCTTCCAACTGGGTTTAATATCCTTTAATACTGGAGTTATTTGCAATCAAAATTGATAATAGTGAACTTGTGTTATTAGAGGGGGGGATGTTTTTAATTATACAGAAGAGGAACAGGAAATTAACATAAAGCTTAGTTTGGATGTTGTGGTACTGAGATGTCACAGCCCACGGACAGCAAATAAAAATGTGATCCTAATTATGCTGATGCCTGTCTAAAGCTCCTCTTCACATATGGTCACACATTACCTATGAAAGTATTTTTTGGGGGGGGAGGTTTTGATTACAGTTTATCGTTTATGAACAGAATGCTTCTTTTTTATCTCTGACAATTTTTCACCTTTGACTCTTTTGATTTTGCTGCGGTCTGCTTTTATTTTACAATTTAGTCAAAATGCATATTGTAAAACGTATAAACACTTGGGGTGGTGTCTGTAGCATTATTTCTTTGAAAAGGCTTTTATTATAATGTTTCATTTGCTACAGTGTTAGTAATGATATCGGAATTGGTTTTTTAGTGAAGGTGATGTTTAAAATTATGGTATGAGTTGCCTCTTAATCTGAAGCTTCAGCTCTTAAGCTGAAGAAAAATGTCCCACAGATTTGGAGTCAATAATATCAGTGTAATTTCGTGGCACCAAAATTTGTTATTAAAAATAGAAGTGAGCATATAAGTTTATGAGGTGTTTGAGTAGGTTGAATAACTACTTTTTTTTTCAACCTATTGAAATCCTTTTCTTTTTCTTCTTTCTTAAAAACATAGTGTTTCCTTATCCCAGGATCTTCCCCCAGCAGCCTTCTGAAGAGTGAACACTAGTAAGAGATTGTAAAGTTCACCTTGTTTTATTGTTTTCAAATTATAGTTATCGCATGATGAGAAAAAAAAAACTTCTTTTTCTGAGAAAGAGTTTAGAAAGAAAAGCAACGTAGATAATAAAGCTAAGATACATGCCCATAATCTTATTTGAAAATTCATCTACTTTTTTTTAAAAAAAAGAATTATTTTACTTGAAGGATTACTCTTTTTGTATTTTTTTTGTCTGGCATACTGTCCTATAACTATACACAGCATATTTCTACGAATAGAAAATTCAAGAGTTGTGTCTGAGCATGGGTGAAAACGCTTCTGTACCCAGTCTGTCCTCTCTTGCTTTTAAAGGGAAAGTGATATGATGTGATTTACAAATTGCAGAGTTGGAAACAGTGATTTGAAGCAGGATTAGCACCTTTGACATCCGTGTGATTACGCTAAGGGCTGTATTTATTTTCCTTCTGTTTCTGTACAAATTCCACTTAGAAAATGCATTCCTCAAAATCAGTCCTGGGTTTTTGCTTCTGGAAAACTTATGACAGTAGCCAAACCTAACATATTATACAGTAATAAATTGTTTATGTGCATGATGAAATAAAATTTCATAAATAAGCAGCTTTTAATTTTTAACTACACGGGTGATATTTTAAATTACCAGATAATTTCCTTCTGTTTTGGGGAAATATTATGTATGTCTTAGAATTACTGTACTTAGTAGAATGTAAAAATACGGAAAAGTTTACAGATGATTGCAGGTAATTACCTAGTATTCTAGCGGTATCTTTTGCATTTTTATTTATCAAAGTATCTTTGCATTTTTCTGTAAAGTGAAGTCCCTAACTCTCTGCTACTGTATCAGCACAATCTAGTAAGACTTCAGTAGTCTTACTAGAGGAAAAAAAAGGTTTAAAACTTATTTGTGCACACACCTAAACTTTACACATGCTTTTGTTAAGTTTATATGTATATAAGATGTATGTGTACAAGCTGTATGGAAATTTTAAGTGTTGTGGTAAGAAAAAGAAGAGTTAATCTGAAGATAATCTGATTTTCTTTTTGCAGAAAATTTTAAATCAAATTCAATCACTGAATGCGTAAATGAGTGTTTTTCAGGAGTTTATGACAAGCCTAAGCTGAAGCATTTTGTATTTTTCTCACATTGTTAAATAGAGTATTCGTTTAGTAGAAGAGAAGGGATGATATGTTTTTGTTCCCATGTGTATCCTCAGGGATCGTCTACCCCTGAGCCTCAAGTTTGGCAGAGGTTATCTTGGCTTGATTGTAGAAGTATTGCTTGCTAGTTAAAAGATTTTCTCCTCTGGGTATTTATTCAAAGGAGAATAAAGCTATCAATTCCAGCACTGAAAAGCTTGTGTGTGAATAGTCAGAGACCATCTCATTTTCTTCTATTTACTCTACCTTTAACTTGGTGTCTTTGAATGCAGAAAATAAGACAATTTACTGCAGCAGCTGATGATTTTACCGATAAGGTTGGGTTGTATCATACTTTAACAACAAAATACACCCTAATCTAGGCTTGAAATAGGTCAATTTGGCAAATTATTCTGAAGAATTGGTCTTTTTAGAAGCACAGAAAGATGTGATCTATTTCCTGAAGATGAAAAACCCGACGCTAGAGACCTTATGGGTGAGAATGGTTAGGAAGCTTTATAGACAACACTAGCAGAGAGGTGCAGATCAGTTTCTGGCATGAAAAATGCTCAGTCTTAGGCAAAGAGAAAAAGAAATAGTGCGGGGGGAAAAAAAAATACTATGTTAGTTAAGGCAATTTTAAAAAATGAGAGAGTAAAAGAAGTAGGAGACTTCTATGCAGGGTCGTGAGGGGTAGTGAAGTTGATAATAAAGAACCTGAATTTTCTCTGATTGAGCATATCAGACTGGGAGTAGGAAAGGTAAAAACCAGACAGAATGTGCATAATTTGGGTTGGCCTGTGCTTCTCTTATTGGGTGCTGGCTGCTCTCTTGCTACAGCAGCTTATTCTATGGATCATTGTGCTAAAAATATGTTTTTGTGGTCCTTCTAGTTTAACAAATTTAAGAATCTAGAAATGCTAATCTGAAATTTGCTTTTTAGAATCAGAAAATGTTTTATTTATTTTGTATGTTCTTTCCAAATCCAGCAAGAATGATAGCAGATCTCACTTAGACTATGACTTGAAACACCTTAACATAGCTTCTTTAAAAAGATCTTCCTCTTGACAGCTTCATTTTTCCATGATAATGAGGCTGACTTTTAAAATCTTTGATATGGAAGATGAGGGTCTCGGTCAGGTAATTTCATTAAGGGCTTTGAAAATAACTGCATTAGCCTTCCAGCATTAGCTTTGTTCAATGGACAGTGAGTATTCTGAAATGAAATTCAAATGATAAATTTCTAATAGTCCCTGGCAGTCAGCAGATACACTGTGGAACAGCCCTGTTACCTCTATTTGCTTTGATGTGTTGGACCTTGTTTTCAGTGACTGTAACAGTGGAGCCTGAAGACTAAGTTTAAGCAAGGCAGAGTCCAAGAGGATTGTGAACAGTATTTGAGCTTGTTGTGAATTCAGTGTCAGTTTTACTCAGGTGTGTAAGCAAAACTGAAATTCCTAAACAACTATGGAACGTGGACCTGTCAAAAATTTGAATGTGGATAAATTTTGTAGTTAGTATTACTGTAATGAAGAAGGCAAAATCTTTGTTAGTCCTTGACCAGCACCCTTAATCTGACCGAAAATCAATTTATCAGAGAAGAGCACATCTTCACCCAGATTTTTAATTTTCTTCTATCAGCCACTATTTGACTTGGCACTCCATGAAGACTTATACCATCCCTACTATATTAATACCAAGAAAAAAAAATGGATGATTATAATTCTGGTTATCAAATAATACTGAATTTGCAAAGTACCAATATTTCTGTGTCTCCCATGCTACTTGGCAGCTACATGACAGCCAAGCCATGCCCTGCAGCGTCTGGTCTCTATATTGCTATTTCTGACCTCTGTGTCCCCTCTGAGCCAGGGTGCTGATAAGGGCTGATGCTCGTCAGCAGTTGTGTTGCAGCAGCCGCCCTCCTGGAGCCCGTCTCCTGGTATCATTCCACGTGAAATGGATCTCAGCTGTTTACTCTAAGACTAAAGGCTAAACCACAGTGAGTGGAGGCATTTGGAGATTTGCTCAAAAAATGCATTTCTGGTTCAAAGTAAAATGCTGTTGTACCTTAAGGATGCACGTTGAATACCCTCCATTTCGGCAGGGTGGTGCAAGGGGGCTAGAAATGGACTATGCTTCTCCATCCTCTCCTCACTGATGTTGCTCCTCAGGGGTTGCAGGGAAGTGCTTGTCCAAAGGGTGCAGGTCCCTGTCGTGTGGATCACAGAGAACCATAGGAAGCAATTGGGTGGGAGTAGAGGTTTGCCTCATTCTTTCATGTCCTCATTTCACTTTTTTTCTGTACTAATGCTGTTTGTGGTAGTGGTAATTCTGTCTGCAAAATCTGTATGTGCAGGACATTGTGCAAGCATACATTAAGCACCTGCCTGTAATATAAACTGAATGTCATGTTTCATATTGTTTTTATTTTGGCATGTGCTCATGTTTTGTTATAAAGCCAAAAACACTCCAGATCACCTTTGAGAACTTTTTCTTACCAAACCTCTGAACTTCTCAGAGCTGTTCAGCTGAAGCGGAAAAGGAAATCAGAGCTGCAATTCCAGTTGGAACTGGAAATTACAAACAAGAGTGAAAGGAAGTCCAAAAACTCACTACTTTTCACTCACTGACAAAAATCAATGTATTGATGTATGTTATTCTTTACTGGTTTGTTCTCTAACCTTTCTTTAAAGAGATTTCTTGACATCTTCAGATACTATATAGCAATATTTCACTGTCCTTGAAATTACACCTGTTGCCTAGTCTGTAACCCAAATACTCGTTGCAGTTGAGTCCCTTACTTTTTTTCCTAGCTTCTTCAGTCATGCAAAACGGATTGTTCCTTTTATCTTTCAGAAGTTATATATGTTTTTATATGTGTATATATATATAAAAATATATATATATACACACACATGCACACATATGTATTCTCAACAACTAAAGGCTTTATTTGGAGCTTCTGTAACTTATGCTTTGACATATATATTTCTGGAATAAAGAAAAGGTAATTTTCTATCTTCACACTAAATGGAGTTTACATATAAGGAATACATAGAAGGGAATCCTCATATAGCATATTTTGTGTTTGTTATAAGGAAATTAATTGTAATCTGTTATAATTATTTTTTCGTAGAAAGTAGAATACTCGTCCACTATACGAAACAAGAATTTTTTTTCAAGAAAAAAAGTAGTTTGAAGTGAAAGATAGGTCTAGAGTGTAACTGCATTAGGTTGGAGAGAACTCCGAGGATATTATGTGAAGAAACACATGCACACACACACACACACACACACACACACACACACACGCGTATATATATTCTGCCCTGGGAAGGGAGAAGAGTACAATATATACTAATATGATTGATTGTGTTTTTTTTAAAAAGCATTGTTCACTGTAGCCATTCTAAACTTATTTAGTCAGATGGCTCATACTCACTATTTTGGAATCATTGTGTTGATATTTCAGGCTTACCACAAGTTCTTGCAAAGCTTGATTTCTTCCTTCTTCGGAAAAGTTTTAATTTTCAAGGGATATCCCTGCTAAGATAGAAAACTACTCTGAGTCTCCTTTGCAGTAATGGATAAAACATGCATATTTCCAAATATATGCCTTTTCCTAGGGGAATGGGAAATGTTTTGTATCTTTGGATTATAATTTTTGAATGTGCTGAGCTCAGGTGAATTTCATTTTCTAGCAAGAGGAATATGAAAAAAAAAAAAAAGAAAATGCTGACCACCTCTATTTTTCTTGATCAGTATATATTATTTTTTTGTGGCAATAGAGTCCTGATGGCCCTATCAAGTTCCCAGACCCTTTGGTACCATGGACTGTACACAGAGACTAAGTAGAGTTAATATCTTGCCCAAAAGATTATTTTATTGAAGGTTAGACAAGCCTAGTGACTAAAGCAGGTGTTCAGGCAAGTCAGGAAGTGAGCACATTTTGCCAGGTAGCTTAAAAGGTCTCAAATGCTCTAGTTACCAGCAAAATAACTAATACAAGATGTTGCTTTATAGACATGTATGGAAAGTTCCCAACTAAAATAATGTATTAGATTGTTAATAAAATAATTGTTATGAAGTACTGTAGTGCTCAATAAGTAAAGGATGAACATAAAAGAACTAAAAGAAGTTGCCTTAATTTTGCACAACCAAGTCCACAGGTTAAAGGTGAAACCTAATAAAATTTTGGTCTCTTGTTTCAGAACGTCAAGTGTGCACATCTATGGCTGGTTCCAGTGTTCTTCCCTCCAATGTGGCTGGTATCAGTAAAGAGCTCGTTGAACTCCAGCACCTCATTCAGTTTCCAGAGGAAGTTGCCAGCATCCTGACTGAGCAGGAGCAGGAGCTCTACCGCAAAGTCCTACCCATTGACTACCTCTGCTTTTTAACCAGGGACTTGGGTAATGCTGAATGTCAGAGCAAGCTTTCAAGTATTAAAGCTTCCATATCTGCTACTCTTCTTTCTCAAAATGATGAACATAATGCCGTGGAAGATCTTGTGACAAGATTTAATGAGGTAAGACAAATAATTTATTTACTTTTTATGATGTTTATTACCTATTTGATGTAATTTGCTTAGGTTAGTTATTAGAAAGGTTGGTTATTTTCTTTAATAGGAGAATTTAACCCTACGCAAGTTGAAGCCTGAGGGAGCTGACTAAATATCTTCCACTGAATTTAATGGGAGTTATGCAACTGATTTTGTTCAGTGAGTTTGAAAATTTGCAACCCAAGTTTTTCTTGCACATTGCAAAGTAAACAGGAAGAAGAATATTATAGACTGGTTTTCTTTGTCTTTTCATTGACAGCATGTAGTATATTTTTAGTCTTTTTTATTTTCTTCAGGAGATGAAAATTTATTGGCTTTGAAATTTGTAGAATCTGCATAAAAGCATTACAAACTACACATTTCTGTTTAATATAACTAGCAAAGACTATTTATTTATTCTTTTAATAACTTTGTGCTTCTTGAATGTTGCTATATAAGAAGTGTCATTTGATAGGACATGTTTCCACTAGCCAAATCCTGAGGTTTTTATAAGATTTTCCTTGATTTTTACCATTTTTCACTCGCATGATCTCCCAATGAGTTTAACAGAAAATTGATCAAAGAAGGGCTCAAGAATTTGTACCTCACCTGCACCTTCATCTTACGTATTATAAGGGTACAAGAGTTTCTCTCACTTAATGCTATTTTGGGAACATATATAAAAATTTTTAAAATATATTATCTTTTTTTTAAGACAGAGCCTTAAAATCATTTCAATTAGCTCCAGTTTCTGCCTTTTTTAAAAAAAAAACCCACCTCCCTTCCCCTTGTATCTGGTACTTAGCCAGAGAAGAACGCGGCCTGTGATGCAGCTAGAACAAGGAGCATTCCCCTTTCCCGTGCATTTCTACCGTGGTGGTCACTGCACTGAGGGCAGCGGGGACAAGGTGAAGCAGTCGAGCTCTAGCATGGTCTCGTAGGGCACAGGGCCAGAGCCATCTGTGGGGATGTTTGCAGTTAGCAGTACAAATTAGAGGACCTTCATACATGTTGACAGTTGGAATAGGCAGAAGATTGAAAAGCAAGTTGTTGTGAAAAAGTCTCAGAAATGACTGAGATTATTGTTTACAAAAGTGAAGTTTAATTTTAAAGTTATTTCTTGGTACATTTTTCTTTAGTATGTGATTTGCAGTTTTTATAATTTAAAGATACTTGTATGGTAGTGCTACAGGTTTGTTTTTCATATAATTAGAATTCCTGCAGATCTGGTGCATATGCAATAGCATATTATCCTAAGTTTAATTCCTTTTTTTTTGTTTAGCATAAATGTTGCGTATTTAAACAGAATTATTGTACCATATTTACTGCTTGTAATAAATCAGTATCTTGCTGTCTGTTTTATCTTATGGTGGAGTATATAGCCAGTCAGCCGTGTGGGCTCTCTGAATGTCTTTGTTTATAAATGGCAAGAAAATTCTTGTGCAAAGAGTCATGCTTTTGTTGGCAGAAGTCAGTGAGTGAACGCTTGCTGATTTTTTGGCATAGCTTATAGAAATATTGAAGTGTATTTATACTGTGGGAGCCAGAATGAATTTCAAAACGACAGCTTCTGATACCTAGTGGGAGAAAACTATTTCATGCCATTGTTCTTTTCAATGAACAACTCAAGTATATATTTTTTGTGCAGCAATCTACTTTTTGGTTATTTTTCTGATACATATAACTGGACACACCTGCTTATAACACTTCTATGAGTCTGTAGCTGCTATATTGTGAAACAAAGGAACCTAAATTTTTATTGGACTAAATATTGACTTTTTATGGAAGCTTGAACAAGGAGATGTTAATTAAATAGACTAATAGCTTAAAATAATGAAATTTAAAATATATTTTGAAATATTAGTGAAAAGTAGGGAAAAGCTTGGTCTCGCTGAGGTAAATTTTGTTGTATTATTTCCTATTTAAATTCCAAGAACACCCAGAACCGCTATTTGTTACTAAAGTTGCAGTGTATCATTGATGACTGAGAACAAGGTCAAACAGTAGGTATTGGGAAGCATCACTTGATTCCCCTGTACACAAAGTACATTTACTGTTACTGTTCTTTTCTAGATGTAAATTATTTAACTGATGTAACTGCTGACTTGAACATAACACAATATAAATGCTTTCTATTCACCTTTACTTGTTTAGCCTGTACTAATTAGAAAGAATTGATGTTGCTTTACATAATGATGGCATTTAGACCTCAATGGAGACTAGAGAGGTTTAGAAAGAAGAGTTATAAGAGAGAGAGAGTTAATGATGGTTGGTCAGCCTTAAGCAGTTTGACAAGGAAATGTTCCTGTGAAGAACTGTAGGGCAGAATCAAAAATTGTTTGCTCTGTTCAGTAAGTAAAGTAAGGTGCTTGAAGGCAATTAACCCAGCTGAATGCAGAATAAATAACTGCTGTTATTTTCCTTGCTCTCTTCTCTGTGGAAACGGATATTCGTGGATACTATAATGTGCTTTTTCTTTTATTGTATTATTCAAGTAATGTCTTGTGATTTAAATTACTGGAAGTCATTCAGCTGTCAACTTAATAATGAACATCCAGCAGGAACGCTTTCCAGAATAACAGAGAAGAATTGAAGGACCATAGAGACACTGAAGATGAGTGTCGTATATTGAAGCTACTGTCAAGGGCTCCGTGAGTGGTAGCAGCACAACTGTACATCTAGCAAATCAGACTGTTAGCAACTGAGACTGGAGAAGAGAAGCTGCCTTTGTTTAAGCAAACATGAATAAAAGCTTTTAGTAACTGGAGGTGACTGACACAAAATATGTTTCTCTCTGTGTCATCTTGTCATAGTTCCCAAGTATGTTTGGGAATACAGTTTGTTCCCTACTGTGTGAGTAGAGATTGGAACATGAGAAGACAATAGCTTGACACCCAACAGCATGTTTCAAAAATATGTTGAGAGAAATGTCCGTCAAGAATGATTTGTAAAACCCAAAAGGAGACTTTTGGAGGAGAATGTATTTTATTCTGATGGTATTTTATCTCTATTCTAGAAGATTTGCATCAGCTCCTGAGTCTATGCAGAAATTCACAGGGAAATAAAATATTCAGAGAGGGAAATAATAATCTTGTCGCCTATCAAAATCCTATCAAAGATTTGGGTTGCCTGTGAGATTTGCTAGCTCTCATAGAGCCTGCAAATGGCTAAAAGTTCATGGTACACACAGCCAAGTCGCAAAATATTTCTAATGTTTGCATACATAGCAACATTTCTTCAGACTTCATTTCCTTAAAAAGAAGACAGTCACGGTGCAGAGTACTACTAAAGTTCAAATAACTTCTATAATGCTATTGTAGAAAGGCTGGTCAGATGTGCTTAAGAAATAATTCGTAAAGCTAAAGGTAAATGAGATGGCTTTTTAACATGGGGAAATGATGTTCTAGACTTGAAAAAGGAAAAGTGAAGAGATACAGAGGAAAAGGTATTGAGTCATCATTATGGCAACATACTGCTCTGTTAAAGATTACTATGATTGTAATTGCTATTAGTTATTAGGTATTTAAAAACAAGGAAATCAGAACTGAGAGAAATCATACCACACTCCTAATAGATTTGTAATATGTTTGTTTTAGAATTAACAAAGAACAAGCAAGTATGTTGCTTAAGAAAAAATTCACTGTGGTGGTCTGTGATGGGCAGTTCGTGTATGAAGAGCAGATCCCAACAAGCACTTCACTGAAATAATACAATATGGTGGCACAAAAAATTTGTCAGATTTAGAAGTTGAGAAAATGATGTTGTTTTCACCTGCACATACTACTCCTTAGGCAATGAATGCATTACCTTAGACATCTAAATATAGCTGTAATTGAAACTCTGTCTATTGGAAATGTTCTTTAATAATGCTAGAATTAAGTTGACCTTTCTTTAGTCTTAATCCTGAAATTCATATCAAATTTAACAAATATACAACGTCTAAGAAGTTAATTTAATTGTAGGAAAAAGTTTTAATTGTTGTGCTTTTAGAATACAAAGATATTTTTAAACTTCATTGATTCACTAATCACCGTATTTTTCCAGCATGGCAGATTCCTGATCTCAGCTGTCATCGTGTTTATGTGGTTTAACTTCTTATCTCTGTTTCGTATATAAAATTTAACAAAAAATGCATTATTAGAAGGGAATATTTAAAAGGAAAACTGGAGTAGTGGTTTTTTTTGTTTTTGTTTTTTTTCACTTTAATATGGGTAAATTGGATCATTTATTTTTTCTTTCAATTTCTTCTTGCAACAGCCCAAGATGTGAAATGATCTCAGAGAAGGGGAATTAGAATTCTATCCATTTAAGCTTTTATCTCAAAATTCTGTTCATTCTGTATATCTTGTTCCTATGGATTATATGTTCTCTTATCTTTTACTAACAGTATAAACATTCGAAGAAGACATGGTTTGGGGCATGGTGAATGTATTTGTTTCAAATTTCCCTTAACAGCTGCTATGTAATATTCCAATAGAATACTACAAGTTTCTCCCAAGTTCTATTTTTATTGCTGCCAGATATGAGGGAAGCTTCCTTTTAAATAATGAACTCTCCTGTATTTTTAAGTGTAGAAATCTGAACTTAGTGGTGTCACGGTGTAGGAATTGATTTTCAAATCTCTGTTTTGGAAAAAGGGAGTCTTCTGAGTATATTTTAAGAGTGCGTGATATCACTGATAAACGTGTTGCTAAAGCATATATATTTGAGAAAAAAAATGTGGGCCTGTGACAGTTTATAGCTGGTATGATGGCCTGGATGATGGCCTGCTATATGTAGACAGATAAATTATAGCGGGTTTTTGTAGTTGTTTTTCATTTTGTAGGAAAAGTTTGGATATGACCCTTCAGTATGACTACCTATAAATAAAATCTATAGTCTTAAAGTTTGATTAAAACTGCAGCTGTATGATAGTGGAGACTTAGGCACAATGTGTCCTCATCAACCAGACGCATCTGACATTTCATTTGCTTCTATTAATATCAAATCTGCCATAGGACCTTGTAAAACCAAGGCAGCGGATCATATTAAAGACAGATACTCTTTCCTATTAATAAAAATAAATAAAAACTGATCGTGAATTAGAAGTTAAAGTGATAGGAGATGAGGGAAATATAGTAATGTCTATTTTTCAAATAATAATTTTATGTTGAGGGTTTTGGATTCTCAACTCTACATGTAATAGTCATATACTTCCCGACTGCAGTAAAGACCCAAGTTCTCAGATGCCTGGCAATATAGTATAAAAAGCATGAGATTTCACAAGTAAGCCTGAATATATGTTTTTTAAAGAACTAAGAAGACTTAATAGAATGTGACAATCTACAAGAAGGAAAGGAGCAGGGTGTATTTGGTGCCATTTGAAAAACTTGAAAGGGTATGGAAATGTCTGAAGAAGTGCCCGAGGATTGGATCAGGTGCTTTTCTCCATGTCTCTAAGGGGACTTCCAAGAAACAATGAAATTTTAAAGAGCATATGGTATGCCAAGAGAAAAAAAAGCTTTGAAAGTCAAATAAAAATTAGTTGCTTTGAATCAATGTTACCAATTTTCAGATACCAGACATGCCACACTTGGAGTATTGTGTGCAGTTCTGGACTCCCCAGTACAAGAGGGATATGGAGCTACTGGAAAGAATACTAAGATGATCAGGGACCTGGAACATCTGCCCTATGAGCAAAGACTGAGGGAGCTGGGCCTGTTCAACCTTGAGAAAAGAAGGCTGAGAGGGGACCTGATCAGTGTGTATAAGTACCTTAAGGGAGGGAGTGAGGAGGATGGGGCCGACCTCTTCTCAGTGATGGCCAATGATAGGACTAGAGGAAATGACCACAAATTGAGACACTAAAAGTTGCACAGGAACTTTAGAAAGAATTTCTTAACAGTGAGGGTGACAGAGCCCTGGAACAGGCTGCCCAGAGAGGTGGTGGAGTCTCCTTCTCTGGAGATCTTCAAAACCTGCTTGGACACCACCCTGTGCCTCATGCTCTAGATGACCCTGCGTGTGCAGGGGGGTTGGATTAGATGACCTCTGGAGGTCCCTTCCAACCTTAAGTATTCTATGATTCTATGTATAAAAGCTATAGGACTAAATTTTGGGAGACCCTGCAGAGGTAGCAGATACTTGGTAGCAGGGAAGGGACTAGGAAAATTGTACCTAAAAGAACCTTTTCCATCTTTACTTGTTGCAAACTGTGCCTTTCTCTTCGTCATTTAGTTCTTTCTGATTCCCCTGTGTTATTGTGATTTCTTCCTTTTTCGGCTCTCCCATACATGGACTTATACACAGTGAGGCCACTCCATATGCCATGTGGTCCTTACTCAGTGCCTTGCCTTTATGAAATTCCCACAATTATTCCACAGTATCCTTGAGTACCTGTTTCTTTTCCTGTATCCTTGATTTTACTGATTCTTGCTTATTTATGGTTTGTACTCTCATCCGGTCTCTTTTATCTCTCTGCATCAAAGCAACCACAGAAATACCATTTGAATATGTGTGCGGAAATAAATATATGTTCAAAAATGTTGCCTTATATAAATATGAAGAGTCACTTTCATAGCTTGAAGCTGTTGGCTGCAGCTTCAGATAAAAGGAAAACAGCAAAAAACTTAAAACTAAATGAAGCATTTAATAATGCATGTTGAGCTACATAGTCAACAAGTGTGACAACTTGCACTGAAACTTGTTTCACATTATTCAAAGGAACAGCCTGAACTTTATTCCACTTGAGAGCTGCAATTTCAAAATGAGATGTTCAAGGCATACTTTTTATTTATTTTTTTTAATAATTTACCCTACAATAAGCTAATAAGGCAGACATTCTGATCTACTGCAGTATAGCACTGTAACTGTGGTTGTTTCATCATTCATTAGGTCATTTTTATGATTCAGTTAATCAAAAGTCTGGCTATTTGCACATTTTTTTCATTGTTATTCAAAAAAAACTTAAACTCTTACTAGCAAAACAGAGACATATCATTTTACTGAAATAATGGAATGTAAATAAATATTTCACTCTGTCTCTTAGTTCAGAATTTTTTTGCAATGCCTAAATGGGTTTGCATAATACTTTTTCAAAGATCATGTTTGTGCAAATATCAAACTGTTTCCAGTCCTTGTTTGGAATAGTGTTTAATCAGATTTAAAATGGTAAATGTTCTTTGTAAGGTTATACAATTTCACTCAAGCATGTAAAGTGAACCATCTGTTCATAAGATATGCAGTTATAAAATACTCAGCTTAAAAATGCAACTGAAATTTGTGGCATATAATACTTAAATAATTTTAGAAAGATTTCATTAAAGTTTTTTATTAAAGTAAAACAGTTGTATTATATGCTTAATTCTATATATTCACCACTATGGTGAATTGATGGATTTGTGCACAGTTAGCTGAACAAAGAAATACAAATTCCTGTTAACCAGCTAATTAGTCCTTTTGCTAATACTGCTTTTATCAGGCAAAATCTTTAAAAAAAAGAATAGTTTGCTTAAAAGGACTACAGACTATCATGCTTTTCCATTGGATAATTGAAAAATAAAATTCTTGTTCAAAGCTTTCTTATCTTTCTCGCTTCAGTGTATGGAAGCATGCTTGTAGCCAGTTTTTATATATTAGATGTTAGAGAGGGTATATACAATAATACTGGTTTGTGGTAAGCCCAAACATTTTATTTCACTTATTCACAATGGTAAGTATTAAACTTCAGGTAGTCAGCTGCATTTACTAATTTTGCTCAGAAAGCTGTATCTCTCAAGTATTATGAAATGACTAAAAAATGTAATATAAAAATAGAAGGCATCATTTCTTCCATGCTGAAGTATGTAGCTTGGGAATTGCTTTAAAAGCCTTATAAACATAAGAGCTGGGGGAATGAGTGCAAACCACTACAGATGACAGCGAGAACACTTTGCTGCATAGGTGCAAGTTGTGACTAGTTTCCTCCCTCACTCTGCACCTCTGCATTTTTATTCTTAAAAATAAGCAGTAAATTAATTCCCATGCCAAAAGATTCAGGTAATGCATTCTCTGGAAGTTGTATAAAGGATAACAGATAATGCTGGATATATATGAATTATGATTCTCTTGAGTATTTGAGGACTAACAAAGCAGGATTCCCGTAGATTAAGTGGTAAATTGTCATGTAATTCATAGTTGTAAAGACATCGAGGTTGTGAGTCGGAGCTTGCTCGTTAAGGTCCATCTTGAATGTTTCTTTCATGTCCCATTGCAAAGTCCTTCATACCAGCATTACTGATGCTCAGCTGCTTTTACTAATAAGCCATGTCTTGCCAATATCAAAATGGGAGTTTTTTTGCATGTGTCATACTAAACAGTACAGAGAACTGGCCTTAAATTGGCATTTCAGTGATTATGTCATCAAAAAAGTAGGAGTTATGTAAATTTTTGATATAAATTCCCCAGAGTTAAAGAATTAGGGAAGCTTTGCTTTACTTTTCATTAATAAAATGCTGTAAGCTTATAAATATTATTAATTAATAATACTTAATAAAATATTGATGTTAATTCTAATAGTTGATTTATAGCAGCTTTTTTGTCTATTTAATTTCCTCTTTAAAAATATACCAGTGAAGAGAAAATTTGGAAAAGCAGAACAGAAATACCTTTAGTCTTCTGGGAGTATCACATCCTGAAATGAGAAAGTTTGTCCCCAGTAAAGTTTTATCATTGCTACATTTGTGAAAATTTCCAGTTTAAACAAGTTGAAGCCTTAAATGAGTGTTAGTCACTGACTTAAAAATATTCACAGTATACAGTATTGGAGGGTTATTGCTGAGTTGGAATTTTTTTTAAATGCATTAGCAATGTTTAATACGAACTTAAAACTTTAAGCAAAGTAACATAAACCTAAGTTCTGGGTTGGCTTTCTGAGTATGGCTTTCAGTGGCTGCCGCAGTCATCAAGAAATGTGTCCCTATGCAGATTTGTTCTTTCTTTTGTGTGAGCTGTATTGAGCTCAAGTGTGCCTAGACAACGTCTGAGGAATCTCACTTTGGACTTGCATTCAAATGAAGGTCCTAAAATGTTCCCTGGTTCTTAGATACCGTCTGTGCAAAGGGAACTTTGTGCATGCCAGGCAGCAAAAATGTAGTATGTGCATTATCAAGTCTTTTGGGAATGCAGGGAGCTATAAAGTAATTGAAGAAATGTCAGTGATTCCTACAGAGGAGTAGGAGTAGGATCTTTGAGGATGTATCCTGGGCTGCTCATAAACTGATGAATAGTAAGTCACATAAGAATATGTTTATTGAGTACTGGTTATTCCTTATATGTCTCAATTTACTTAAGTTTTCTGTAAGTTGTCATACATGATGTATCCTGAACAACTCAGTCATTTGAACTGTCTTGGTTTCAGTGGTGCATTCCCCATTGCATTTTGCACAGGCAACTAGTAGCTTATTAATTTCTTTTTTTTTTTTTCTACTTGGCTGCGGGACCACATTTAATTTTGAGAAAGTGCCCCTTCAACTGTTTTGCAAGTAAACTCTCTTCCCTCTCCAGCTGTCTTTGCTAAGTTAGCAGTAGGAATGTTGTTACAGATGTTAGGCACAGCAGTCAGCAAAACCTTCCCTGAAGCAGACAGCCCTCATTACCAGCATCTTTCCTGTGTTATCTCCTCTGTGACAGAGCTATTGCCTTGTAGCGAGCTCTGTTTGAATTCTAGACTGATGAAACCTGCATAAAAAGCACCATCTTCATGGCTTCTGAGAAATCCTCCTTCCAAGCTGATATGCTTTTTGAGAAGTCCATAATCCTCCTGTCTTGGGGAAAGAGTGATACTTTCAGACTGATCAGCTAACAGTGCTCTTAATAATTCATAGAAAATTTTCATAGGGAGCTGATGCTATTCAGAAACATTAGAAATATGACATGAAGACTTCAACCTGAATACAGAGCAGAAGAAAATAGTGCATCTCCAGCAGAGATGCACAAAGAACATGCCTATAAACATGCAGAGTACCTATTCTATTTCATTTCTAAATTCGTTAACACATAAAATAGTATGAATGAAATTTTTCACTAATTGCATCTGATTGAAATATTACAATGTGCTCCTTGACCTTTTTCTAATCTCAGAGAACCAGAAAGTAAGGGCATTTGGAAGTAAGTTTCTGAAGCAGTTTCTGAACCCTGTTCTTTATTCTTAGGTGGTGGGTAGTGGTATCCTTTGATGCTCAGTTCTGTCTTTTAATTCTGCCTGAGCCGTTAGATATTGCCTTGCCCTTTCTGTTTCATACAAAGAAAGAGATTCAGTTGCTATTTTTCCTTCCTGTGTAGTGAAAGACTTAAAGAGCCTCTGCACTTCCTGTAATTTCTATCCAGCAGAAGGAGGGAGGATCAGCTTCATGGGAGGCTACTGCCTTTTGTACCCATATTTTGCTCTCGTATATACATGTGCCATCTCGAGACTGCAAAGGTTTCTTCATGCTGAACTTTATCATTTTCTGTTTGCTTTTACAGAGTGTTTGTAAGAGTTCATCATAACTGTTTATAGCAATTCTAAGCTCTCTATTAAATAAAATTTCAGCAACTGACCGTCCTAGTTTCAAGGGTGCTTCTTAGTGGAGAGTCTGAATTCAGTTGCTTTTGGATGTTCTTTATCAATTTTGATACTGTTTTCCCAGTGCATCCTTACTACCCTAGATTAAAACAGGACTTTTTAAATTTTATTGTCCTGTAAAATACTGAAACCCATACTAACCCATATCAAACCATCATTACAGTGCTTGATATTTCACATAAAGCAAATATTTCATTTTTGTGAGACTGCATGTTTAGCAGTTGTATTCTCTAACATAACAGTTTCTGGCAAGCAAAAATACCATTAAAAAAAATTTGAAATTTTATTCCAGCATATACAATTTATGCCAGTCTTGGCTTATGAATTTTATTATTTTGTTTCAAAATTTCTTAGATCCTTTTTTTTTTTCTGAGATTTCAGAAGATTCAGTTCTGGCATTTTAGGAGTAACGAAAGAGGTACTTGGAGTAAAATTTCGCGTCAGTGTAAGTTGTCATTCAGAGCTGGGAAGGTGATTACATATATGTTATGTAGGGCAGCCAGCAATAAAAAAGCAGTTTGATATTACCCAGCCATATCTTGTATTGTGGCTTCTTCATTCGCATAAAGACTATGATTGGGAAAGCTTCGTGACCAGGTTTACTGCATTGAGAATTAGACTCTGGTATTATTTATTTTCTGCCTTTGCTGACAGCTCTGTACGGGATATCTGCTTCTGCTAGGTATTTTATTGTATGTTTGTTAGATATAGATATATTGGGGGGAAAAAAAAAATAGTACGTAACTGTTTTTCTTGTCATTGTCTGCGAGACCTGCAGATGATTTCTTACAGCCTGGTCTTCCATGCCAAGCTGATTCATGAGCGCGAGAGCAGGTTGAATCTCACTTCAGAAGATCCTTTGTCCCCTGAGCTTCATGTCTCATGAGAGTAACCACATCTCTATGGGACTCGCTCCCATCTCCCCTGGATGAGGCACACAATGATTTTACAGCATCATTTCTTTAAGAATTCAATCTTGAAAATTTAACTCTTTCTGTACACATGCATACATGTTGCAGCTGTAGTTTGTTTTCTCATTTGAACATTTTTTCATTCTTTATTTTTCATTCTTGATTTATTTTAGATATCAGAAAGATTAAAGTGCAACTTTTTTTTTTTTTGTGAAGACTTGCATAAATAGAAACCCCATGTCTTTTACTGTTTTTTTTTTCTTTCAGTTAGTACTAAAACATTTTAATTCTTCTTGATTTTTAAAATAAAATTTCCTGTAAGAGGAAAACAGTGCTTCTACAATGACAAATATCAATCTCTAGGGAATCATTTTGTAAAAAGGAGCAGTTGGTCTAAATTAGATTTCCGTGGGAAATATAGCAGCTACTTATGGATGTTGTGAGAGAAAACAGAAACTTTTTTTTTTTTTTTGCTGTGAACAAAATCATGTATTAGGTTGATTTCTGATTCTGTCATTAATTAATCATCAGACAAAAGTTGGCAGTGTGGTCACACTTTGGCAGTGTGAGAGGTTTATACTTCATGATCTGGTATGTAGATAATATGAATTATATTAAGTGTTAGGTGCATTCCTATATGTACTTCAGCAAATTTATGCATTAAGTAAAACATCAGTTCAGTGAGCTTAAGCAAAAGCAGAAATTGTAATTTATCAGCTTTCACTTTCCCTGTTGTAAGAGCAAGGATTACTTAAGTTTATTTAAAATGAACCTTGAGATTAAGCTATGTTAATGGGAATTGGCACGGCAGATCTCTTTGGCAGCTTCATTAACTCAAGCTGCCCATCTTCTTCAGTGACCTGAATGTATATTCAGAATACTAGATGTTCGTGTACAATAGTTTTTTGTTTAAAGTAAGCATTTTCAGACTAGTTAGTCATTCAAGTGTAGGAATGCATGAATGTCTGTGCATAAGGAGTGTTTCTAATGCAGACATGATTCTGCCAGGTGGGTGAGCAGAATGGAAGGTAAAAAAGAACTGCATGAATGTTGCAAATGTTATTACTTTAGCTGATTGTCCTTGTCCATTTTGTTTTACAAGGTGAGCTCATGGGTTACCTGGCTGATCCTGACCGCAGGTTCTATGGAGGAGAAAAGAGAAGTCTTCTCATATTTAGTACATGTGGCAAAGTGCTGCTGGAACATGGGCAACTACAATGCTGTCATGGAATTTTTGGCAGGGCTAAGGTACTGGCAACTCTGTTGTTGAATGATGTTTCAGTGGCAGATTACATTGCAACTTCCGTTAAGCAGACCTCTCTGAAGAACAATGAGCTAAATCAGTCACCCCGTGACATCCTAATGATCCTCTTGGAAAAAAATAAACACGCTAAAAGATTTTTTCTGAAATGGAGACACCATAATTCATCTTGGTACATACTAAGTACCTTACATTAGAAAACAGAGGCTTTTTAAACAGAAAGTTTAAAATGAGAAAAGATGGAAAGCAGTTGTGGTTTAACTGTCTGTAATCAACCAAAATTGTTGTAGCTTGGGGTTGGAGTCTGCAGAACATAATATTATTGTTCTATGTAGTCAGACTTGTAAAAACAATCAGCTAAACTTCTTTCTTTAACGCTCTCCAATATACTTGCATTGGCTGATATTGATGTCTCATTCTGTACTGATCTTACATAGCCAGACATGCAGGGTCTCCAGGACAAGAGTATGGGGATAAAGACATTTTGTTGCTCACTTTTCTGTGGAATTATAGGTATGTACAGGGCTGGCTGAGGAGAAGAGCCATGCCTTTGCCTAGACATGTAGTTCAGTAGGCAGTGAATTATGCTGTGCAGGCACGAGTTGAGATCTAGTTTCCCATATCTTAGCTCTGACCTTCCTTGTATTTTGTGTTTGTGTAACAAAGCTTTAATGTGTTTGTATTGTCTCTCTTTGTGGTTTCATAATGATTCTCTTTGAGCTATTTGTTTACATTTTTGGTATATAAAGCACATTTCAACTGGTCACAGACACAGAGAATCTTGTTCATCAGAATGCATCCACCGTCTCCTAGCCATAAAAGTTGTGAGGGGAAATGCAGAACAAATTAAGGGCTTAATTTTATTCCTAATTCATCTGCGCTGCACAAGGGAGAGAAGAAGGGAAGGCTAGTGGGAGATTTATAATGTTTCCAGGCCAAGGGCAGAAGGTGGTTAGGACTGTTTTGTTTTTATTTTTTCTGCAAAGTTTTGGGTATGTCAGGGTCCAGGGCTGGGTAGACCGACCTTGCCTTTGTGTAGACAGACAGCTTAGAAGGTGAGATACCCCCTGGCAGGATCATCAGTCCTTTGGGAGCCACCAGAAAAAAAAAAAAAAAAAAAAAAAAAAAAAAAAAAAAAAAAAAAAAAAAAAAAAAAAAAAAAAAAAAAAAAAAAAAAAACAAACTAAAATAAAAACTCTGCAGATCTGTGTTGGTGCCTTAGAGTCGGAACGTGGTCTTGGCCGTATGTATTCTTATTAGAGTCAAATTAAATGGGGAAAAATCAATATTAATTTTTTTATTTTTTTATTTTTTACTTTTGTTAACTTCATGGGTTATTCATAATACAGAAGAGGGAACTGTAATAAACCATATTTTTTATCCTTATGTAATTTCTTTAATTTTTTCTTATTTCTTCTTAGACCTTTATAATTTTAGGGCAATGGCCAGCTAAAAACGTTTAGAAAGACTGCCTGTTTTTCTTATGCAGCTGGACTTATATTAAAATGTCAAATGGTATTCCCGTCATATGTAGATTTGACTGCTTGTTTCTCATTTTTAGTTTTGGTGTTTAGTAATTCAGAGATGAAAATGGTCTGCTATCCAGAGGTTTTGTAAAAATGAGTTTGATTCATTTTGCTCATATCTGAGTAACAGTCATAATATCCATTACTAGATATGCTGCAGGTGTTGAACTTCAATAGAAATCATACCTTTATTTTTTTAATAGATGTTTGATCTCTGTTTGCAATAGGTCAAGAAAAGTTCTAAAAATGTGGCAATTCATGGACCAATCTGATATTGAATCTATGAGAAGTCTCAAAGATGCCATGGCACAACATGAGTCATCATCCGAATACAGGAAAGTGGTCAATCGGGCACTCAATATTCCAGGCTGCAAAGTAGTTCCTTTCTGTGGTGTGTTTTTAAAAGAGCTTTGTGAAGTTCTGGATGGAGCATCAAGTCTCATCAGACTTTGTCCACGATATAATTCCCAGGAGGAAACACTAGAGGTAAATGGGACTGATCTAAGAAGTTGTGTTTGTATCTATATCCAATGACAGTGTTTTTTTCAAAAAAAAGTACTATTTTATGTGGCAAAGCATCTAATTAAATTTCTCTAGATGAAACTGTTTTTTCACAGTTCAGTTAGATGTATCTCAGTCTAATTCTCATAATAACTGTAGTAATAAAAATGATATAAAGTTAATTTTTTAATGCAGTTTAAGAGTACTGAAAAATTAAGGTTTGTACCAAAGTACCATATTCTGAAAGCTGGAAAAACCTTTAATTGGATGTCATGACCTTCCACAGAAGGTCAGTCATCAGGCTGTTATATTAAAAGAGCAATTTCATCAAGCTTTATTGCTTTTTTTAAAAAAGAATGTCCCTGCTATCTAAAAGATTAGGACAGAGACTTTAAATAAATCTGCAGGAATTACTGTTACTTGTGTTACCAGATTTATGCAGTGGTCTGGTCTATATTGTGTGAACAGTAGATATAAAATCCCATTACATGTTAATGGGAAAGATATGCTAAATATTCTTAATTCTTGTAAAATGCTTCTCTAATGAGAAGGAGATGACACAGTATTCTAATTCTTACTATACTAATCTCTTAGTTATTTTTAGTTTGTTTCAGATTACAATGGACAAGATAATTTTTTGCAAAGAGTGGGCCAAGATGGTTTAAATAATCCGGAAAAAGAATCAACAGCAAACAATATATTTCAAACTATTCGGAGTTGTAATCGAAGTTTGGAGTCTGAAGAGGGTGATGATAATCTCAGTGAAGGGAGTGATTCAAGAAAAAATTCTTTGAAGGACAGAAACCGGTACCAGTAGGTTTCACATTTTATTGTTCTGTCTTTATCTCTGTTTTTTTTTTTATTTTTTCATCGTTCACTTTCCTTTCCCAAAAGTCATTTATGGAAAAAAGATAGGACTTTAGCATCTTTCCTTGTATTTATCCTTGTATTTATCCTAATTCGAAACTTTACCCCCTCCAGAGTTGTGCTAAGTAGCTGATACTCAAATGTGTGAAGTCCTCTAGACAGGTTTGTTTTCCCTCATGGGGTAATTACTTTCTTTCATCAGGGTAAATCCCCTTCCTCTGACATGCAGAGCTTTAAAAATCCACAGTTATGACTGCAATTTTGATCTGTGGTGCCAGGAATAGCACCAGGACATATCTGTTATCAGAGCTCAGAACATTATATTCTGCATGCTAGGACAGGTTCTGTTCTGTTTAAAATAAAGGTTGTTTGTTATTGTTTATGCATAGAGGAACATGTCTTTTAAGGACAAGTTCATTCAAGTCTTTTCAATTATGTCCAGAAAACATTTGGAAGTCATTAGACATTTTGAAATTTCCAGGTCGTTTGTACTATTTTGCCTCAGTATCCACTTATTAGCAACCCATAAAAAAATGACTTTTGTAATTTCAGATTTTTTGAATACCCTGTATACTGTAAACTATCTACCATCCAGAAATATGGTAAATTCAAACTTTAAGGCTCTAAATGATGTTACAGAGTATTGTATTGCAGTGAAATGCAGCCCTTGTAGACATTCATGGGTCTGCTTTAAACTAAGCAACCTGGGCACACCAAAGTGTTGCTCCTTCAGAGCTGAGTTTCACCTGAGCTGTGCAGCATCGTGTGGGACATGCCATGGGGGAAGCTGTTGATACTCGGGCACTCGGTCAGTGTTGAAGTCCTGGTGCCATGGATACAGGACTGTAACTAGCCTAGCATTTATGCGTGCACATACATAGATTATGCAAAGATGAAGTCTTTTCTAAGGGAGTTAAAATGCAATTTCAATTGAGATCTTATAGCAATAGCCAAATGTATTTCAGACCAGGTACAGCTATGTGGTTCAGAGATGAGGTGATGTGAAATGGCACATCAGATAGTATACTCTTTTTTGCACTTCTTTCACTAGTAGAGTTGTTATATTGTGCAGCAGAAGTTCTGTATATTGAGAAGCATCCAACAGATTTTAGCAGTGTATTTCAGTATTTTATACATAAAATCTAATAAGTGACTGCCTGAGAAGGAACTACCATCTTCCTGTTCTAAATGCATTTATTTCATTAACCTGCAGTTGTAAATTTCATTTCGAATAAATAATTGTAATTTCCCGAAAGAATGTTTTCTAATAGAATTAGTCACATCTGGCTTTAGTTGCTTCTGGACTGTGGAGCAGTAGATTATGCCAAGAAAGACAGTTCCATTTCTCTGTCCATTTATGTTGTCTCTTGATTTATTTCAATTTAAATGCTTTCTTCCAGAAATTATTTTTCTTAATTAATATACTTTAAAAACATCTTGTAATCCACATCTCAAATGGAAAATGAACTAGGGAAATCAATATTTCGTTTGGATATAGAAGCAAAAGTAGAATTTGAATATACAAGAATAAGATGGGGAAAATGAAGTCAACTTGTTTAGGTTTTTATGAAATCACTTCTTGATAAAGTGAAGTTATTTATGGTTATGTTGAAGTGTCATAAGTTCTGCTATACTTAAAGTAGGAATTAAATGCAAGAAAGAATCTGAGAGCATTGAAGTGAAAGCTTAAATGAATGAAATTGGAGATATATATGTTTATTCCTTATTTATTTTTATTAACAGTAATTCTGGTGCAATATATGCTGATTGTAATAGTATAGTGACGTGCCAAAAATACCTCTGAATTATTCATTCACCTGAAATCTCACACGGACTTTGGAGATTCTCCTGTCATCTCTTTCCTGTATTCCTCTCTGTACTGAGAGAGCTCAGTGAGGTACAGAAGCAATTATAGTTACCTACCACCTCATAATTGCATTGTTGTGGTCATAAAGACATAAAAATATATGGCACAGCATGCTTATTGTACCTCAGAACTAACCCCCCCCCCAAAAAAAAATTTTTTTTTAATTTTTATTTTGAGATTTTGAGTTTGTTTGTTTTAGAACATAAACCCAGCAAAACTGATTTCTTAAAAGAAAAGCCTCAATAAAACTGGCCAGTATTGGATATAGTTGTTATTTTTTCAGTTGTAATAGCAGATAAGCTTTGTATCACTTTATGATCATTCATTACCTAGTCTATTCATAGGGGAGTCACCAACCTATTCATTAAGAATTTCTGCATATGCCAAATACTTATCAAAATATAATTTCTGCTAGAGCTTTGTCTTGTCAGTTCTCAAGCAAAGAATGGCAGGAAAAATAATTAAAAGACTTGAAATACTCTTTTAAAGTAATTGTTAATAAAATTACTTACTAAGTTCTTTTAACCATTATATTGTTCATTTAGCCTGAACATATATTCCTTTTTAAATTTCCTAACTGCAGTAAATACCTTTTAGAGTAAGATGGGGGAAAAAATCCTTTTCCATGCAATTTCTTGCCTAAAACTGTGATCCGTTTTAATGTTTCCTTTGTTCTTTCTTTTCATTTCACTGCATCTCAGTACAGCACATGTAAAGAAAGCTTCTGATTCAAAGAGAGTTCTGTAAGTTTATTCTTGGTGGTTGATAGATATGTTGCTTTTACCAGCTAGTGCTATAGTTTATGTTCCTGTATATGCTTGTGTGTGTGTGCTTGGCTTACCTGCTTATACATGTAAATCTGCAGCCAATCTGCACTGTCAAATGTGAAATAAGGCAAGAACAAAGCTCAGCCACTTCCATCTCCATTACACTAGTCTTTTCCAGTGCATCTAGTGTCTGAGTAAAATTTCTAGGATTTTTGATTGATTCATTATTTTGAGCGCACTGGGGAGAGACAGAAACATCATTTGGTTGTTAGTTCAATTCAAAAATCTTAACCTACCAACAGGACCTTGCATAGTCCTGTTAAATATTTTAATATATAAATGTGTGATAAGATTCATCAACTTTGATGCCAGTTTATTCTGGGTAGGGTATAAGACATGATTTTTATTTTTAGATGGATTTCTTAAGGAAATAAGGTTACAGTTTGGATTTATGCAGTTATTCTACCTTTGGCTGTCAGTCTCCCCATTCATCAGTTAGTTCTAAGCCTGTTGGCCACTTTTAGCTAAATTTGACAGAGATGTAGAGGTCTCAGTATTTAATAAAAGAATCATTGCAGTTAATACATGGATATAGCAGAAAAGTTTAAATTAGTGCTCCAGTAAGAGAAAAGTTTGAGGAAAAGCATTTGGGTTTTTTTGCTGTTTAGCTTAGTGAGAACATGTTATACATGAACAAGTCACAATGTGAACTGCCTTTTCTGTAGCTGCTAGGATAAGGAGCAGGAGCTGAGAGAACTGGGAAGAAAGGAAGGAATGTGGAGGATGGTATGACAATATTCCTTGAAAAATATACAGAGAAAGGTGTCAAAGAAAATAATGGTCAGATACCTTAAGGCAACTATGCTAGTTCTGCTGTACATTAACAGGTTTCTTTTTCATGTTCATTAATTGAAATATTTAACATGCATTCATTTTATGTATTAGTTGGAAGCTCATCTAGGAAGAAATTCTCTCTAAACTACCATTATTGTTCTATACTGTTTCTAATTACAGTAAACTGTTTCAAAAATGTTAATTGATGGACACATGTTTGGTGTTGATATTTCGTTAATGTAAATTTTCTGAAAGGAAGTATCAACAAGAAAGTTCTTGCTACATTCTTTTGAGAAAGGTGTGCATTTTAATCAGTGCTTTACAAGTGTAATGAGAGAACTGAAGTTAAAAGGTCCACATATTAGTTAAAAAAAAACCCCAAAACAACAGAGATTAGAAGTCTTGTCCTCAAGCCACTAGGTCCTGCTAGCAGTCTGCATGTGTGGTATTTGATACATCAGCAAAAACCATATTGTGCAGTGGATTTAAAAACTTGAATCACGTGTCCTTAAGATGCAAACTATAGTTTATTATTAAAGAATATATGGAAATCTCTGGGAAAATAAAATTTCACTGTTTAAGCTGTTATAATTAATTGTTGCATCATCTTTTAGTTAATTTGAAATTACAATAACATAAAATGTAATACTGTAAAAATGCAGCTGCAGATGTTCCTGTATATCCAAATTATAGAGGGGTTTTTTATTTAAATTCCAGTAGAAAAAATATTAATCAATCAAAGCATAAATCAGCCCATGTATCAGGTGTTTCAAAAGATAGAAAGTAGGTGTGTAAAGCTCTTAAATCTCTCATCTTTGCTCACATACAGATTTATAATGGGAGACCTTTCAGATTCTGAAAGTGATATATTTGAGCAGTCGAAAGAGGGGGACACCACTTCAACCGAAGAGCAGCAGAGAGCTTTCTGTCATGGGATAGAACTGATTCCTTGGTATGTGTTATCAATCAGAGCTGACGTCCACCAGTTCATGCTGCAAGGGGCAACTGTCATTCATTATGACCAGGAGACACATCTTTCAGCACGTTGTTTTCTTCAACTTCAGCCGGACAATAGTACTTTGACTTGGACAAAACCCACAACGGTTTGCCCTGCAAATACAAAAGCAAAACTGAGTGTAGTGAGTAGTCCTCCAGAGCCTGGTAAATATCAGTTTCTTGGCAATACTGGACTAAATGGATTGGTGGAAGGTTTTTTGGATTTATTTTCAGCGAAGGCTGTATATATGGGACACCCTGGCATTGATATGCACACTGTGTGTGTTCAAAATAAACTGTGTAATATGTCTCTTGAAGAAAATGGTATAACACTACTTTATGGACTTCAGACTACTGATAATAAGTTGTTGCACTTTGTTGCTCCAAAATATACTGCCAGAATGCTCTATGATGGATTACTGGAGTTGTCTAAATCTGTAAGAAAAATGAAGCATTTTCCTGATCAAAGATTACAGTGGCTACGGAAACAGTATGTCAGCCTTTACCAGGTAAAAAGATATTGTGATTATCAATATGAATATTATCAATGAGATAATATCAATAATAATATAAAAAAGAAGTTCAAAGTTAACAACAACCTATACAGGTAGTTCCTGTTACTAATAAGCTAAGATGAAAGATGCATACCAGACAACCAACTTTGTAACACCCTCTGATTCGCTGTATAGTATTTTCAACATATTGTAGATAAATCTTGTTATATTACATAGTTCTTCATATATTTCAAATTTTGGAATAAGCATTTTATTAAACAGCAAACAATGACTCTAAGATGATGAAATAGTACAGAGAGAGTCCCAACAAAAAGAGCAAACAAAATATTTTACTAATGTTAAAAAAACATCATTGAAGTAGTAACAATGTTCTCTCTTTCATTGAAAAAGAATGCATTTGTTCTTTGGCAGTTATTCTCCTTATTTTGTTAATGTTGTGAATTTTTGTAGGAAGATGGAAGGTTTGAAGGCCCAACCTTGGCTCAGGCTGTTGAACTGTTTGGAGGCAGACGATGGAGTGCAAGAAACACAAGCACAGGAACCCTTACCAAAAGCACTGAGAAACCTAGTGTACAGAGAAACAACACTCTGGGAATAAGCACAGCCAAGAAAAAGAAGAAAGTACTCATGAGGGTAGAATATTTTGTTTTTCATGTTTGTTATTTATCTGTCTGATTTGTTTCTTTCTTGTAGTTATTGTGTAGCTAAGTATGTATTCTGAACCAGGGAAAAGGTATTTGACGATAAATTTTAAAATGTGTATTGGAGTTTTAGGGTTTTGGCTTACTATTTTCAAATAGCTTTTTGTTTTTGTTTTTCTTTTCTCATGCTTCGAGCATGAGTGCATGGAATCATAGAATCATTATGGTTGGAAAAGACCTTCAAGATCATTGAGGGGACAGAATCTGATTGGGACCATTAGGTGCTACCTTAGCAGAAAAGTTAAATGTGTTGATTATAAAACTAACATCATGTAGAGTGATGTGTGAAGGTAGTAGTCTCTTTCTTTCCTCCTTTTCATTTTTGTGTTCCCCAAAACATCACCAGAATTCGTCTGCCTGATACTAGCATGAAGTTTTAGACAACATAGCTGATAGGATCACTGCAAGTGTGTCCTCTTTTTTGTGGACGTGGCCACTTTCAGCAGTATCCAGAAGAGAGTAGTATGTAAAACATAGCAGCATTACACTATCTAACCACTGTACTCTGCAGGTAGAAAAAAGTTCTAAAATGACAAGATCTAACCTCTTTAGGGCTCCTGTGCACCAGTGGAATTGTGCAGTTAGCTGGACCACTTTAGAGAGGTGTGGTCATTGTCTTCTGTGTGATATTACACTGAGGTAACAGTGTTTGCACACTTCATTGCATATCATTGGTGATGCGTAATTGATCTTCTACTTAGAAATTATTTCTGAAAGGGCCTTTACCAGCTTTACAGGAGTCTGTTTCATATAGAATAGCTGGTTCATCTCATGGTTTTGTTGCAGACAACACTTAAGGATGAATAAAGGTGGTATTTTCAGAATGCTTATTAGACTTACTATTTCTAGGGTGAAAGTGGAGAGGCCACTGATGATGAAATGGCAACACGGAAGGCAAAAAGCTGTAAGGAATATCGTAATAGAAGTGGTTCAGATCCTCAAGATATTGATGAGCAAGAAGAATCAGGTGACTTTGTTTTTTGTTTTAGTAGCACTTTCTTCCTAGCAAAACCATGTGCCTATATAAGTATTGTTTACAATATATCTTTCTGATTATCTTGAGACAAATCTAGAATTTCTTTAGAGCTTTACTGAGCATTAATGAATTATAGTGCAAGTCTTATGGAAGAAAACATATTTATTGAGCCAGATATTATAATAGTGCTGCTAATGTGTGTTTTCTCCATAGATCCGAGTATTATTATTAATGCATCTCCATCTAACACCTTGTCATCGAGAAGAGCTCACTCTCTGACAGTGTCTGGATCTCCCAATATAGCAGCTACAACATCTGCACCAGCAAGGCCAGTCTCTTCTCCTGTAATGTGTTCAAGCAAGAGTCAGTCTAGGTATGGACAAGATCAGTGCTCTGATTTAAAAGGGAAAATTTAGTTTGTTATGATCAAATGTGGTTTATATGAAAAGCTTTGACAAAAATTTGACAAAAATGCACTAGAAATTTGATTGGCCCATTGATAGACATCTAAAACATTATAGAACAATAGGACATTTGAGCTGAAATGTGCACTGATGAATCTGCTGATACAACTTGGTAAAAAGTGACTGAACAGCATGCTTCAGTTAAAAAGTCTGTTACAGAAGCAGACTGGAATGCTGTCAAAAATGTACAAATACAAAGTTTAATTCTTTTTCTAGATCTTCTCCAAAGCAGAATTATAAATATCTCATATATTTTGAAAAGTAAAACAGAAAAGTTGTAGATGTGTTAAATAAAGTACTGAGGTGGCTCGGCACGAGTAATTTCTGCTTTGGAGAGTATTAATTTCTGCTCACATTTCTGGTGATGATTGCAGAATGTCAGGGAACTGAAGGGTAGAATGTATAGAAATACATTCTGAATGTATAGATACATACTGAATGTATAGAAATGTATAGAAATACCTACTGAATGTATAGAAATACATTCTCAACAGGAGTCTTCCAGTGCTTTTTAACATGATGAGTGTTGTGGTGTGGTTACAAATACAGATCTTGCCGTTGCAAGGAGAGCCAAATAGTAAAAAGTGGAAGAGAGTACTACTGCTGATAGAACATGATTTTTAGATATGTATGTCTCATAATTGTTTATATTGTCTATTTCACAGGCATTTTTCACATTTAAAATGGTTAGATTTGACAGTGGGAGTGAGTGTTAGGGCCTCCTGTGGATATCCACCATAGAAGGCTGGCTGCTTCTCAACACCTGTCAACACCTGTTCCTGAAACTCTTATTGTGTTCTTTACTTTCAGATCTTTATTCAGAACCAGTAGGGTAGGATTTATCTCTGTAAGGCATCTGTGCTCTTTTTTTTTTTTTTTTTTAAAGACCTGGAGTAATTTTCTGTTGAATGAAGTGAAGAAATACTGCATTGCTTCCTCTAGAAATCACTTCTGTTTTTCAAATCTGCTTTTAGCTTTGTGTGCCAAAATAGTTGTTGTTCTATAAATGAGATTAAGAGGCTGAGCTGAGAACTCGCATTCCCAGGAGAAACACAGCTAATGTTCCTTAAATCCTCTCGATCCTGGGTTTTTGTACTGATCTCTGCATAGCTTAGCCTTGTGGGCCTCCCCAAATTATGATGGGTTTTTCCTGAGCTGGATGGCAAAACTGTCTGGAAACTGTGTAGTGTTGCTCAGTAGAGCCCCTTTACGCTGGAATTTGCAGGAAGTCTCCCTGGATGCAACTTCATGGGCGCTGTCATTTGTCCTAAGGAAATCATGAGTCACATGTTTTTCTATTGCTTGGTCCCAATTTTTATGAGCCAGTAAGGGACTTGGAGTACTGGTGAGAGTGTTACTCTTGGTCTTTATATCCCTTGATGGGTCTAAATTGTGCTTATAAGTCGTCATGCCTTATGTCTTATAAGTATCTAATTGTACTTGCAAGCCTTCTCATATCCTGAAAGAAATAATTATATGCAGTACATTGTTTGTAATTAGTGTGTCTTAGCTATCAAGTAGCTCTCTGTTGGCTGTCTACGTTACTACAAGCCCTGTGATCATCCACACTACATGTGTATTAATTCACTCCTTAGATCTCTTTAGGAGTAAACCAGGATGGAATTTAGGCACAGTTCTGGGAATATAGCTCCAGGGACTACTGCCTTCACATGGTTTGGATGCAGAGCTGGCTGGGTTTCAGTCTGTCTCTGATATGCCTCTGGTGTTTGGGAATTGAGCTGGTGCTGCCTATAGCATGGAGGGGCATGGAAATAGGCAGCAGCATATGGAAAATTAGAGATGGGAGCATACTTGCAAAGAGAGCGTCCTCTTGTATTATCTATGTACATACTCAACCCAGACTGCTCCTGTTTGCACATTTGGGGGAAATACAGGGCTGAGCCATCTTTTTTTTTTTTTAAATGCACCTATATATAACCTGTATTGATACCTGTGAAAGAGCTGTAGAACAAGTTAGTTGCTAGAGACCGAATCCCAGGCAATGCTGAGCATGCTCATCTGCTGCTGCTGGCCTGTTCTGGACTCAGAGCTCTTTCTGAGCCAAGAGACTTGCCTCATGATAGTTTATTTTTCTTGTCTCACAAAAATGTTAGGAGTGGTTTTAGCCAAAAAGTACGTGCAGTGTGTCAGTACTTGCCATAGTGATGCCAAACAAATGGAAAATTATCAACCAAACTAGATGGTATTTTTAAATACATTTAAATACATTTTAAATTACATCTAGTTTTCAGTTGCACGCAACCATGCCAGACAAGGAATGAATGACGAATCTCATCTAGTGTATTTATGTGAAAAAAGGAAAGTCTGCTTATAGCACAAAATTCAAGGGACTGAATGTCTTTAAGACAGTGGACAGGAAACTGGTCCTGTTTTCCTGTCACAGCTGTTGAATCTGCATATGCTGAGGCTGGTGGCAGGATCCATAAATTAATGGTTTTACAGGGTGTATGTGATGTCAGGCTAGGTGACACATAGTTAAAAGAATGCTGTAACTTCTGGAGTTAGTTACAGTTTGGATTAGATAATTGGTCTTGATACTTGTAGTGTCTGTTTAGTTCCTTGTCTTTCCAAGATGTTGGTGCTAGTGATCCCTTTTCTGGAGCAGGTGATCATTGTTATTTGGGCTCAGAAAGGGATTTCTGACTTGGCCCATCTGGCTGTCATCGTTACAAACTAGGATTGGAAAAGCATCAAGGATTTGTTCATCCAAGCAGTAGTTCAAGTCAGGGCCAAGCTATGCTTGCTAGCTGAAGTCCTGCAGTAGTCTAAAGATTTTGGAAATTGACTGAGCAGTATAGGAACTGCTCAGGGATTACATCTCAGGGGGTAGTAACTGCACTCACAGTTGCTCTGCGCTGTATTTAAAGAAAAAGATTTCATATTCAGAGCACCAAACAACTAGTTACTTCTATGATCATTTTCTTCATTTGCTCTCAAGAGATTCCAATCTGTGTTCCCTTCCCTAAGCTAAAGAAGCTGGAAGAAGGCATTCCCCAGAACTTTGTTCCTTTAAAAGGAGGTGACCTCCAGAGGTTACTACAAAGCCTAAAAGAAGCACCAACTTGTCCCGTCTTGGAGTTATCTGCTAATACTCCTGAATGCTTTGGGGAAATATCTGGGAAAACCATGTGGCTGGGGAATAATGAGGGTTGAGTGCGAGGTAATCTGTATCCAGTTAGCACGTTATTTCCTTTCTTAAGCACTGAACTTTAAAGAGTTCTGTATCTCTTTTAATTTCCTTTGTAGCAAGTCTTCAGTGATGTTCATAAATAACAAGACATATTTTTTTTAAAGCTTGCACTACAGAAATGCTCACCTTTTTCTGTTAAAAGAGAAAATGAAAAGGTTTTCATTTGTGACACTTAAATCAGGCTTTTTGCACAAGGAAGAGTTTGGAATAGTGCTTACATTATTTTCTCTGGCAAAGTTTACTCTTGTCTTGAAAGAAATGAAGAACGACTGTGAAAAAGAAAGTACAAACTGTCCTTATACACACCAATTGGATAATACATACATTAAGAACCATACATAAGCTGTTACTGTATTGATGCAAAATATTTCAATATGTGTAAATTAAATGTAATCAAACTTAAAGCAGTTTCTCTCTGATTTAGCACATGGAGCAGCAGCAGCTGGCATGGCCGAGTTAAAGGGGGAATGAAAGGGTTTCAGAACTTCATGGTTTCTGATAGTAACATGACTTTTGTGGAGTTTGTAGAGCTCTTCAAATCTTTCAGGTAAAACATATTTTATTTTGTATTGACCTCATTCACTCAAACTTATAAAAGAGCAGAAATTGAATTTGTCAACTATTTTCACAGTGTTCGGAGCCGGAAGGATCTTAAAGACCTTTTTGATGTCTATGCAGTGCCATGCAATCGATCTGGTCTAGAGCCTACTCCACTTTATACTAATTTGAAGATAGATGAAAATAGCAGTGGATTCCAGCCTGATTTAGGTGTGTTAAAGAAGAAAATAAAACTGTTACACTACTGAACAGGTTCAGTTGTTGACCTTAAATAAATGTCTCAGTCAGTCTTCCAAAGGACAGTAAATTTTAAGTATCTGGTTACTGCCATATCTCCATGATAACTCAGAAATTAGAAGGAGAAAAAGTATACTTGTTTTGTATTAAATATATATATTTGTAATTGGAATAGGAGAAGCCTAAATCTTTTTGCTGAGAGGCTGAACCCTACACAGGCAGTGTTTGGTTGGGCGGAAACTCTGGAATCTTCTGTAGGACAAGTAAAGTAGTGAGCAGAAGTAGACAAGAGAAAGAAGGAGATTGTGGCCTATGATTGGTTTGTTTTCTGCCTGCTTTCCTTGTAAATCTGCTTCATGCAGAAGAATTATGCATTAGTATTAAAATGCTAAAGTGGTTTTTTTTTTTTTTTTTTTTTTTTTTTTTTTTTTTTTTAATTTTTTTTTTTTTTTTTTTTTTTTTTTTTTTTTAGATTTGCTGACTAGGAATGTTTCAGACCTTGGTTTGTTCATTAAGAGTAGGCAGCAACTATCCGATAACCAGAGGCAAATATCTGATGCTATTGCTGCTGCTAGTATTGTAACTAACGGTACTGGAGTTGAAAGTACATCCCTGGGAGTGTTTGGAGTGGGCATTCAGCAGCTAAATGACTTCTTAGTGAACTGCCAAGGAGAACACTGCACTTACGATGAAATCCTCAGTATTATCCAGGTCTGTAATGAAAACATCTTGCAATTCCTTATACGAGTACTCTCATTGCTTCTGTGTTCCATGATGCTATGGTCTGCCTGGAATTTGGGATGCTATAGCTGTGTGGATATTTCCTTTCAGGCATATGTTGCATCTGCAGTTTCTTGAAACTCATTCTGTAAGCGTGCCCAGCAGTTTTTTTTCAAGAGACCAAGTGTGTTACTTTGTAATCTTTGTTTCTACTTCGTAAATTTAAAATGTAATATTACAGGCTGTAAACTTGTGCAGATGCCCATAAATATGCCCATAAAAAGAAAAAAACAAGCTAAAGTGAATAAACACTTTTATTGGCTATGAGTGCTTTCTGTGAGAAGGGATATCAAGACTTGGAAACATTACTCATACTATTGCCTTGTTTTCTCCTTGTATGTGACCACCTTTGATATGACTTATCTGTAACTTGGAATGTCATCCTAAAACAGCAGTATTTTTATGTATTTTCATTTTGTTTCAAATATTTTATTTCAACCTTTAGTTAAAATATTCATTCTCATAGAGAAATTTTCCAGCAACGCATCTTACTCACCTATGCATAAAATGGCTGAAGTGATTTAAAACAGTGTCGTAAATTTTCAGTTCCTCCAAGGATGCATGATTAATAGAATCCAAAATAAAGCCCTCGCTGAACAATGTGAAGAGTTAAAAAAGTTTAAAATATCAAACATTTCAACTGTCAGGGAAGTGTATACAATATAGATTTGCAAAGTTTCGAAGATGGAAATTCTTAGGAAACATCAAAGTAGCACACTATAAATCTCTAATTCAAGATGATGTCGGATAGGAGAAGGGTCTGTGTTACGAGTCCACATATCCTTCTTAATTTCTGCTCAAGTGTTGACTCTGCTTTGATTATGAGTTTATATTAGATGACTTTCCAATGTCCCTTCCAGCCTCAGTGATTCTATAATTCAGAAGTTGCTAGTTTAATATACTTGTTATCTAATTTGTAAAACAAGCACAAGCATAATGCAGACACTTACTACTTAAGCCACGTAAATACTGTCTGGATACAGACTGATTCCTTTCATCTACAAGTATAAAAATATGAAGCCTTGTCTGTAGAAATTGTTACATTTAAATCTGTTATATTTCTTTTTCCCCTACAGAAATTTGAACCCAGTGTGAATATGTGCCAGCAAGGCCTATTATCTTTTGAAGGATTTGCAAGGTAATTAATCATGTTAATTTACATATGTGTATAAGGGTGGCACCAGTATATTGATGTTTGCATGACATTCACAAAATACTCAGCACAGCATAAAATTTCCTCACATCTTCTCACCTCTAGATTTTTGATGGATAAAGACAACTTTGCCTCCAAAAACGATGAGTCACAAGAGAATGCTGAGGAATTGCAATTTCCACTGTCATATTATTACATTGAATCTTCACACAATACTTACCTTACTGGCCATCAGCTTAAAGGGGAATCCTCGGTAGAGCTCTACAGCCAGGTACACAAGATTAGATTGTTGTGTAGTTTTCAACGTAAACTTGTTTGTTTAACTAGCAAGTCACAGAAACATGACCTTTTTGCTTTGAAAAGCTAAATGTTCTAAGCCCTTGCTTGTAAAATGTTGGAAAACATGATGTGTGGGAAAGCTGCCTGTGAATGCAGTTGTGCTCAAATGCCTTTTCTAAGGCAAAAAAAATGGGTTTAGTTGAGATTCATAGCTTTCAGACACTAGTCAGTCTGACCCAATCTGCTATAATTAGACTTTCCCACAGGAAAGACTGATATAATATTTTAGTTCATTCAGATGTCAAAAACACTATTCAAATACTGTACATTACACTGCAAAGAAATTTCAAATAGAACGATAACTTCTAAAAACATTACTTCTAGGAATATTCTGCAGTTTTTTAGACTTTATGCTCAGTTGGTGGTGAATAGGAAAAGAACAGTTTCTCCCTAGGGCTTGTGGTTCTGAGTGAGTTTGTAAGTGTGTATTTGACTGCATGTTTATCAAATGCTAGAGAAAACATCAAACTTCCTGTGAGTGGTGCTTTCATTACTCACAATGTTAATGATTCACCACATTCATTAAATGGGAAGGGTTAATGCGGAATCCCAGGTGCTACTTCTCTTTAAGTTTTAAGACAGGAGTGAGGCTTGTTAGAAAGGCTGAATAAGGAGAAAAGTGGGAGAGCATGGTGTCGGAAAGCCTCTTCCTGTCTCTCAGGTCTCTTTCCTGGAGGAAGGAAGGCCCTCTGCTTCAGCTCAGGATGTCTGACTCTTGTGGGGAGTGGTAGTCTGATGGCTATTGACACAGCTGCCAGAAATCAAATTATTCAGATTTTGATGGAAGTAAATTTTTCATTATTCATATACATTTTTGCTAGAGATGACTAATTGTGAAGAACTTTGTTTTTAGTAAAGTATCTCACTGTAATAAAGATAACATTTTCAGGCATAGTCATGCTAAACAACATTAATAAGCTTAAGCCATCTGTCAAAAGCCCCGGTCTTCTCCTTTATTCTTTCCTTCCTACTTTCTTGCTTTCTTCAATGGTTTTCTAGCAAGGAGAGCCTCTAGTGATAAAGAGTGCATGTAAATACTATTTAATGTCATTAAGCAAGATGACCTGGTACATTCCTGTTCCAACTATCATCATGTAGGGTGTTTATTGAAATTATTTTCAGACCTCTGTCATTAAAAAAAAAAGAGAGAAACCCACCAAAAATAGATTCAGTGAAAAAACTGCAGCTGCCATGCCCAGAAACCATCATGGTAACAGCCAGGAAAACATTGCCATGTAGCATTCCAACTGCTGTTGTAGCCAGAAGTATGGAAATGTTTCTGTCCCTGAGGCCATTGACCTGTGCAATAAGAACCACTCTGTGAACAGATTCCATGTGTCCTGCAGAACTACCATGAGTTTCTAAGCCTCATTTTTCTTCCTGTAAGGACATATGTCTTCTTCTTAATTTTCCCATTGTTTCTAAATGAAGGCAATGCAGTTAGCTGGAGACGGTACCTTCCACGGGCTGTGTTTGCTCCGCAGAGATTGCTCCCTCCATTAGTTTTTCTGAAGCACTAGGCTGTGCCATGTAGCTGTGCAATATCTGTCTTTTGCTTTGGTGTGAGTTTGTGGCTCATATGTGCTCATACTGTGCACTTGTGTTGTAGGTTCTCTTACAAGGCTGTAGAAGTGTAGAATTAGACTGCTGGGACGGCGATGATGGGATGCCTATCATTTATCATGGGCACACGCTTACTACTAAGATCTCTTTTAAGGTACAGTGTTAATTACAAATAGAAATTAAAACCAAAAAAGAAAAAAACTCTAATGAAGAAAAAATTCTTCTAGAAAGTTACAAATCCTAACAACAACATAGGTCAACGACATAAAATAGAAACTGTATAGTACTTCATGTTCTCTGCACAAGAAAATGGGAAAAACACCTCAATTTTAAACACTGTGCTTTTCAAAGATTTTGTAGCATATGTACCGTTACTTTTTTTGTAGCGAACAAAACAAATGCCAAATAGTCACATATTCTTACAGTAATCCTGCTTGCTCGCAGGAGGTGGTCGAAGCTATTGATCGCAATGCCTTTATCACCTCTGACATGCCGGTTATCATCTCCATAGAAAACCATTGCTCTCTGCCTCAGCAGCGCAAGATGGCCGACATTTTCAAGGTAGGCCCCAGGGGGTACTGAATGGTCCTGGGGACCTGCCTGGGGATGTTTCGTTACATCTCACATGCTGTCGATATTTCAGGGTGTATTTGGAGAGAAGCTGGTAACAAAGTTTTTATTTGAGAGTGACTTTTCTGATGATCCAATGCTTCCTTCACCTGGCCAATTGAAAAGAAAAATCCTGCTCAAAAACAAGAAACTCAAAGCCCATCAAACACCAGTGGATATTCTGAAACAAAAGGTAGAGTCCTTCCTTAACAGAAAGAAACTTTCCTTAGAACTTTTGTTAGAAATCATTGACTTTTTTAATGCCATTTCTGTATGTACGGCTGAATAATCTAGTGCAGTCAGGAACTCCCTGTGGTTTGCAACCCTTGCAGATAAGTATAGAAGCCACACAGAGAGATACAGATACATCATCACAGAATTTTTGTGTATTTACTTCTATAATATTCCATAATATTCTTATTAGCCCCACATACATATTTGATGTGATCAAAGCAAATATGTTTTTACTCTTAAGCTATAACATATGCTATTTAATATTTGCTGAGAAATAGGGAGAAGTGCCAGTATATTCTGTTTGCTTTTAATAATTTTAATAGACTTCTACTATGTTTCTTCATTTATATTTAAGTCTTCTTACTACCTTTTCGTGAAGGACTATGTTACTTAAATATTAGTCATACTTAGGTGAGGTATTTTTTGGCTTCTAAAAAGCGGTGGCTGCCTTTCTGGTAGACTCAGCTCGTGACAATTTTGTATACATAATAAGCAATTAGACTAATTCCTTGGAATTTAATTTCTCATAGCCAAAATGTAAACACAATTTAACAGTAACAAAGAGGCAAAAAGTGTTTCATTTCTTCTGAGTTTTAGGGCTTTAGGGCCTAGCAGAAAATCACTGCCAGTTATTACCAGTTTGCTGGTATCAAAATAAGTGAATCACAGTGGTGACCAATATGTGGTCATTCATCTTTTAACAACGTTTAACTGCATAAAACAAAATATTCCAGACTGGAAAAAGACACCTTTATTTTGAATAACATCTAGTGGGGACATTTTTCCATCATCTGACCGGATTCTTATCTTACTGTGTATTGTTCTATCAATACAATTTATATTTGAGCTCGATAATTTCATTTATCTCTTAGTATAGCTTTTCAGTGCTTTCATATAAATAAAGATACAAATAACAAAGAAGACTTGTGCTTTTTTAAATACTTACCAGTGATAAAGCAGGTGATTGGATCTTTTGCCATAGGCTCATCAGCTGGCGCATATGCAAGCACAGGCTAGCAATGGTGGTAGTGCTAGCACCCCTGCATCTACCAATGAGGAGGAAGAAGACGAAGAGGATGAATATGACTACGACTATGAATCTCTCTCTGATGGTAACAATATTCATTTATTTGTCACAGTGCTGTTGCTAGAGAACTGTCACAATGAGACATTTAAATCTGATTCTAGCCCTTGATCGGAAATACTTTAATACTATGAAAACAGCTTGGAACAAGTAGAGGACTTTAGTTTATCCCAACTATTAAATTTTCAAACTGTACAATGTATGGTAAATTGCAGTCTTTATAACTATTTTTTTATTTTCATCCTAAAATTATGCAACAGTGATCACGCTCATTAACATAGTGTCCTCTAGGTATGTTCACCTATATTCCGTTTCATAAGGAGTTCAGACACCCGAAAGGTGAAGATTGACAACATACTTAGTACTTGCCATATGGCTGTCTGCCATTAAATCAGTCTAACATGCAGATTCTCCAAAGCCTCCTTAACTACTCTTCAATCCCAGAGACCCTGCAGACCCTGTCTTAGTTACGCTTTCAGCATAAGCCCTCTACTTCCTGGATAAATGAAGTTGGAGATGCTGCTGTGCCCTTGATTCATTCAGGTAGATAGGAGATGAAGAGGCGATGTGTTTATTAGAGGTGCACATTAGTATAAATAAATGGAAGGGAACCCATCTAGGGGGGATTAAATTTAAACCATGCTTACATGATTCCAAGGTCAAAACTGACAGTAATAACTCAGAAAAAGTTGTAGAGTAATTGAGAGTTGTCTCAAATCATCACCTTTCTGTGCAATGACAGCCAAAAAAGCTGGTAAAATATTTGCTATCCTTAGGAACAGTATTAGGAACAAAAGAGTAGAAAGAAATACTTCTTTATGCAGTTGGTAATAAATTTATGGGATTTGCTGCTACTGGAAATGGTGGAGGTAGACAGTGTCAGAAAATTCAAGAAAGGACAGGACAAACTGAGGCACTACTTGAGGCTTATAAACTGACATTGTAGGCAGCAAAGTACCCTCCCTAATATCCAGTGATAGTGAATGGTGGTACGAGAGGGATGGACCAAACCTAGGGGCTTGAGTGTGCTCCCTAAGTAGCATCTGCCGTTTCACTGTCAAAAGCAGAACACTTGAGTTAGACTGTTGATCTGGCAAGTTGAGCTTGTTCTCCAGGAATGAAATACTTCAGGTGCTGAACCTTCAAGTCTGATGGATACCTGTGTAAGTGTTACTCACTGCATTTAGCAAAGATGCAAGGTTGAGCATGCCCTGAAGCACAGGACTTCTTTCTAGTCACCCCTTATTTACCTAATTTGTTTCTGTGCTAGCAATTAAAACAAAATTACAAAATGAATAGCTGTGCACTTCAGGACCTGATGGTGCTTACATACAGCAGTATTATTTAAACTAATAAGAAAATCTATGGGTGCGGTTGTGGGGCCTTTTTCCAACTGCATTTTGCTAGAAAGTTTGCAAGAGCAATATTATGAGCCAGCTCAGAAAATAATATTTAAGCAATGTTGTTGTAATTAAGAGAAAGTCACAAAAATCTAAAGCAAACAGCAAACGTTCACGCCTTGCAATATATGAAAGAATCTGTGGCATGGTTTGCTGCTCTATTATAATGAGAATTTCTTTGGAATTTTTAATTACTTTAATATTTTGACAAATCTAAATAATCTAATAGTCTTAATTAACTAATCTAAATAATAGTACATAAACTTTCTAAAGACTTTGTTTTATTTTCCTTACTGATACATTAAGTTTGCATTAGGCTAATAGTTTTAAAGCTGACACTTTATTTTCATTTCTCTGTCTGTAAATCTTAATTTCCTTTACTCTTATTCCCTCTTTGACTCCGTTTCCCTGTAGCTGATGTCCTTAATGCTTCTTCTGCTGCTAACAGCCAGGAAGGTAAAGGCCATTTGGTTGAGCATTTTAACTGCATGAAATCATCACTGCATTTCCAACCTGTTAAAAATGCCAGTGTGAATTTGTGTTTTCTACTTCATATTAAAAATGTGATCAGGTATTGGGTATTTTATATGGCATTGTTAACTGGTGTGGAACCATTGGAAGATTGCATGTACAACACTGGTTATGTGTAAAAAAGAATATGGTCAAAGCATCAGGAATGAATAAAAACCATTCCTTTTGTGACAAGACAGTTTTAAAATTTTGGTGCCAAAGACCAATCAGTACTTGTATTATACTCCAATAAATATGTATCTTTGAAGAGGACTTTCTCTAAAAAGTAAAAAATATTTGTGTGCTTGTGTACACACAACACAAGGAACATAAGTGAACATTAGAAGGGAATGAAAACACTGCAAAAAGATGTTTGATATTTGAAAATATGTAGTTATTTGTCGTTCACGGATGCCACTTAGTTATTTTCCAATGGCAGGCTTGGAGAAATTTTTAATTTATTAAATGATTTTGTTTTAAGCATCTTGTGAGCACAAAAGGATGGACTTTCAAATAAGTGCGACGTATTAACCAAAGTCTGGCCTTAACTTTTTAAGTAGCAAGTTACTATTAAAGCAGAATGCTTTGACCAGTAAATACATTATTTTGCCACCTGGTTATTCAAATAACATTCACAGCATTGTACCCAAACACTGTTGACGGAAATCAAATTTCCAATTGAAAATCTTTGGCTTTATGCTTATTGAAGTCCCATTGATTTTTAGATAACATTCTTGAAGATCGACCTGAGAGTAAATTATCAAGTGATAAACTGCAATTTGAATATAATGAAGAGACTGCCAAAAGAATAAAGAAAACTGATTGTGCTACTTACAGTAATAAAGGAAAGGTAGTACTGCTTTTTTCCTTCCTTCTCTGCCACACTTTTGTATGCAACAAGCTTCAAAAGCATTTAAGTTGCTTATGTGACTAAGACATCAGGGGACAAATACATCTTAATGAAGGCAAATATTAGCATGAAAACACACCAAAGAAAGTAGATTATGTAGAAAATTCAACACGCTGTTCAAGAAAAGTCCTCATAGATTATTTTATGTCCGGGTTATGTGGATGAAAATTTATATTATAATCATCCTCACTGGAAATCTTTTTTGTAGCTGAATCCTGAAATTTATTTCTATATTTAATTTCCATTGACATCGATGAACTTCAGATATCCCGTAACTGAAGATTTCATGATACTTTTCAGTATTTCTTTGTATCTATATAACTTAAAATATGGAACCATGATATCTCTAGGTACTACACCCCTGCATTGTTGCTTAGTAAACTGTAGTTTCTCCTGAACACACATCCTTTTTAACTAAATTTTTGTAGAACAGATCATGACTGAGATCTTTGAATATTATCCCAGTATCAGTGACAGGTTAATGTATAAACCTGCACACAAGAAATCTGTTAGTTAAAGAAAGAAAAACATATAGGAACAATTAGATAAATTATTTTAAGGGCATTAGCAACATATGGTAGAATGCCTCTGTATTCAGTAATGTTACTATATTTTTGTTGAATTATCATTTAGGTTTATGATATGGAACTGGGTGAAGAATTTTATCTTCCACAGAATAAAAAGGAAAGCAGACAGATAGCCCCCGAGCTATCAGACCTGGTCATTTACTGTCAAGCTGTAAAGTTCCCAGGTAAGTATATTTCCCTGTTCTATTAAGTTTTAAACATTCTAATTCTTCAGAGTATTAAATTTGTGTCTTGAATTCTTCAGTAAAAACTTTTTCAAATTTAAGTAGTTTAACTTTGAAGATTTAGTAGTACATCAGTCTACATAATTGCTCTTGGTTGAGAAGTAATATGCATAAATCCATTATGTGTCTTACAAAAATGTTTACAAAATTGAAATTCTGCAGTTTTTTATGTCTTAGAGAATAGCTGTCTCAGTGCTGTGTGGGTGAGAGAAAAAAATGTATATTAAAAGCTCTGAGTTCCCATGTAGGGAAGTAATGAATTGAGAATAAAACCTTGCAGGAAGAGTTTGTTGGATTTAAGTGAGCACAGTTTGGTATGTTTCACTTTGCCTGTGCTCCCAGTATTCTGTCCTTTCCTAAATGGATAGGAGGGGACCCACTTTGGGGGTTGACTGAGGCAGTAATGGAAGAAGTGGTAACCTTCCTGCTTGCCTGGGGTGGGGAAGGAGAGCTGGCTGGGGAGGTGCACACACACCTGCATGTGTGCACACAGCACTTGTGCAGGGGGCAAGGAGATAGGAGGGTGTTTCTTTTGTAAGGTGGGAGGAATAATGTTATCAGAAGAGGAGGAGAGGCAGTAACTGAAGAGGATCTCACTGTTACTTGTTCACTACTGAAACATGAAGATGAGTAGGTTTTGGCTGAAGTAGTGTACATGAATTCTTTTAAATTGAGAATATATTGTTTAGTGGTTCCTCCATGGAAATATCAGCAGTTCTGGCAATTCAGGATCTTATACAAATAGAACTGTAGTCAGATCAGAGAAGCTAACCAAACATAAAATAGAATCAAATATGCAAGGTAAACATGCTGAAAAATGGAAAGACATACTTTCCTAATCTTTCCTAATTTAAGAACTGTAGGTGTTACATGTAACAATAATAACTTCTAAAAAATTCAAATTTGATACTCTCTTTTTAATGAAATTGCTATGTGATATCTTTCAAATAAAATATTTTCTTTTAAAGAATGATATTAAAGATTAAACATTTTAAGTTGTTCCAAACATTTTAACACACAAAGAAGTTCTGGTTTTCTGAAATAATTTCAAAATATTTCAAGTTTCTAATGTAAGTTCTAAGCTCAATTAGAAAAAAAATACTTTCTTCCCACATCAGATTTCTTCCTCTTACTTTAATTAGAACATGAATGGAACAACTAAGAAAATGAATTCCTTTCACAACTGAACACATGAAGCTATAGAAATTAGTTTTCCAACAAATCTGCATAAATATCCTCTTTTGAGACAATTACTGTCTTTACTGCAGTGCGTGTAGATATGCAAGCTCACTATGCTATTGATTTGATCTCTCTGCTCACCCGGAGGGCACACGCTCAGTAGAGGCCTCTGTTCCAATGCTGTCAATTAATAACGAGAATAAGGCCAGAGGAGATATGGCTACATAGAACCATTGACCAGTTTCCTTTCCAACTGAAAATACACGAGCTTTGGAGAAAGAATTCGTATTAGTGACTGATCATTGATATAAATATTTTATTTCTCCTGCCCTGTCTTCTATTCTGTGTTTATGACTGCTATTTCTGTGAAGGTTATCATTGATTAATGACTGTAAAGCAAGGCAATGACGATTGTGGTCACCTAACATAGTGTGCTGAATAACATGGACTTCTCGAGTGACATTCTGGTCTCAACAGAATTTGTATTTATTGTGTGGAGAGAAATAAACTTCTTTTTGTTTATACAATGTCTGAGACGGAGGAACCCACAGCTCTTGTTTCAGTGGTTTTCAATCCTTACCGTCCTTACCTAGCCTCAGTTTCAGTGTGTTGAACATCATCATGCCATTGTCTGAGGTAAAGAAGACGTGTTCTTTTGGGTCCCTGACGATGTGAGCAGTGGACCACCCTTGAGCATAATATTGCTGTATCTCACTTGTGCATGGCTTGTTACCTTGATGCTGAGAGTCCTTATACAATGATCAGAGAAATTTAGTCGCATAAAATTAGGATCTGTACAACGTGATGCAGTGACCCTCACTCAACGAGGGAGTGACCCTCGGCTAACCAATGTGAAATTCAGTGACCATCTCCACTGTATCGGACTATCTGCTGCTGTAGTATCAATCTTCTCAAAATCAAAATGGTCATAGAAATGGCACCCTGCAGATGTGCCAGCAGATTGTTTTCAAGGTCAACAACCCCAGTGCTTGTTGGTTGTTTCCTAGGAACACATGGTGAGAAGTCTTAACCTGATATCTTCTCATTGTTAGAATAGGAAAGACAGGGGAGTTTGTCATCTCCTGGATTAAAAGTTTGAAAGCAGGAAAACTACTTTTAATTTTAAACTACTGGAGGTTGTATCTAATCAGAGAGAGTAGTAATAAAATCTGTAACCTGAAGGAAAAAGTATATATAACCCCCTTATATTACAGGGATTATAGGGAGAGGGGAAACAAGACTTGTTCTGTTGTTGTGGCAGTAGGACGGGATATAAGTTGCTCCTGCTTTGAGCAAGAACCAAGTGACTTCCATGTCTCTTCCAACTTCCATTATTTTATCAGTTTATGTTTCTGTGATTAGGTGATGCTGTAGTTTGGAGTCAAGTTTGAACTGGAGTGGAAATTGGAGCTTCCCACTGAGAGGAGGCCTGTCCCATGCCAAGCATGCCCTTGGGAAGGCTGAGAGAAAACACCACATTCTCCTGTAGCCATCGCATGCAGCTCAGTTAACCTTGATGTTTTGCACTGCACTGTCCAGTGATTCATGAGCTTAGTTTGTTTCCTCAGTGACTGTCTCCACAACAGGATTTTGAACCCTGGATGTTGCTTGCCAAATCCATTTGAGTTGTTAAAAACTGATATTAAATAGCTCTAGAAGCACATAGTCCATAGCTGCTCATTCTTCTAGTCACTTCATATTCCTTGATCTCAGTCTCTACCATCTTCTGCTCTTTATATGTGTGCTTTGGTCCCGAGAGACACTAGGTTTCCAATCCTGAGAACATTTATTTATAGGGTAAATTTTACTAACCCAAGGAACTACCTACTGAAACTATAAGCAGAACTTGGCTAAGTGCAGGTAGACATGCTGTAAAGACTAAGACCTAAAAATTTGCATCTGTAGACTGATTTCAACAGAGCAGAATTAAACATCTCTTATGATTTACAGTTGTAGTTAAAATGCTGTATTAAATCCAGAGCTGTCTGGAGTGGGGTGAGGCAGGCAGGAGCTGGAGGGATTGCACCGGACCCTCTTGTGTCCATAAAGCCAATGTCTGGTGCCTGGGCTGACCCAGCCCTGCCAGCATGGGGAGAGCCCCTGCCAAGAGCCCTGTGTGCAGGCCCTGCTGCGTGTGAGACACTGGGGAGCAGCACGTTTCATTTGCATGGTGTAAATTGTGTCTTTCTAAAGTGGGAATTGGCCGAGTGACGCGTAGGCCCATCTCATGTGCTTGCTGTGTCATACTGCCAATCACCGGCGCATCCTGGGGCTCTGCGACATTCCGCACCTCCCTCCCGTGTGCACCGGGATAACTGGTGCGTTCTGACTTGGTTTTAATTTTAATCAGCTACACGGTCTGTTGAAATAAAGGGAAGGCAAATGACCTTAAAAAGAATGAAATCTACTTATTTCGCTGGGATTTAGATCATAATATTAGTGATTATTCTGCTGAAATGTATATGTTTGAATAATAACTATAATAGACCTTTCCAGCCTCACTTTTGTGTACATATTGGCCATGAAGTATTTAATGGATTTTGCACTATTTTCCCTCGCTGAAATGAAAGTTCTAAATAGAAGGAGATAGCTCTGAAACAACTAGGTTAAGATAGAGGCTAAACGGGTACATTTAAAATTGAGGGGGATTTCCTTTCTTATATATTCAAATCTTATTTTGCATTTATTTAATTATGTGGCTACCATATTTGATCAATCAAATCCAATGATATTCAGTGCTGTACAGTTTTATTGCCTGTGTAGAAAGGATTTTTAAAACAATTTTCAAGATGAACGTGTTGGTACTATTTCTGCAAAGCTTTCTAGTATTTATTAGGATCTTCTAGTAAGTTGAAATAGAGCTAGTACCTTCCTCCAGCCAAAAGTTAAAATGGAGAAAAATTACATCACACAGATTTCTGTCTTGCTTTCATATAAGTTTTTAGTATATTGTATATGTACATTTTACGTGATATATGTACATTATTACATTGTATGTGTACATATATATCTGTCTTAATATATGCATGTGTGCATGTATCTATAAAAGTATGTATATTTGTAAGGCTCTTGGACTTATAATATGAAGTATACAGTTTAGTCTGTACTGTAGAGCAGGAAAATTAATGTCTGAGAAAATAATGTAAAAAATGATGGAAAATGTCATGCCCTCTTGGTCTTGTTTTTTGGCTCATTTATCTGACATTTATGGGAACAGGCTTGTCGACTCTAAACCCATCTGGCTCTAGCAGAGGAAAGGAAAGGAAAAGCAGGAAGTCCATTTTTGGCAACAATCCTGGCCGACTAAGCCCTGGGGAGCCGGCAACTCTTGCCAAAGCATCTGGAAAAGGTAAAGTTAGTATCTTCTTTCCCCAGTCACGTGGAGTGACTCTGTAATCCAACACATGCACCAGACCACGTTGTTAAAGATGAAATACTTCATAATGTAGAAGCTGCTGGACTGTGGAGTGTTTTTTCATTAGCAGGGCAGCTATTACAGTAACACTATTATAACTAAAGAATTGACCGCATAGTAATGGAATGTTAGAATAGAATTAATTGATCAAGACTATAAAGACCCTAATTCATAAATGATTCAAAGCTAAAATACATTTTAAATTATACATATTACAGTTTATATCTTGGAAGACACAAATTAATGCTTTTTTGAAGCACAATGGGAAGATAAGTCTGTTGGGCTGGACCCAGATTGTTAATGTCTGAAGGAGGACTTAGTTGCCCAACATTCAACCAAGCCCAAATTTGTAATCCTGGAAACCCCCCCAACTTCAGCTGTGTTCTGCCTTGGAGGCTGCAGCCCCACACGTACTGCAGGGTGTGAACTTGGAGATTGTACTTCTGCACATAGACTGATTAAGGAAATGCATGGAAAAGTACACAAAAGGAGCAGGGATGAAACCCAGATTTCCTGCCTTTCAGGGAAAAGCCATAAAGATAAAGGTAGAGAATTGTATCCTTTCTTGTGCACCCTTTCTGTCTCGGAGCCGTGTGTTTCTTTGAGCACAGGGGCACAGCTGCGCCAGGCGGGTTAGATTTCCTCCTAGAGGCCAGGGACCTACAGCTGAATCTAGCACTCAGTTCTTATGGCCTTAAGGTTTTTGCTGAATTGGACACCCAGCTGATGTCCCTTGCAACTGTTTGGAGACTTAGCAGATGGAATTCAGTATTCCCCCCTTCCTAATGTAACAGACACATAAGAGAAGAATGGAGTGTTGTCTCTCAGAAGATCCCGCAGATTCTTGAGCAGGGTGGTGTGTTCCTGTTACGCTGTAGTTACAGATTCAGATCTGCCCTGTAATCCAGAGCGGGTTCGGGTGTGAGTACTGCAGCCCGTGGGCTGTTATGGAGGTGCATAGTCCATAGCTCAGTCAGGGCTGCCTGCGGGAGCTCCAAACTTGCCATCCGAGTGCCCTGCGATGCCTGGGAAAGGAGCCTCCCTGGGCAACGCAGCAAAGGGGATTGCACAGGTAGGATCAGATGCCTATTTGCATTGCCCACTGCAGCCCTTTGTAGCAGTGTTTGAATCAGGTAGTCTAAGAGGTCTTCTAAAAGGGCTTGTTTCTTGTGCTGGGGTTTGCAGCATCACCTGATTCTATGTATGCCTAACAGAGCTTCTGTCTAAGTGAGCTTGTATCTAAGCAAAGTAAGGGAAAAGTTTATACATATTTAGGAATGGAATTGCAAAAGCCAATACAATTGAATAAAGTGGGGTTTTTAACCTTCCTGGGGAAGCACTTGTATGGTGCTTTTGCACTCCGGATGCTGCTCCTGCCTGCAAGGAGGCAGATACTGCCAAACTCGAGTTAGTTTTTTTTTTTTAAACAGTCTCTGCACTGGAAATATTTTGATAGTGTTGCTAAACAGTTAAGAAATAAAGACATGTCAAGCTAATCTCTATTACGGTTGTGTTATTCAGGAAAGCCAGTTAAATATTTCCATATGAAAATGTTTTTAACACATCTACTTAGAGTAAAATTTAAATACTTAAGTATAGTTTTCTTTCACTAGCTGTCCTTACTGTGTAAGAAGAAACAGGACGCATTTTGAACAGTTTCATTTTCCAGGATCCTCTGTTTGCCAAAGTGTAAACATGTACTTCACTAGAGAACTTGGAATTCTTGGAGTCTTTGGATCTGCAGCTGTAACTTGTGGATGCTGTTTATTTTTGCAGGCCCTTTTGATGTGATGCGGCAGACCTGGGAAGATCCTTGTTCTTTCAATTCACCAGCTTCCCTCAGCGCCATCATAAGGACGCCCAAGTGCTACCACATCTCCTCGCTGAACGAGAACGCTGCCAAGCGGCTCTGCAGGCGCTACTCGCAGAAGCTCATCCAGCACACGACGTGCCAGCTGCTGCGGGCCTACCCCGCGGCCACGCGCATCGACTCTTCCAACCCCCATCCCCTCATCTTCTGGCTCCATGGGGTGCAGCTCGTGGCCCTCAACTACCAGACAGATGGTATGCGTGGAGCGGTGCACGTTTTACACGTCTATGTACAAGTCCTTCCTAAATTCTGAATTTATATTTGTTGTTTTCCATTATCTGCTACCTAATCTAAGGGGACTTATCTGCCTGGGTGCTGCAGCACAAGCCTTTTAACACAATTACAATCTACCATCCTTAAGTATTGGGATCCCAGAATTCAGGAGTTTATGGCAGCACTGGCAAATCTCCTGACAGCACAAAGCTACCAGGATAGCAGTATCTTCCATTTTTTTATTACTGTGAAAAGTGCTTTTTTTTTCCCCAATTTCAGTGGCCATTAGTTCTGCTAATTTTTGGTAGAAAAGGATACTGAACCATTTTTCTTTAGAGTTGCCTTCTTGGATGCTGCTTTAATGTCAGAGAATTTCTGTGCCATGTCCTATCCTGTGTACCCTTGCCCTTTTGGAAATGAAAGGATCTGTTAGGTCTACAAAGCTATTACAGCTGGTGCTTTTTCATTCTGCAGTTTGGGACAATTCTCTAGAAACTTCTCAGGGCGTAGGTGGTCCTACAGTTGGATAAAGATACCAGAGACAAGGATAGAAAGAATGAACTGTTCTTACACTTTATGGAAAAGAGTATTGGATAGATTAGATGTGTAAATCTAGTTCTAAAAATGGCTAGCTCTACCAACCAAATATTAACGTATGGTACACAGCTGAAACTCAAAAGAAGATGCTGAAAGCACGTCCTTGCCTTCCCCGTTGAGCGTTTTTCCCGTTGTGCCGTTTGTCCCGTTTGGTCACTTCTGCTGCCTTCTTTCACAGATCTTCCGCTGCAGCTTAACGCCGCGATGTTTGAAGCCAACGGCGGCTGCGGATACGTTTTGAAACCTCCTGTTCTGTGGGATAAAAGTTGTCCCATGCACCAGCAATTTTGTCCATTAGAAAGAGATCTGGATAGCAAGGAACCAGCTATATATTCCCTAACAGTAAGTACATTAAAATGGTATTTCAAACATCCAGATAGATAGGAATAGGATATAAACAGGTAACCACAGTCTTGAGCCAGAACTAGCCATGCTTCAGTACAGAAGGATTGTGCCTGAAATTGTTGTCTGTACTTCTGAAGATCAATGTAGCTAAAAGAAATTGTATGGGGAAGGAGGAAATGTTAATCTTTGTTTATTTAGTGTTTAGTATTCATAGATACTGCCAATGTTTCCTGCACAATATTTGACAGAACCCAGTCCTGAAACACTTTCAGTGGGACTGCCCAACAGCATAAAATTACAGGTGTGATCAAATATGTCTCATGTCTGTGAAACAAAAAGCTGTAATGGATATTAAAACATATCCAAAAAAAAAAAAAAAGCTATCTAATAAGATTACTCATTGACTTATGGTAAAAATTTGGATTCTAAGAAACGAATGCCTCCAGGAAATGCTTCCGAAAATTGAGATCCTAAGAGTCAACATTCCCTGAGTGGTGGTAATCATAGACCTTGTTCTGTTGTGCCAGAGGTCAGTGTCAGAGTAACTGAGAAGACAATTTGATCCTTTTGCCTGCATTACCAGTACATTCTTTCTGGATTAACTACCAAATGTCTTGCATGGTTACAGTCGTGATATACACTGTACTTATTTCAGAGGACACACACCATAGCAACAGCATGTGGTTTAGGCACTTCTGCTTCTCAAGTTATTGTCCTGGCAATTACAGAAGTAATGGTAATTAAATCAGTGTGCTAACAAATGGTGCAAGTAGTGTGATAAATAATATTCAGCTCAATATTGCGACAGAAAAATAATTACTCCACTAATTATTTTCTCCGGGTGCTTCTCGGCTTCAGATTGTGTCGGGCCAGAATGTTTGTCCCAGCAATAGCACAGGAAGCCCCTGCATCGAAATCGATGTCCTTGGGATGCCGCTGGATAGCTGCCACTTCCGCACTAAGCCCATTCATCGCAACACCCTCAACCCTATGTGGAACGAGCAGTTTCTTTTCCGGGTTCACTTTGAAGATTTGGTCTTTCTTCGATTTGCAGTTGTTGAAAATAACAGCTCGGCTGTAACAGCTCAAAGAATCATTCCGCTGAAGGCTCTGAAAAGAGGTAACGACTGTAGTGGCGCTGTCTGGCGGAAGGCCCGGCAGACGCCGGGCAGGCCGGGTGCTTCCCGGGCTAGCGAGCACCACTAATCCTATGGCATTGGTGGGGGACGCCCCCATGGCAGCGGCTCTTCAGCAGAACAGTGCCAAGCGTTTCAGATTTACATCATGCAACTGTAACACCACCAAGCTGATCTAACCTGTGAGGAGATCTCACTGTATATAATCACTGCCCTGCACAAATTTGTCATTTCATTCATATTTAAATTTCATGTATAAATATCTTGACTGTTACAGAGAATGCCAAAAGCAAAAACAGCTTCAGTGGGAGTTAGCAAGGGTTCTTCGCTGCACAGGCACCTCTGCAGTTCGTAGGGTTTGCTTCGTGCTCGCGGGCGCGCGCGTGCGGAGCAGCTGCAGCGCTGCAGTGCTAGAGGTGGAGCAAAGGCATCAGATTCTGCAGTTTTACATCACTGCATCAGGTGTCCCAGGGTGCTCCACGTGCTCATGAAAGCATTTTCTTTCTTCTTTTTTTTCTTCTTTTTTTCTCTTTAGGATATAGACATGTCCAGCTACACAACCTGCACAATGAAGCTTTAGAAATTTCAAGTTTGTTCATAAACAGTCGGAGAATGGAGGAAAGTCCATCTGGAAACACTCTGCCTGCATCTCTGGTAATTCAGTTGCATTTCTGTGAACGCCATGTATTTTTGTCTCAATTAGTAAAACAGTCTGAAGGGTTTTAGGATCAACTGTTCAAAGAAATTAGGTCCAAAATCCTCCATGTGTTTCAGAAGTATCTTGAAGCCCCAGTCCTTTGGGGCTTCGCTGCAGTGTAGGTTACCCTGCCTGGCTGAAACGGTGGGCGGGGGCATCTTGTCAAAGTGTGCCTTTGGTACATTGAGGTATGGCACAACAGAGCATTAATGCTGGAGGATCCATGCATTCCTTGTGCATGGATCATAAACGCTGCGTCTGAGTTGCACGAAAAATTACAAAAAAAAAATTACAAAAATCAAGTTTTTCTTGGAATAGTGAAAATAGAGTGGAATTCTATGACAAAGTCTATATTTCCATGCACATTTTATACTTTTAATACACGCACATATAAGTACCTACACACACAAATATATAGATAAATATACAGAAGAGCCTGTTAGTTGGATATTTTTTCTCTGTCAAGGTCCTCTGGCCTGTGTGTGCAGTTTCTTTTAATGCAACCTCTAATTGATCTGCCGTGCGCATCCATGTCCTGATGAATGTTGTCTCAACAGCTGTTCAGCACAGCTGAGCGGAGAGCTGCTGCCGCGCACAAGGTGACCGTCCACGGAATCCCAGGCCCTGAGCCCTTCACGGTGTTTAACATCAGCGCGGGGACCACGGCGGCCCAGCTGCTGCACCAGGTGAGGGGCCCGCGAGGGCACCCGGCGCTCCCTGCGTTTCTCAAAGGCGGAATCGTCGTAGCAGCAAGGGGTGGTTTGAGCAGGGTGTTGCTGTGCACCATAAATGCAGAGTATCAGAGAGGTTTTCCAAATATCGACTTCTGATAATGGATTTTTAATCTTTCATCATATCCCCTATTAGTATTCTAATATTTAGGTATGTATATGTGAGAAAATAAATCTTTCTGACCGATGGAGTCAGCAGGCTGTCCTGGAAGAGGGCAGATTTTTTTGTTCTTTGAACTTGAGCATTGTAGGAATACAGAGTAAAAGTTAGAGGGCTAAGTTCATGAGTAGAAAAACCATTTCACTCAACAGGGGTTGTTATTCCAGCAGTGGGAAAAGACTGTACTGTCCTGGGATTATGAATAAATTGTCTGGCCAGCCAAAAAGGACAGAAATAAGCTTAAATAGTGCTGCCCTGTCTGGAATAGTTGAGCTGCTTGACTGCTCTAAAGACTCCATTACCCTGGAGTAAAATATCTGAGTAATAATAGCACATCAGAAAACTTGCCTCCACTATCAGAACCGTTACTGATTTGTAAAGCTTTTTATTCATATTCATTTATAACTACTGATTATGCGGTGCTTATATTTAGCCTCCTAAAAGCTGTGTGTGTTGCGGTCTGTCCTAGCTCTTGGCTTCCACCAAGGGCACCGACTCATGTGCCACGGACTATTTTCTGATGGAAGAGAAAAGTTTTATATCGAAGGAGAAGAACGAATGTAGAAAACCGCCGTTCCAGCGAGTGATTGCTCCTGAAGAAGGGCTGGTGCAGCTTTTGAACAGCTGGTTCCCAGAAGAAGGCTACGTTGGAAGGATTATCTTTAAAACCCGAGAGGAAGTAAGTCTGTTCTAGATAAATTGTTATTTACATAGGTAGCTAAAAATAGCTGTCAGGACCAGGAAACAAAAGAGTGTGACATTTAGATCATTGCCCGGTGAGTAACGTCAATGCTGTGTACATCTTATAAAAGCAAACTGAGCACAAGTAGCTGCAATGTAGCTCTGTAATAGGACCTGTGGAACAGGAACCTGACTGCACTCAGCTCTATCACCAGCCATCACTGGATGCTGTTGGCTTCGTGTTGTAACTGATAGTTCCAGTTTAATATCAAGATGTTGACATGATACAAAATAATATAAAGAAAGGAGAATAATTTATACTGGGGGTCACAGGTAATAGAGCACCAGGCCACGGTTCAGTCATCTGCAAGGGTGTTTTTGTTTGTGTGTTTTTTTTCTTTTTAATGTTGTTCAATAAAATTAGAAAGGATTTTAATATTAAAGAACCCTAAAAAACTCAATGGTGAAATCATCCATAGCAGCCAAGAACAGTGAAAGAAGTGTTCCTTTTAAGGTAGGACGATGGTGCAGTTATTTCACTTTTTTCCTACGGATAAAACCTCCACAGCTGGAATAGATATTAGTGCTCACTCTTGGGAGAGAAAGTAGTTAGAAAAAGCAGAAGACACCTAATGACCTGATTTTCAGAGGTACTTCCTTTGACCAGTTCTGCCTAAGTATTGCCTGCTTAGTCTGAACACAGTAACATAGATACACATGTATTTATAAATACAGATTTTTATATATAGAACTAACAGAAACACAAACCAAACCACCTTTGTTTACATGCATGTTCTTCTCATTTTGTTCCTTTCAAATAGAAAAAAAATAAACACAACCTTATTATATGATAAATTATGAAACTGATGTTTTTACTCTGGATATTTATTCCAGCAGCCTGTAGCACAGGGGCAGAGAAAAGGGACATTTTGTACCATCTCCCATCCTAATGCCACCATTGTAAAACAAAATATAGCTTTGTATATATCAAAGAAGTAAAATATTTAAGTCATCTTAATTTTACTGAGGTGGCACAATGCATATGTCTGTGTTTATCCCTTGCCTCCTATGACAGATACTTACAACAGTGAGCGTAAAAACAGATACTAGCAACATAACCATGACAAAGCGGTTTGCAGAGATTTGCATGTAATGAAATAGAGCCAGGACACAAACAAAATCTCTGATGTCCATAAAAAGCTTCTGTTACCCCCAGCACGTCCAGCAATGAGCAGTGTCCCTGAACTAACAAATCTGGCGCTCTTCTTCTCTAGAATTTAAACGAGAGGAACTTCCTTCAAGACACGAAGGACGACGCGCCCGTCGGCGCCGAGGATGACAGCTTCTTCGTCCAGGTGCACGATGTCTCCCCGGAGCAGCCGCGCACCGTCATCAAAGCGCCGCGCTTCAGCACGGCGCAGGACGTCATACAGCAGGTACGGGGCACCTTGGTTTCACTCCACGTATGTGTGTTGCTCTCAGCACTGGCTGAAGCATTTGGCTGGTACCGAATCTGTGCTGACACCGTCTGGTCTTTGTCTCCTTTCAAACAGACTCTCTGCAAAGCCAAGTACTCCTACAGCATTCTGAGCAATCCCAATCCGAGTGATTACGTCCTGCTGGAAGAGGTGACGAAGGAGCCGGCTAACAAGAAGTCTTCAACGCCTAAACCATCTCAGAGGATTCTCTCTGATCAGGAGTGCGTGTTTCAGGCCCAGAGCAAGTGGAAGGGAGCAGGAAAATTTATCCTTAAGCTCAAGGAACAAGTTCAGGTAAGAGATGAAATAGCTGGTGTGGGCTTTATGTATCGATGGCGTGTGATCAGTTTTGCATATTGTTAATAGAGGGAGATGCTAAATGGTCATTAACATTTTAACGTGGCAACAAGGTTCACTTCGTATGTGGTAGTAATGGAACCAGTTAAAAAATAAAAATATCTGAATGCAAGCCACAAAAAAACAGGATTTAGGGAGCCTGCATTTAACAGCTCAAACATTTTAGCCCGTGTATGAAACAACCTGCTGTGCTTTCAGAGCCAAGCTCCACCTCTTGTACCACCAGTGAGAACCACAGACAGACTCATTGGTACCTCTGCTTGACATTTTGGCAATATTTGACGAGGCTTAAGATCAGGAGGTAAATAAAATCTTAGAGGAGGTGCCCCAGCATTTTACAGGATGGGAAGTTGGAAGAGTAGGGGGAGACTACACCAGAAAGCAGAGTCCCCTGTTCTCTGCACCTCCAGTGGTTTCTTCATTGCAAAACTTCATCAGTTATATCCAGCAACATGATTTTCTTACAGCCTCCAAACACCACGGGCAACCTCAGCCTTCTGCTGCCAGCTTTCTCATTTTCAAAAACTTGTGGCTGTGGTGCCCTGCCTTCCATCAGAGGGGAGCATTTGACTGAGCAGAACTACTGGAATGAAGTCCCCTTTATTCCTACTCAGTGAAAGAATTGTCTTGTCAGTTTATGCTGGGCTCAGCACAATGTCACACTTACCTGTTTGGGGGAGTAACTGCCTTCTCCTTCCCAGCAGATGCCATCAATCAATGGCAGCTGTTGCTTTAAACTAGCAATGTTGTGAGCTCAGATTTTATAAAAGTTTATACAAAATTTGCTAAGCATAGTCTTTATCTTTGACAACACATAATTTTCTATTAATTTGTTTATTGGAACAATCAGAAAAATGTGCTTGGCTATGAAAGTACAACTACACTAAATTTAAGCCTGGCCTGCTTAGAAATATCCTAGATGAAGTCATATTAAATTGTCATATTTTGCAGCTATAACAAGATATTAAACTAGTTCTGCAATCCGTTGTTTCTTTTTCTACAGGCAGCCCGAGATGACAAAAGAAAAGGCCTTTCCTTTGCCAGTGAACTCAAGAAGTTAACCAAGTCAAGTAGGCAGTATCGGGGGTTTGTATCGCCCGCCGTGCAGCTCTCGCCAGACAGTCCCCAGGGTAAGGACGAAAGGTCTGCCTGTGGTTTGGCTTTCAGCGACATGATGGAGTAGCAGCCACCAGTGCCCACGCTGCAGCCTGCACAGGTAGGAGATACTTGCTGTAGACTCCCGCTCCCAACAATCACTAATGCACAACACACGGTGTGTCTCCTTCGATGATGCAGGTAAACCACAGTGAGCTACTAGGTAGGGTGGTCAGAAAGAGCCATGGAGACTCTGTATGTTAGCAGTGTAAACAGACAAGTACCTGCATGTAGTGGTGGTTGGTAACACCTCAGCTTCCTTACTGTGACACTTATTAAAGTGCGTGCAAATGGTGTGAAAACTAGAATTTGACTCCACTTTTCCCCATTTAAAAAGAACAGCATGTAGCAGCCTGCTTTACAGTAGGCAGTAGAGTGTGCAACAACTGTCTCTAGTTAACCACTTAAATGAAAGTATCCAGTAGAGCTTTTGATATTGTTACACTACCTGCATATAATAAAATCACTGGGATTGACGATCTCTTTTCAAGCTGAGAGGAGTTTATGCTTTTTCCCAATGTGAGAAAACTAAACTTCAGTTTTAGTAAAAAAAAAAAAACTTTCAACATATTTTTACTCTACTTTCTGTATTTCTGTAGTTCCGTGTATTTTGTTTGACTTCAAATAACAAATGTGCAACATATCTTTACATCGTTATGTGAAGATAGTGCAACCTTCTTGCTCATCAATTTACACGAAGCAGATTTGCACAGTGCTGCCTACTACAGCATTGATGTATATCACCTGAGAGGCTGTAACTTCTTATAAATGAAGAAATCCTTTTTAGTGATGACAATCCCATCCCACATAGAATGAATTTAAGTCTATATTTCCTCTCCACATAAACTCTATAAAACATTATCTATCTGACCTGCATTATCATACTATTGCTAAATTATTACTCCATCACAATTCAAACAATATCATTTGCAAAATGAACGATTTGGTATCTTCTTTCTAGGTTACTATAAAGACCTTGAATCATCAGGGGGGAAAAAAAGAATTCAAGGAAAAGCAAAGGAAATAATGGAAAGGCCCCAGGAAATTCCCTCTTCTTCTGCATTTGTTCGTTCATTTTGTCGAGAACTGGAACGCGCGTGAGTGAAGCCGGCAGAGGGTCAGGGCCCGGACTGGTCAGTGATCTGCGCTGGGGATGCGTTGACGCCGGCAGTGCCTCTGGATGGGCACTCGCCCTGGGACCCAAGGGGCGGTGTGGATTGGAGAGGGGCCCGTCACCTCTCGGGAGACTCCCTTCTTCCCGCTTGCTTTCACATCTGCAGGTTGTCAGTAGGCAGATGGAGCAGTTTTCTTGGACTGTGTGTTATAAACAAATGTGCCCCCCCACCCCATCCCTACGGTTTGTTTTAAACAAAAGATAATTTTAACTATTTGTCTCAAGGGAAACCAGAGGCAAAGAACTAGAACCAGAGTGGTGTGTATTATATTAAAATAATGCACTTTTACCTAAAGATTCCTGTTAAACACTGTGTTAAGTGATTGTAAAGAGATTTAAATATATTGTAACATCTTTAGCATATCAGTTTAACTTCAGTGAATATACACAAAATGCTCAAATTATTTATGGTTTATCTACTTTAACAAAATAATGTACAATAGTAACTAAATACACCTACTGGTAGCAATCCTTTGACAAGGAACAATATTTTCTTCTTAAAAATTCTGGTTTTCCAGACTTACGTTTAAACAAAGAATATTTATTATCCTGTTCGAAAGTATGTGCCATTGTATAATATATTTATCATATGCTACTTTTTTAGAAATTGCAGAATTTTCACCTATCTCTGGATGTAGAGGAAAAAATATTTTAACTTTTCAGGTTGTTTCTTTTCAGCTAAAAAAAAAAAAAGTTAGTAGCTGAAACTGACCAAACTTAAACAGTGTACTGAAAAATGCAATTAACATTTCAAAAGCTGAAATTCAAAAAACACTTTTCATCAATCAGAAAATGTCTATAGCCGTTTCTTACTTGCCTTTTAAACCCAGAGATTATAAGGAACTTTTACACTATCACTCCTGACATTTCTGTTTACTTAGAAACACTGTCGTAAACTTTTTTACGTGTTTGCTGAATTTGTCTTTCGAAGTTCAACTTAGTTATGGCTGTCTTCTCTTTCTCTCCTCGGGAGTTACTGTGGGCCTTAGTTGCTTGCAACAACCCCCCCGGAATTTCCAGGGGCACAAAGGGCAGGGGCCGCTCGGGTCAGCCTGCCCGCTGCTCTCCCGCAGGACCGCAGCAGCGGTGGGGAGCGCGTTGCTCAGCGCTCGCGACGCCTCCCGCAGCCCCCCTGCGCAAAGCGCCGCAGTCACCGGGTAGTCCAGCCACACGGGCAGAGACTGATGCAGCCCGCGGCTCCACGTGGGCACCGGAACTCCGGCACTAACTGCTGCCCTGCCAGGAGAGCAGCTCTGTCAGGCAGGGGGTAAAGCAGCAGTGTGACAGAAGTTGTGACTCCTGCTAGTCAGGGAAAGAGGTTACAGACAGTAATGCTGTGGCAATCAAATATTAACGGGAAGTAATTAGCAAATTTTAAAAAAAGAAAAAAACAGTTATTGATCAATTAATAAACCAGCAGGCAGAACCTGCACTGGATCACCAGAAGCTATGCAGCCTGAAAGTACAGACTAGAGAAATTCCTACCAAGTAACTGCTTCCAAAGCAAAAATTGCCCCCTTGAGGTCATTTCCAGCCTTCAGGAAAAATAACTTGGACTACATCTCTGACATATCCTGGAGGCTGTGCACGTCCCACCGCTCATCTTCACCCTGCTGGAGCAAAACAGCAATCTGCACTTCCAGCAGTGGTCTTCCCACTCTTAAATCCCCAGCCCACAGTACTGTGCACATACTGAGGAAAAAGTGATGAGAAAGCAGTCAGACACTCCAATTATTTTCCTTGTCTAACATCATTGATTTAGATTTCCATTGCAAATGATCATGGGACACACAAAATTCTAGACAGAGCTGAATTTAAATGGATTTCGGTAAACTATTTGCTTAACTACTATGTAAAATGCCTGACTGGCACCACTGTATACTCTTAAAGAAATTAAGAAAAAAAAATATTACACTTAAGGTTACCCAATAGGTTCAAATTCTGTTATTACCTGTGTGTTTACTTACTGGCCAGGTGAACAGAAATAAGCTGTTCAGAATGGTCTTGCTTGTCTTGACCAACAAACACTAACTGCAACATACCCAGACTCTCTAAAAATGAGTGTATGCCCTTCCCTCCCCCAGCACAGGCAAAATGCTTTAAGTGACAAATTCTGCATCACTTTATAGGTACTGTTTGCTTTGGGAGCCTAATACACAATACAAATGATGCATTTTTTTCTTCCACATTATAACAAATCTTTTAGCAGCATTTACTTCCTGTACAATTTCCCGGTACCTATTTAGCAGCTTTAAATATATATATATATATATACAGCAGCAATGAAAATAAAATTCCTAGCATCATCTTTAGTATCCTGGAAGTCTGGGAGACACTTGCTCTTGGATTATGGAGCCGACAGCGCAAGTTTTCATACACACGTCATCATCCACTAATGGTTTTCTGTCACAATATATTAAGAAAAAGAAACTCCTGGGAAAGCAAGGGACAGCCATAGCCATGTCACATTGTGCACAGCAGCTCTAATACTAGCCTCAATCTTGCAGCAATTTTAAAAAACATAGTTTGTACTGTTTCTGCTAACACAATTTTCTAGTTATGGGAACAGTTTATTTATAGAGGTACCTGTCTCCTCAGGCAAGGCCTGAGCAGCTTTTGTTGTTTATCACAGGGAAAGGAAACTATTTGGCTTTATGAGCATTTAGAGCTTTGTAAGGCTAATCATACTGTTTGAGTGTTTTCGCTAATGTACATACATCTGTTTGTTAATCAGTTAAGATTCTAGGTACTGGTAAACATTGAAACAAACATTTTGTTGGTGGAATATAGTTCATTTTTGGTAAAGTTTGAAAGGATTAGAGTATCCTTGCATTTGCATTGGTTCCAAATATCTTAAGCATGAAACAGAGGATTTTTGTTAACTTTTATGAACATTAAACAGATTACATCTGCTGGGTTGTTATTCTAATAGGAAACTTTATCCTGCCTGTCCTGTTCTGTCCTAACACTGACAAAGTAATGTTTGTCCCTTTTGGTGCTTTTGGCTGGACATGGTCACTAATTATGAAAAAGAAAAAAAAAAGCACATTTTTCTTTTTCACATTACAAACTACTTACAAAGGAAGCAACTTCCATAGTAAGGTATGAAAGAAAGGAATACAAATATCAACCCCTTCCAGAAACGTGCAGAGGAGGGTAGGCCTTGCCCTGAACAGTTTACAGATGGAAAGCTCCTAGCCCATTGCCTGTGGGCCATACAGCAGTATTTTGCTCTGTATTTTCAACCCCGCCGTTACTCTTTGACGAGTGTCTTGCATTTCTCTGCACAGCATGTGCTGCTTGCAGTGCTCTGACCGCATGGGACAAAACTCGGGCCGCTGTGGCCCCATCAGCACGATCCCAATTGCAGGAATGGGAGGATGCCAGAGGCAATCAGCAGAGCCTAGAGTGTTATCCACTCACTTTTTTAACTGTTAAATTTGGGCTCAGGACAGTACAAAAATACTGTCTCCTTTTTAATTCTTAAAATTTACTTTTTATCTTTATTATTATGAGTATTACTAGATGAACTATCTCAATAGCCATCTTTTGAACAGAGTTTGCCGCTAGAGATCACATTTTAAAGAGTTAAAGACTTTCGCACGGATATAGCTAAATTTCTTAAAAACACCTCCTCTGATATTCATAGTTTACCTTTTATAAAGAAGCACTTTCTGGCAAATTTAAGTTTCAGAACAGGCTGAGTCTGCAGCTTCTGCAGCTGAACTCTTCATTCTGCTCGAGGTCTCAGAGTGCTCAGTAGTTGACATTGTTCCTTCACCACCTGCTCTTACTAGTCCACTGCAAAATTCAGGTTACTGCTAGGGCAGCCCACTAAATGTAACAATGGTGGAGTTTTTCCTGACTGTGGTAACTATTTTGTAACTGCAGTAGTGTTAGATGTTTGGCAGAATTAGTAAAATCAACAAAAAAACAAGTACAAGCGAATAGATTTCTCCCTCGTACCCCTAGAGGATACTTCAAAATGAGTTCTAAGTTGTACAGTCATCTTCCTCTGCCTCTTAAAGCATGTCTAAATAGTCTGACAATGCAACATCACTATGTGCCAGTCTTCATGTTGTTTTGAAATTATGTAAAATGTACTATTTTAAAAGTGATTTTTCCACCTGGATATTTTCTGTCTGCTGACTTGAAGAATAAACTTTTGTTTGTATATGTTGTAAAAAAAATAAACAGTTTAAGATGTGGACCCTGCTTCTGAAATCCTGAACTAAGTGCTGGTAAATGATGCCATTGGAGATTTTCAGGTGTAAATCATATCCACCTTTTGAAGTTGTTCACAGATTCTGAGACACCCAGACTGACTAGCATTTCAAAAACGAGGATAAAAATTCTATTGCTAAGATAAAAACAATTTAAAATCCTTACCTTGAATTAGTCCAGCGTTCTTGACAAGGATGGCTTATTGAAGGTCTTGTTGTAGAAATTCAATTATGAAATTATTTTGGGGGTGGAATTCAATAACCTTAATTTGCTAACAAATACCAAAGAGATGTCATTGGGAAAAAATGTATTAAGTAAAATCATTTCAAAAAGAAATGATTAGGAGACATAATAATGATACATACTACAAAACTCCAGATATTTTAGCATCAAAGAACTCAATAAGAATTTCAAAAAAATGTATTCATTTATCAATACATGCACAGCTTTTTCAGAAACACGTGTGTATACTCTAGTAGAAAAATAAGAACATTAAAGCAGAAATATTATACTATAACACATGGTTGCAAACAATTTTTACAAGATCTGTTTTCATATCTTTTAAGTTACTGATATGACTGTTCATTTTGACTCCGAGCTGGAGAACTCAGGCCAGGGGGTGAACTGCAGAGGCTTAACTGTGTGAAAACCTGCTGCTATTTTTTTTTATGCCTTTCTATCTTCAAGCAAAATCCTATTTGAATTCTTTGAGCTATTCTTTCTCCATAATTAACTGAATATGATAGTAATATTTATGAAAGTGAGGATGCCTTTAAGAGTTTAGCAAAGTTCAAGGGTTTGTGAACAGCAGTCTCATTGTTGTGTTTTTGAAGCCATTCATTTAGCTCTTCACACAGAAATGAATCCGTTTGTGAGAACGTGTCCTGAAAATCAGAGAAGGGGAGCTGTATTAGCAACCAGGGCATCTAAATATGTTCAGTGAGCATCTCCATTAGCAGTTTTCTTTCACATGCCCTTAACCATGCCACTGCCCATCCCCTATGGAACCAGCAGCGCACTGGGACCAGGCCTGACCCTAAGTTTCCTTTGGACGGCAATCCAGCAATGTGCCCAACATTAGAACCTTGTTTTTTGTGAGTATTTTCTGTTTTGTTTTAAACTGTCTCTCAAAGAGACCGATCCCGCACAGCCACAGCCCCCAGCTCTGGGGGAACTTACTTATGCTCCTCAGAGCACTAACCCAGGTGCTCTGAGCAAAAGCCTAGTGAAGATATTAATGTTGAGAACAGAAGGTGTGGAAATGGAGTAAGGAAGGCCCTGTCCCTCCCTTGAGGGGTCCTGTCAGGAAGCCCTCACCTGGCGCTCAGCCACAGAAGATCATGGACAAGATTTATACCTCTCTGTTAGAGTCTTAGCACGGGCCAGTGCTTCATGCAAGCCCATGGAGAAAGAACAAGATTCTCTCTCTTTTAATGGTGCACAGGAAGAGCAAATTCTCATTCAAAGCATCTGTCAATGCGGGACAGATGCAGCAACACCCAGATATTGTCGAAGTTTGTTTAAAGAAACAGCAAGTCCCCGTGGTAAACTTCCCAGGTAGGTAGGTCCATTACAAGCACCTAAAGTCACCATTTTTTCTCCTATCTATCCTCCTCTTTCATTGTTTCCATTGCCTTGAAGAGCTTTTGCTTTCCCTGTTGCAGCAATACGCAGTCACTCTCCCATCTGCTGCTCCCAGCCTCATTCTCCTCAGAACTGCTAATGTGACACCCTGGCAAGACAGACATGTCTACATGTCGTTACCAAAGGACAGGGTTACTGGATACAAATATATTTTCAGAAGATACTTTGCTTAAAAAAAGAGAAATCCATGCTCTCGATGCCTTAATGGGCATCAGGCAGTTGTGAACAGGAGGCACTACTGAGGTTAGCAAGTTACAATGTTTTCATTAGGTAGAAAGAGAATTAATTATCACTTTTTGAAGGGCACAGAACTGGTTGGCGCTTTCATGGGGGTTGGCATCTGGAACACATCCAGTGCTAAAGATGTGAAAACTGGCCACCCTTTTCTGCTTTTTCTTTACACAGTAGCTCCTCGTTCCCTTCAAATTTACACTTTAAAGCTATAAGCCGCAGATCAGTGTCCTTCTACATGCTGAAGCAAGGGCTCTGGGAATTTAGCTGTCTTGCCAACTCCCAACACTGGGAAAAGAGGACTGTTTTTTTTATAAATACACATTAGTTCTTCGCTACAGAAAACGGACAAGAAATCCGCAGTCACTAGAAAGTCAGTAAGATAAGAACAGACATCGCATTCACCTTGGTCTATTAACTGGTGCTGGGTGAGGTGGGACTCTTCCTATAGCTTTTCTTCCTTCTTTTAGAGTCAGTGCCAAGTTAGGCCAGTAAAAAATAACTGAGAAAGTACAAAACTCAGAAAAACCAAACTAGTGTGCTCACACCTAGGCACTGCATCATGAGCCGGTAGATGATACAGACTGCCTAATAAAATGTTAAAAATAAGGTCAGTACCTTTCTTCTGGGCGTTACTGATGCAACAGGAGGATTAAAAGTCATTCCTTTCATGCTGTATATCTCAAAAAGTTCTGTAGCAGGTCTACAATATAACCAGAGTTTTCTCAGTGAAAGAAACACAATATGAGATACATCACCAAAATGAGAACATACACTTCTATATTACCACCAACCAAAACTCTTTTCTCCAACTACCCTGATTCCTCATTGGAATAATTACCGTACACTGGAAAAGACTGGGAGACAAAGCAAGTAAAAGCAAGTAAAATATATCTGGGTCATACTCAGCAGGAGCACAGAGGAAGAAAGACAAGAGAGGAGGACAAGAGAACTGTTCTGTCAGCCTGCCAGAACTCCAAGCCCTCACTGCTTGCCTTGTACATACCCATCTCCACCTCCAAAAAAAGTCAAAAATACATGGATAAGGATATGAGCCACCTGAATTTCCCAAAGGCTTCCAAAGTCCCTTCCAAGGTTCACATAAGAAAAAAACCCAACAGGCTCCAAGCTGAGCGCTGCCAGGAAGGAACAACAGATCCTTGATGTTACGACAGATACGTTCAGGGCACTGTGACCCCAGTGCTGTGCAGCAGTTAGACAGTAACAGAAAAGAGACTACAAAGCACCGTTACGTGAGAACTAAATCTATGGATCACCCACATCTCAAATACTACACTTGAGCACTAACGTCTCTCCTTGCAGTATTTAAAATGCAAAATGTTTGGAAATGAGCAACAAGGATGACAACAGCCCCTGTCAGGGATGGATCCCTTCAGCCATGAGACGAGATGAGAGGTGGGGGGGGGCAGCACAGCAAGGCTCTGCACAGCCATGTGTGCACAGACGGGAGGTACCAGAATGGGCTGCTCATTGTCTCGCCCAGTGCAAGAACAGGGGACCATGAAGGTCAAAATAAAAGTAGGTTGTTCTTAACACAAGGGAGTTGTGGGTTTTTTTGCAAAAAGCATGCTTTGGTTCAAGGGACACAGAACACCGTTTTGAAGAGAATTCCATGGAAAGTTTCTAAACAGACCACGACATCAGGTTCAGGAAATTCCCCTGGACTGAAATCAGTCAGAGGCCAGAACACTGCTCACAGGAAGTGGCTTACATGCTTGCCCTGTTCGTGCTTTCCCTGGGCATCTGCTTACAGTCACTGCTGAAGCGGTAGACAGATCTCTGATGTGAAGCGAGATGGCTGCTCTTATGTTTTAACATACTCTAGCCTTTCTGCTGCTTGCTTGGTTTCCAGTTTACACAGGTCAGCCACAGTTCTGCAATCCTGACCCATGCTCAGAACATGACTGCTTCTGAGGAAGTCTATTTGTAGCCATCTTGCTCCCATGGGAAGCAAATGCACTGCACACTGAGACTTCTACCCTTGTCAAAGCCTGGCAGTAAAAAGTAGAAAGAAAAAAAAAAGCCACTTTTGTGTCCTGGCAGAAAAACAAAGACATTGAGTTTCAAAGAACAGAATAGTTTAGGTTTATACATAATTAATTTTAAGAAGTCCTTTAATACACTGTAAACAGTTGCTACCTTGCCAGAGCACTGCTTTTAAATTTAAAACTCTTGGATAGCTCACCTTCTGCTCAAATCAGGTGAGAGTGCTCCTGAGCCTTCTGCTGGTGCTCCAACGATAAGGTGAGCTGCAAATTTCTGCACTATTGGATGGTAATGTCTCTGAAAGAAAGGATGGAGAGTGGCAGACAAGTGAGGGGTAAGCAGTGATATATTTTATCATTGATATATTTTATCAATTTTATCAATTATAAATTGATATATTTTAATCAATTTATTTCTATTCCAGAGAAGTAGAAGTTTCTACATTTGTTTTAGACAGAGAAGTAAAGTACACACAAATCAGTCAGTTTCTAAGGTAAGTGAACAAGAAGTCCCAGGCATACATGTCCTAGCAGCTGGCAAGCTGTGAGCGTAGCGCTGCAGTTAACCTAATACCTTCTGCCAGGAGGCATGAAAAAGGGAGGAGAAAGTAGCAGGTCCACCTCAGGCCAGGGCTGAACTGCCATGGAATGATGAATGATGGGCAACCTGCAGTGAAACCCAGGTTGCTGTCACAGGGGATGTGTAACATCATCTTTTGAGCTTCCTTGCACCACTGTGTTGCAATTCCTACAGGTAGTAGGTTCCTGTATGTTAGAATTGATGCCTAAGCCTGGAGATCTCTGTTCTCTACTTGTGTAATCATATAAACAGTAGATGTTTAGTAGTAACGATCCCAAATCACTCAGCCACTAGCCTGCAGTGACTGAAGTGACTGCACTAACCTGCAGTAAATGAAGCTCCCACAGAGCTGTGTTCTGAGCATTGCAGTGCTCTGGTTCTTCTAGTTCTGGGAGATAAACTCCACTGCCTTGAGATTCATTGTCTAGCAGGAGATCCATCTTTGGGAATGTCTGCAATGGAAAAAGGGACTGAGTTACTTTTATTACACATTCAACCATAAAACGGTTAACTTAGATACATGATTCAATCCACTTTATTGAGCCTCAGCAGTTCTTTCAACCACTAGGCTAAAAATTCCAACAAGTGGAGCTTACGTGCATTAACACCCTGTTTGTTGCCAAGATCCCAATGCTGGAGTTAGGAAGTACGTGGAGACCAAGCGTAGAAAGTCTCTTTATGAATGCGAGTGCTCGCTGCTGGGAAACCTGCTTCCTGCGCTTGGCAAGCATGACGTCCAGGCACTGCAGCACAATCTCTATATCCTCGTTGGTACCACCTCAAAAACAGGTATTTAATACAAAGAGTTAATAAGAAGTTCAAGGAAAATAAAATGCAGCTGAGATGGACTGTACAGAGAAACCTTAGAAATAGTATGAAAGTGTAAGATGTTCAAACACAGCCCTAACAGGATTCAGGTAGAAATATCCATCTGTTTTTGGTAAAACTCGTCTCACTTTGAAAAAAACCAATACCTCTTTCCTTCTGTATCCCTTTTTAAGAAAATATTTATTCCACCAATAATGCCTAAATATTAGAAATAATGTTTCAGCCCTAAGTACAGCCACTCTTCCATCTTTTATAAATTTTCATGTTTTTCCCATATCTTCTTTAGCCTACCCAGAACTACAGAGTGCTTTTAAGGACGCTAAAAGTCACTCAAGCCAGAACAGACATAATCTAATTAAATACTGAAAATAAGAATCTGAAGTTACCTGCATGTAGACTGAAAAGAGTCTTATAAAGATGTGTGTAGAACTTCATTGGATCAATATTAAGAACATCACCTATTAACATAATTCCAAATAACAGGTTAATGCCGTTTATTAGACAATATTAAACAAACAAAACTGTTTTTAAAGAACTTTTACCTTGACCAGAGAGTATGTGAAAAGCACTGAGAATGCAATGAAGAGTCTCTCGATAGGTTATACCCTAAGAATACAAAACTGATAAATATCCAGAAGAACTTCATTTTAAGAAAACTCTAAGAAAGTAAATTCAACTTACCCCCGATGCAATGAGTGAGTGAAGAACAATCAACAGGTCATCAAAAAATTCAACATTTATAAGATGGGCAAACCTTGAAGCAGAGGGATATTTTTAGCTACAGGCATTATCTGAAAACTCAGATCAAAGTACTTTGTCTTGCCAAAGTCCAAATATTAAAAGCAAAGGTGAATATCTTCCCACAGCTACACAATTCAGGCTCCAACTGCTATCACAGCTTCCCTACAGCACTAGAGACATGCTCAGTTTCACCAAACTTACATTAAAACAATTGCACCACAACAATTCCATCCTGGCAATTTCACATCACACTGAAGTGTTTTTAGAAGTACAGAAATAGTTCCACACAGAAATGGAAGAATTTTACCATATTTGTCAGAGACAGTACTCTGCATTGCTTACAAAAGATAAGTAATTCTTCAGAAATCTACATCCTTACTACACACAACTGAATGTGGACTCAATTCTTACTTTGCAAGACCTTCTAGCACAGCTGGCAAAAGCGGTGACTTCTGAGTTTTCTTCAAGATTCTGAAGTATGTTAAAAAGACGATATTCAAAGTCTCTGTGTGCTAAAGGAAAGGAAGAAAAATAGAATACGTAAGCATGAAAGACAGACATTTCTAGTTCCCTTAAACACAATTAGAAATGTCCCTTGTACTACTGCACTATCATACTAAACTACAGGGATACAATTTTGAGGGTCAGGAGCTCAGCATCTCCAGTCTCTCTACCCTTCAGGTGCCTTTCCTAGGGGCTGGCAGAGCTACCCAACACAGGAGAAGAGACAAAAAGAGACATGGCAAAAAACCCACGCTGGCCTGGCTGCTCTTCCTCCCTACAGTTCGAGCCTGCACTCAGACCTTGGAAACCCAGCCTGACGCTGCCCTCCCCACTCTTTCAGTGCTGGAGAGCCTGATCCCATCCTCCTGCCCTCGGCTCTGCGCCCTCACGTCGTCTCAGACAACCATTCCAAGGCGCCACACTCCTCTCCTTCCTAAACACCACTTTGAGAAACTGGGACCACAGGTATCAAGGAACAGGACACATGGAGAAGCTATGTCTGTGGATTCAAACACCTTTTTATGCAGAGAGCACAAGGAAAGAGGCATGGCTAAGCTGGCTTTTCTAAATACAGAGAAAGGGCTCTCTTTACTGAAACCTACCCCTCTGGCCCAAGTGAACCTTAACCTGTTATGGTTAACCAGAGGTGCACACTGCTGCTATTCAGCAGCAGAGGGGAGATAATTGGTAACAAAAAGGTTGGAACTACTGCCTTGTAAAATCAGGAAAATAAATTATAAATCACTTACCAGTTTTAGTTTTTTTTCTTTACTTTCTGACGCTTCTGCTTCTAGAAGTTCTCGTTCGAGCTTCTCTTCTGCTTTCTTCCACTGAAAACATACAGATCATTTTAAGACAACACTCATTGCAACAAATTAAATGTTTCCAACATTTAAAAACTAATCTTTCTTCCTGCTGTGTTGATTAAAGCTTGCAATGCCACAGGATAACCAGTTTTTTAGATACAACCTTCCCCAATAAAAACAACCATTTGAAAGTAACCAACAACAGAAAGACGAGAAAAATAGGAAAATCAATTAAATTCCCTGTAGAACCTCATGAGCACTCTGCGTACAGAGCAAATACTAATTACTAATGCCAAGGGCTAACAAAGGCAACAAAGGACATGCAGCCACTACTAGAACAATTTGGTACCTAATCTCATTAAAAAAGAACCCAAAAAAGCATAAGTCATACCTTTCTTTGCATTCTTGAAAGATTTTTTCTTTTCTCTTTGTAAGTCATGAACTTTTTCTTTGGTGCAATGTCTTCAGAGTCTTTTTTTAATTCTACTTCCTTAATTCTTAAGTGAAGAAATACTTTTAAGAGCTATAGTAAAATAAAGAAAAGACAATCCAGAACAGAGGAACGGAAAGCCTAAGGAATCCTGGATTCCATTCTTCTTGTTCCCTTTATGTTCCTTTCCATTGCTATTGCTTTTTGCTGATCCAGATACCCTTCCCAGCACTGTCCATTTCTATCCCTTCCTCCATTTCTGTGTCTCACCTCAACCTCAGCACCATACCTCTCTTTTTAAACCTATGGCTCAACCTATTTCAAGTCCTTCTGTTCTGCCATAGTTATGAAATGCTGCATGTCTGTAGCTGGACTAACTTTCAGATTTTTTTTTTTTAAACAAACAAAAAAAAATGTGAAGCACAACAGAAAGAACCTTACCTCAGGTCTGACATTGTAATTTCTACCCTTCACAAGACCAGAAATGACTTTTACAACACCAAGTGAAGCAAAGCCCAGCTTGTCTTGTTTGAAGAGCTTTTTTACTGCCTCAAAGCACAGTTCAGAAATCTGAAAGGGAATTGAAAAAAAAAATCTATAAAGCCAATCTCATGACAACAGTGATAGTATTTACTAAGTGAACAAAGCCTATGAGATGGTGGAAAGATATGGCTGCAAGGACACTCCAAGACAAAATTATGAAATAAATTCTTTTCAGGAAGAACAAGCCTTTTTTCCTGATCAGAAAATCACTTACCATTTTTGATGTATCATTCATGAGCGGAACAATCAGAACAATAATGTTATTGTGGAAGTTAAAGTGAGGTAAGGCCACAAGCAGCTCACACAGACACTTCACTGCAATCTCTGCTAGACCTTTATACGCTTTTAATGAAATTACATTACTTTTCTTCAACTTCCTTTGTTTCCAATCTGCACAAAAAAAGCCATTTTTAGTTATATTGTGCAAAATGCAGGATAACTACATACATATATTTTTAGTTTATGCAGTTTTCTACACATTTATATGAAACAATACAAGTATGAAAGACAGGCTCAGGTAGCAATCAATCACAGGAGGCAAACTGTGATGCTGCAAACAATTCTGCTTTTGCTACAAAAATGGAAAGCACTGACTTTACCTTTAATTGTTTGTTCCAGATTTTCCAAGTAAAATTTGTACTGGCTCACAAGGCCTTCTTCAAATTCCCTTAGTCTCTGAGTTTCTTTTTTAACCTGTAAGCCCAATGTAAAGTGAAATTTTATTTGGAGATCTAAATACTGAAATTAACCATTGTTATCAAAAAACTACAATAAAAAAAGTTTTTAAATGAACATCAGGTATTGAGGTTTTTTTCTAATAACCATGAATTCCCAGAAATATATTTAAAGTAACATTTAGATAAATGTTCTGGGCTTAAAAAGCCTTTCGAAATTAGGTCCGTTTCATTAAAAGAAACTGAACTAAAATTTATTTTAAAGCCATAAAAAAACTCCAAAAAACAAGTCATCCTACATTTCTTCAGCATATTACTGAACGCTTGCACAGACATCTGTGGTATTTAGGTAACAATGCTGCATAATTTGCTTTCTTTAGTTTCCTAAATCTGAAATACAACACTTTTATTTCAAAGGTTATGGTGAAAGTCACCCAGATTTGGTATACTACTCTAATATGTTATTATTTCCCTCCATTAACCCCAGAATGCCACCTGATTACTGAAGGAACTTTTTAAGAACCAAGGGCTCAAAACAAAAACCTCTTCCCCGCTAAGCATCAGAATGTCAGAACTTCCACAAGTATCTGTCACCCTTTCTTCCAAACTGTAGATTTGTATTAAAAGAATCAGAATTAGCATTTGGCATAATTTAAAGCAAACAGAACTACTAATGACACTCTATGAAGAAACTCGGTATTTCACCTTGGTAGCTTTTTCTGCTTCAGTCAGAGGCCGAATTTTGTAAGAAGGAACAATATCTTTGAATATCTCCATCAAAGAAACCATGACCAACTTCCGAACGATCACAGCCACATTAGGATCCTGCTCCATCAGCATGGCCCGCAACTCTTTCAGCTTTTTAACCTGGTTCAGGAAATAGGAGGTCATGGTCAGTTCTCAAATCTAAAGTACATTTCAGCAAAAGTTAGCGGCAGGAAACATGTCTCATAATAGAATACAAAAGCAAGTAACTCAGCATTTACTCAGTCTCCACTAAATAGTCTCCAGTATATACTCAGTCTCCAGTCTTCATAATGAATCAAAAACCACTAGATAACCCAACAAAATAACAATTTTGGCAATGTTCAAAGTACCATGCCATTACAAACGTGGACAGAATTATAGGAAAATAATAGAATATCCTGAAACAGGGATACAACCTTGAAACCAGGGCTTAAGTAAGAGTCATGCCCAGAAACAAGGTAATTTGAACAGCAGGTACTGGCAGTATTCCTAAAATTGACACCACAGAGTCACTTGGATCGTCACTGGATCCAAAACCACTGCACTAACCTCTGGCAAAAGCAACATTCAGAACCTTTTGGAAATAAAAGACTATCTTGTTTCCTTGTTCCTGCAATATATTTTGATGCTTTTGCTATTTCTTGCTCATCCTGTTTACTGATTTACTGCACAAGACAAGCACATCAAGTAACCACTACCCACATTGTTTTCTGGGTCAGAGAGAATGGCAGCTGCTAAAGCAGCGATGTGAGTCTTCCTTTCTTGCAGTGTTCTTCTCCTCTGGGCAGCCATTTCCTCAGCGGTGAGAACAGGCAGAGGTTCTTCATTAGCATCTAGCACAAAGTTCCAGGATTAGAGAGGCGGATCACTGAGGAAAACACTTAAACACTTTATTGCATATTACAGTTCCAGTTTCCACATTTTAAACAGGTATCAGGATAACCACAGACAACACCACCACATGCAGTTCCATAGTAAAAGCTGCCTTAAAGAAAATGACGCTGATCGAATTGGTATTAAGCCATCCGTTTTCTCTTGCACCCTAAAATCTTATTCTTGCAAAAAGAAGTGGACTAAATCTATTTTGAATCTGAAAATGTTTTTTCGTAAGTACAGTGATAATGTATAAACTCAATATTATCCCACCTGTGTCAAGAAACAGCAGTATCTCACAATTTGCAGCATGTTTTTTCACCATCCACTTCTTATGTTAAAAATAGAAGTAATTTATTTGCCTTTTCTGAGGATTAATTTGTTTCAAGAATGTCCTTCTTCAACTTCTGACTTATAAATGGCAGGGTTAGAACTACGACTGTTAATTGAATATAATTCTCACTTGAGAGCAAGCTGAAAATTGAAGTCCGAATTTCCCAGTGTTCTAGTATCTGATATGAAGTAAAAAAAAGTCTAAGGTAATATATACACAAAAACCTCCATAAATCTGTGTCCTGAGCAGCTTTTCAAAACTATCTTAGAATCTAAAATCATACCATACATTCCTTAACTAAGACCAAGATTTCCCTTTTCACTAGTGAAGATGACAAAATCATATAAAGTTAAAGAAAACATCGACTCCAGCCATAAATCAAAGTAATCTTAAAGAAAGGGTGGTTCTGAAACGAGCTCTGAAAATTCTATTACCTGGAATTCTAATCAATAAGAAGCATCTGACTCAGTCTCTGGGAGTACCATGACAACCAAATGAACATATTCAAAAGTGCCCTAAACAAAATTCACTTGAATTATAAATTTGTTTTAAGAATGTACTCTTGAGTTACATCAGTGATTTCCGAAAAAAAAGAATAAACAGGATGTTTTATTACCCTCTGCTACCTCCATTTCTTCTGTATCCTCTTCTTCATCCTGCGTAACATTTAGAACTGCAAAGATAGAGTGTTTAGTGTCAAGCATGTAATAATAAATGCTTCGGAATTTTGAAAGAATAAATTATATACATCTTCCATGACATTGTCACTACGCTGATTCCAGGATCAGTATTTTACCTGGCTTTTCCATCGTTTGAGGAATAATGCCACCTTTGTCTTTGATGGGCAGCAGATGAATGAGTTCTTTTTCCGGCTCGGTCTGCATGCGTCTTGGCATCTTCTCGTATTTGTCAATCACACTCTCATTTTTTCGCTTCTTGATGTGCACGGGTTCACTGAGAAATACAAGACAAATTAAATCAATCAACCATCTAATTAGACATGAACCATGTATGACAGTGTGTTAGCTGGATTATGTTTCCGTAATTGGAAAAACAAATGATGGATAATCTTACTCTGTGGAATAGTTCAAAGAGGACAACTAGTCACCACTCTCCCAAGCAGTATTTATGTGGTTCCACACAGAATATTTTAAACCAGGATTAAAAACTGCTTCTGATCTTCTTTTTAAAGGAAACATAGATGTGATACAAGCAAAGAAATATGAGAACTTAATCTTGCAGGTCAAGCAATTTGGTGAATTTTTAAAAGACTACACAAGTGTAAACTCGCCATCAAAATACTTACATTGATTTAGTTAAATGAACTTATAGAAAATTCTAAGTAAAAGGTGTAACCACTTGCAGTACAGACATGTCCCTGAAATGTGTTATCTGTTTTTGTTATTAATAACCCAAAAGCCAGGAATGCAGAAATGTATTATGGAAGTGAGCCATGGGATCACATGCTCTCTCCCTCCTCTGTCCTATCACAGAAACATCTGCTTTCGATCTTGTAAGAGGCAGAGTTTTAACTCTGCACATTTGAAGAACCCTGGAAGCCCTGGGCTGAGCAACTGCTTGGCTTCAGAAAGGAAAATCACACATATGTGAATTAACTTCATATCACAGTGATCTACCCAGCACACAAGACAACTGCCTTGCACATGCGCTGTAAGAGCAGCTTTGCAGCTCCTGTGAGCTCCCAAATGCTACGCAGTGAGCACAGGACCTCTGCACATCTGTGACTGATGAATTGATCACTCAACAAATACACCTGCTGGGAAAACATTGGAAACTCTGTGCTATAAAGGACACCTGGAAACCCCCGTGCCAGCTGGTTTTGAGATGGCCCTGTTTCCATTAATGTAGCAGCAAGGGACCAAGGGACTCTTCAAAGTAAGGTAACAGTGAGCACATCAGATGAATCTAGGTAAAGGCCAGCAGCCTTAGAAAATATTATTTCAGGCCTAATATTAAAAAATTTGAGTAAGTAAAATATAGCAAGGCAAAATGACGGTCATAAAGATCTCAGCAGAGTCTTAGCAGTTTCCTTAGAAACTAGTTTACATTAATAGCATATGTAATCAACATTAACAGATTAATTTGCCACAGATATTCAAAAAAAAAGCTATGATACACTCTCTCCCTTTTCTCATAACTAGCTGAAAAACTAGTTTTGCAAATTTCGATGTCCAGTCTGAAAAAAAAAAGTTCCATAACTAAAGAAAATCGAAATTTACAGAGACAATTTAAAGCACCTTAGAGAGGCTAGGTATCCAGAATTAGCAATTTTAGAACATGTTACATATTAACCAAACAAAGCTGAATTGCTATGTAAAGTAGAGATTACAAGAATACTCACTTAGAAGAAAGATCTCTAGTTATAAATGATGCTTTTTGCGCCAGATCTTGCATTAATTTCAAGTCATCTTCATCCATCATGTCCAGTGGAAGAGCATCTTCCTCCTCTTCTTTCTCTTGTTTTTCAGCTTTTAGAAGACAATGTACACAGATTACTATCCTGTACATATACTTACACTTGTAAGTCTACTCTATCTACATCTGCCAGGTCATTTTAGACCTCTTTTCAATCCTGATCTCATCAATCTTCACACACATCAGGTCAAAAATTTTTTTCCCAGAAAACTGTCCTGCTATTGACACATACAACGCTGATTATAATGAACATGGTTTCACCACCTCCATCTGTCAGACTCTGTTGCAAGAACGGCTGTTTTGTGCTTTTCATAAGTTTCTTTCTTTCTTTTAACAGGAAAAGCAATTATCTGTGCACCCTAAATACTTTTAAAAAACAATTTTACAACATAAAGTAGCAGGATAATAGCAACCTTCACATCTTTGCCTTCCCCTGCAAAGAAGTCTGAAAGATTAATAAACTGACTATTTACAACAAGCAAACACTTACTAATTGTTTTTTTCTTGTTTTCCTCCAGTGGGAAGGGTTTTCTACAGACAGCATCTCGGACAGCCTGCCTTAGCTTCTTTTGTTCTTTCCGATACTTCTTAGCAGCACTCTGCTGCTTATACTGTTTATTCTTTAGCTTGTTGTCAAGTTTTATCTTACTCGTTCTCAATAACTTACGAAAGCTTGGAACTCGTTTTGTATTTTTTCTCTAGAAAACAAACAGAAAAAAGTAAAAGTAACTTATACAACTGTAAGTAACAATTATTTTATTATTAACCACAATACTCATACACTTTTAGACACAGAAAATATAAAAACAGACAAAGTGTGTCAAATAAATAGCCAGGACCTAGGTCTCTGGCCCGGACATTCTATCTTCTCCCTTCAGGATGGTATCCTTGCGCCACACATGCTGAAGTCAGCAACGCTGGTACACAGGTGCAGCCTCAGGAAAAGGCCCAGTGCAGGACGGTCTAACGGGCTTAGCTGTGTGTGCTCCTGCTCCAAATGCTCCAGGACAAGGCTGATCAGCAAGGGGCACCTCTGCATCGTGCAGAAGCTGTGAAGGGGCTCACAGAGAGTCAGGAGTGGTCAGGACACAGGGGAAGGGGAAGTCACAGAGGCACAGATCAATACACGCACACTGGACCAGAAGAGGCAAAACATCGCAGGGAGTGCTCAGGACCCTGGAAAAAGGCAGCTTATGTAATGGGGGGCACAGGAGAGTAGGCACTGAAGGAAAATAACTTTGCCACGATTTGGGTGCATGGGTGAGAGAAAACATGCCTCTTTGGTAAGGAGACAAGCGACCAGAGCTCTTACGTTGGGAATTTCTGTCAGTTCACCTTGAGCTTCCCCTTGCAGATTTGGCTGTTAGGAAAGAGCTGAAGAAACAACCAGAAACAACCTACAGATCACCTGAGTTATGACCAGTCTGCTCCAGGCCTGAACCTGAAGGCAGGAGCTGTTACTGTTATTGCAATCTCCTTCTTCCTACGAAAAGCTCAGATAATAATGCTCACCTTCAGACTCTGCAATCCCAGACACTGGTTATCACAGCATTGATCTAGTTCTAAAGTCAATTTAAGGTTAATTTAAGGCTTTTGAGAAGGACGATGATATGGCTAAAACTCCAAAAGAACTATGTCGTGTTTCTGAAAGATATCTGAATATATTGGTTGGTTACACATTCCTCCTCTTCACAGGGCTTTCCAAAATTAGTCTTGTCATTATCCACACAATGACAAAAGCTAGGACAGCTCCAGCCAGCAGCACTGGCTCCCTAGCAGTCCCTTCGGAGTCAGCTTCTCCTCTCAGGTATACGCCAACGCCCCTACCCCACACTGTAAAGAAGGAAGCGACACTCTCCGTCTTGTCCTCCTGCCCTGCGCCTCTAACCGCTCCCTCGCGCCCCGCAGCCCAAGGCCACAGGTGCTCGTTCGGAGTGACGCGGGGCCAGGGCCAGGAGCGAGCCCAGGCCGGGGCGCAGGTCGCGGCCATGTCCGCGGCCCTGCCTGCCCAGGCCAGGCGCGCCCCAAGGTGCCCGCGGTTCCGCAGAGCACCCGGACCCCGCCGCGGCGTTCCGGCCAGCCCCAGCCGCCACTCTCCCGGCCCCGGCTCCTACCGGCTTCATGGCGGCAGCCAGAGCGCGTGTGGCCCTTGCCCGAGCAGCGGAAACCCCGCCCCGCACGCGCCGCCCAACGGCCGCGCCGCCGCCCACAGCGGCCCCTGGCGGCGGAGGCCGCGCGCGCCGCCCACGCTGGCCGTTGGGGGCGGGGCCCTCATAACGGCCAAGAGCCCTTAAAGGCAGAGGCAGCAGCTCCGCGCAGCACAGCCGCCCCACAGAGGAATACATATTTATATATATTTCTCTTAGGAAGCGTTCTCCGTCTGAAGAACCACACACTGCTTCTACTATGAGTTTTATTTACACAGAAATTGTTACTAGTGGTCATAAAGGAAGGCTTGATCCTTCTATGTACAGATATATACAGAGATTTATACTTGAAAAGTAAGAAAACTGTACAAGTTAACACAAAAATATAAGACAAATTGAATCCAATTAAAGTAGTGAATACATAAGTTAAGAAAAATTTGACATTTAAAGTTCAAATTGTAATGTTATGAGTAATATATATGTAGTTTTGAAACCAGATAGCAACGTAAGTCACACCACACTAGCTTAAATCTTTACCCCAAGTTATTTAGACTCCGCTTTTCAACACCAGACAACCGAAAACCTCCTGCACTTGAAAATAGGCAATGATAATTTTGACTTGATTACCACAGAGGGACCAGTTACAAAAACCCACATGTAAGGAATTTATTTACATTAAATATTAGCAAAAAGGGACCAAGAGAGTGCAAGTGTTCCCCACCTGCAGTGCTATCCGTTTTCAACTCCCAACCTCTACAGTCGGAAGTTGTACAGTGCCTCTCTGAGAACAGGAAACATTGAGAGCATCTGCTGTGACGTGTATTGTAGGACATTATTTCTCACAGTTAATAGTTGGTAAAGACTTAAGCGTGACAATACCATATGCTTTCTGGATTTCAGTATTGCACACTAATAAAAGATAGTTAAAAAGAATTCTATTCCCCATTGAATTATTCTGAAGTGTTAAGGGTGGATGCTCCTTTGCCAATGCAATGCCTGTAGATAGCTTTATCAATGTCTAGTGTTTACCATTACCTATTCACATCTCTTACTTGAGAATGGCTCAGTGAAGTAAAACTTCTGGTGGCAGAACCCATTCACAAAATACCCACTCCACTCTTAATAAGCTGCACAACTAATACACCAAAACAAAGGCTTAACACCATTCAGTTTGAAAGCTGTACACACTGAGAATACCCCTGATCTTACTCCTTTTTAACATATTAGGGCACAATGCTTCTGCATTTCCTGAGTTAATTACATTTGCCCAGAAGAACGAAGCTGTAAATTAGAAAGTTACAGTACCCCTTCCCAAATCTTACCCACCTTGAACATAACTTTACCAAACAACCTTTTTTGGTCCTCAATACTTTTAAAAGTTTAATTTTGGAGGTAATATTTGCACCAAAGCATTTGGTCTGGATAGCAGTTTCAGGGCCTTAATATTAGCATTTTCCTCACTTCCCCCCACCCCCAGAAAGTGCCTTTGTGGTATTTGTAAAAAAGTTATGCCTCAATTATTTTTTAAAGTACCAACAGAAGTTATTACAAATGTTTATTGCATTGAGCTGATTTTTAAAGTATTAAATATGAACTCCCCACTTCTCAGTTTCATAGGTTTTAGCATGCTGTGTGGAACAGATCTTCCCACAGAAAAAGCTAATACTGGCAAAAGGCTAAATTTCATCAGTTCATTACTTCACTGAGAGCTATACTAGCTCTCTCAATGCTTACACTCTTTTCTACAGTGGCTTTCCATACAGAAGTGATTCAAAACTCCTTTTTCCATCAAGCAGCTATCCACATTTTCAATGGACCTCTCCATCATGATGATGATGATGATTAGCTTTTTAGTGCTGGGCTATGGTTCTTGTCCCCTTCCTTGTTGTCCTTCATTAGCGAGGCAAACACCTGGAAATGTAAATTATTTAATAAAGATAAATAGACTAAAAGGCCAATATTAAGTCCTAAGTTTCAGCACAGAAACTTATTTCTGAAACAAGACACTAGACTAGAGAGGAAGAGTCACTGTTATCAATCCTATTAAAAAATCCTTTATCTTGGGAAACACAGCAATGCAGAAAGGAATAACTAGACATCCAGAGAGGCAGACCAGTCCCAAGTACTCCTTTACTTGCTACCCATTCTTCACAACTAGGTTCGCATCAGGAGTTGAGCAAAGGGTAAACTTCTCTTCTGCCGAACAAGATTATTTTACTCTTTACCTTGATAGGTGTTTCACTTGCAGCAACTGTAGTCCTTTGCTATGAAGGTATTTTCCCATTCAGAATTTAGATAATTCCCATAACAGGGGACAGAGGTGGAAAAAAGTATGTCAAAAGCCATAAACTGCATGGACAGCAATTTTATTCTAATGGGTGTTTACAGCTCACTTTTTTAGACTCTGCATTATTGTTCAGTTTCAGGTAGAATTTGCTTTAAAGTGTTCATCTTTGTCTTCCTCTGCACTAAAAATTGAAGCTTCCTCAGCAACTTATTTTATTGCTTACCAAATAAGCCAGTTTCAGTGGCAGCTTTGTTTACAAAAAACAACCATCTCAATGACCAAATATGAGCTTCTGGTGTATCCCATGTCAGAGGTTAGGTCCTGAATATAGCATTAACCCTCACTTTGAGGTCTATGCAGCCTAGTCATTAAGAGAAGCATCCCATTTAGTACTCAGTCATAATCAAAAACTCACCTGTGCCCATTTCTTGTTACTATTCTGCATCTGAATAGCTGCAATACAGGTAAAAAGCTTTTCTGATGTAATGTCTTCTGGAAGTTTTGTTAAAAACTGTGCTATATGAATGAAGTCCATCTGTAGAAGAATATCTTCATACAATCGAAGGATACCTAATCCTGTCCTAAACAAAAATTCTTCCCCATCTCTACAGAAAACATCCCAGACACGACAGGCCAGATCAAGTGGTAGTGACTTGCTGTAGAGTGTAAAAATCCTGCAATTAAGGAGAAAGAAAAACGTAATTTTAATCAATTTAAGAAACACAAAAATATCACCTCCTTTAAATCTAAATTACATCAGCAGAAAAGTTCTCTCAAACTTGCCCTCTCACTCTTAATTTGAAGATCACAGAATTATTATGGTTGGAAAAGACTTTCAAGATACACACAAACGCCCAGCTCTTCAAATCATAACCCATTTTCCTGAGTACATGCCTGCCCTAACCCCAGCTCTATGTTTGAATACTGCTACAGGAACTGCAGTTGTATAAAGCAGGCCACAGAGGTTTTCCAAGACCTAGAAAGCTTAGGTACACATACATCTGACAAGTGTTTTTGTTTAACCTTCTATTTCTATTGTTGAAAAATCTATAGCAAAAATGGGAAGAGTTTCAACAGCTGTATGATGGTTATACTATGTTCTCTGAACTCACCAGTCTATCAAATATATGTCTGGAGTAAGACTGTATGATTTGAAATGAAGAAACAATTTGGGAAGGTTTTCTTCAAAGAATACTTCAAAGGCTGCAAAGTATTTCAGCATCTGTAGAGATTAATAAAGTATCTTAAAAGAAGTCTTAAAAAGAATCCAGTTACAAAAGAACATAAAGACAATCAAGGGTTGAGGATCTCAACGCAGCACAATGCAACCTTTTAGACAAGTGCCATGATGAAAAGTCAAAAAAGTAGAATGTGTTCAATGGATTAGAATGTAATCTATAGATTAAGTGCTTTCAATCTTGTAACCATGGGTTAAAGTTCTCCATTATTCAAAGGAATAAAAAGGAAGTCACTAAACTCAAATATCCTTCAGGACAAAAGATGTTAAGTTTCAAAACCAGAAAACTATGTGCATACCATGCTGTGATCCACTCGGAAAAAGGCCAGCTGGCATGGCTTGTTTAGAAGGTTAGCAAAGGCAATGAAAGCATCTGCCTCTTCCAGATTGAGAATGAGCACAGCAGCAATGAAGGACATCCCTTGTACCTTCAATGGGGGAAAAGCATCAGGCAAACATTGGTAAGTAGGTTCAGCAAGTCATACATCATTGAAGCACAAATACTTAAAAATCAGCAATATAACAAATACAATTACATAGCATTTTCCAATGAACACAAAACAACATGGGTCTCATGCATGCAGTCATTTCAAGAAATTTATTGTTTCTTCAGACACAAGTTTTACATGCTTGATGAAAATTCTGGGAGGTCTTATAATCACAAGTCCTTGGGGACTTGGAATGCAAGAAAGTTAAAACCACAAAGGCTGAACGCAGAGCTCACAGGAAACAACGCTTGGCCTTAACTTTATTGTTAAGATATGAGAAAAGCACACATGGAAAGAGTCACATATGGGACAGTTTAGACCCAGACAAGTATGTTGGAATTGAGACAAAACTCTTTCACAACAGTCAATACAGATCTTCCCAGTTGCCAAACACTATTTGTTCATATACCTAAAACTAGTTTTAGTTAGCTAAAACGCAAGTTTTACACTTTTTCCACAATCACATTCTCAGCAACTTTAGTGTCCGGTGAAGGAATATTACTCTTGTAGTTATTAACTGATGATCTGAATACTTATTATAAGACATAATTCCACTAATTTGGTCTGTAAGGATGATTATTTTGCTCTTTCTAGGTGCTTATGCTGTCAGCGCCTCATTACAAGAATGCACATAATACTTCAAAAAATAAGGAGGAAAGCATTGGTGTGTCTCAAAAACAACCCATCAGCTTAGAATTTCTGTGGGAAGAAGGGATGTGGAAATATAATATTATCTTTAACATCAGGTTGACACCAAAAAAAATGTAAAATTGGATATACACAAGCTCGCTGAAGTGGTTTCGTCATTTATTTCTACTAAACAGGCCTACTCATGAAAAAAAATACTTATTTGCCTTTTAAAACTCCACCCTGGGAACAAGCAGCCTCACAACCTGCAGAGTTTGTAATCTCACTGAAAGGGTATGGGAATGACTCCAAAAATGAGGTCACAGATGAGCAAATTCAGAACACTTAAAAATGAAAAGCTAAGTAGATATGACAGACTCCTAAACATGTCTAATTTGAAGAAACACTCTGGGGTATTTAATGCTTTGTCTCGTAGACCAATCTTTTAAAACTCTTCAAGTATTTCAGCCTAGAAGTGATTAAAAAGCTTCTGAAAGGTATTCCTAGCTTCATAATGAATAAGAAAAAGTCAGCATCTGGTTGTTATTTAATTGTTCCCGTGAGCTGACACCATTGAGATGTTAGATTTTCGCACACTTATGTTTCTGCTGTACAAAGTCTTACCTCCACTGAACTCGGATGAGCTGATTAATCTTTGATATCAAAACAATATCCAATATAGAGAGTCTGTATTCTAAGATGCAAAGCAAGTGAGGCAGAGAGTCACTATGGGTTTAGCAGCAGTGGGAGCAATGCTAGCCTAGACCAGGGCAAGAGCTTACTGGAAGTCTGCTGGCAGTTTCTTTTCTTCTATAGTTAATCTGTCTCCACAAGGCCTTATGAACACATCAGTTCAAAAAAATTTCCAGAGCAAGCCAGAAAACATACTCAGTATTAAAACTCTGCAAGTTTTCAGTTAGCTGTATTTAACAGCTACTATCAAGTGCTGAAGTTACTTTTTTTTAACTACTAGCAGCATAAAGTTCACAGAACTTAGTTCTATAGTATACTCTGAAACATGGTATTTCAGCATCTGTGCTATGCTACAGGTATTTTATCACAAATACTTACATATCCCACATCCGGTCTGTAACATGTATATGCTCCTAAAACACTATGCAGGAGGTCATGATAGGGACCACCCTAATGCAAAGGGAGGAAAAAGGGAGGGGGGGAAAAAAAAAAGAACTTTTCAAAACTGCTGTATAAATTTAGGCAGGTAATAAACCAGTTAAAGATGAAGTAACAGTGAACTACTGCTCTGTTCACAGCCTGAAAAAATACCTTTTTACTGTAAGCATTATCTTTTATTCTGCTAAGATGGTACAGGAAAAGTAACAGAGCAATAATTCAATATGAAATAACTCTGGAAATCAGTATAAAATGGAAACTGAAGATATCTGGTGCAAATACAGAGTTGGTTTTTCTCCTTTAAGAGTCTCTGGATGTTTTAACTTTTCATAACAGAAGTTACTCTATTATGGCAATGCAAGTTATTTATATATGCATGTGCACATAATGTGTTCTACAGCACATTTCATTTTAGGAACTCACATATATGTAAGTCTCCTACAGAAGTAGTAATCATATTCTCATTATTAAATTTAAGTAACTTCATAAAGATTAATAGGAACTGCACACATTTTTTTCCAGAAGAAAAAAAAGTCCCTCATATTTATAACTGTCCAAAAAACAAGACAACTTTATCATAGTAAGCATCAAAAACAAATAGCCATTTGTTGTTGTATGTGGCAACCAATTAATTTTAATAATTTAGTTTAACAAACTGCTTCTAAGGGTATTTGGCATACAGTCAGTCATATTTGCCTGCTTAATAATTCAGAAGTTTAAAGTTGTCATAACCCAAGTCATGAAATTCTCACCTTCTGGAAAATATACAGGGATGGAAATGTGCGTGATATGTCCAACTTAATTAACTCCAGGCTGGCCTCACGATCAGCAACAGATGCACCTGCATCTGCAAGCAGAAACACCACTGATAGGTAATCCCACAGACTTCAGAATAAGTCTGCTGTAGGCATACAGAAACTAAGGAAATAGGTTATTTAATTGTTCTTCTGGAAAGTATTTCTACACTGCTATAGTTTAAAAGCTACATTAAATACCGTCCACTGATACCTAGTGTATATCACTCACTGCATAAAGTACTAATTACAAATTGGTAATTACTGCCTCCATCCACTCTTTCTCTTCAAGTCATACATCTTTACATCACTCGGACTTAGAGGAGGTTACCCTTAACGTCTGTATAACACTCCACCCAAGCCCATACTGCTACAGGGCTTTGGAGCAAAGATGTTATGTCCCAAGCGCTTCAGGTGCAGAAAGTAGAGGAGCCAAGAGCTATCTGGGAACTGCAAGGTTGCAGGATTTGATGAACACGCTCAGAAGGACCAACTTCACTGAAGTGTGGAAAACAGTATTCTTTATAGTCCTCCTCTAGCCAAAAGATAGTCAGAGGAGACGAGAGGAGCTGGGACTACCACAGGCCATACTAGGAAAGTTTGTTGGAGAAAAGGCAGCAAATTACAGAGAAAAGTATACAATCTACAATGAAAAGTTCAACTGCTGCTGCTTAATGCCCCACTTTTCTTTCAAAGAGTCAGATATGATCAGAATCCGGTTAATTTTGGTAGCATCCACTTAATCACAATGAGGCTCAAGGAAGATGAAAAGCTACAATACAGAGCACAACCCTGGATTTATGCAAGAAATTTAGTGAAGACAAGTCACTGCAGGCTGAGTAGTCTAGCAGATAGCATTTCTTTGACCAACCAAAATCTTCACTCCAAGGCACAAAAAGACACCTTCTACACTTAATCTTTATCTGCTAAAGAAAAGTACTAAAGATAGACTTAGAGAAAAATAAATACAGATCTACTCAAACATGCTAAATACAGAAGCAACTGATTTTTCATACTTTGCTGACAAAGATCCCTAACTAAAAAAGTAGGTTGGTTTACTCTTTATCCCACTGGTTGGAGGTTTCCTTTAAATTATACTTCCTAACATATCTGACAACCAAAACGTTGCTTCCTCCCATTCATTCTCATCCAGAGCTATCACCTTCTTGAAGTCACCAAACTCCTTAACCTTCCCCAGTGTCTCCTCCCCCCACCACAAAAAGCACAGAGAAAACCACCCCCCTCTCCACTACACACACAAATCAAGGGACATTCCAAATGTATTTTCCGAGGCTAAGCATGTCATGGACATGCACAAGTTTTTACAATCATCTGAGTTTCAGATGAATCACAGATGCAGCCTAAGACAGACTCAAAAAATTTACTGTCAAAGCAGACAGTAAATCAGGACTAAGGGAAAGCAAACAAAACCACTTCTTGCATTACAATGATATTTTTTCCTCAGAGGAGATTAACTCAAGAAACAGTTAGTTCTTGGCAGCTGGTACTGACAGCATCACATAAGACAGTACCATAAGAAAATAAGCGAACAAAAAAAAAAAAAAAGGCATTAACAGCACAAAAAGTTAGTATTGGTGACAAGGATATATCCACTATTAAAAGCACATTATTGATGCTATTTTTAACTGAAAAAACACCCACAGGGGACAATATGCCAGTGATAAAACTCCATCATACAAGCACTTTGACATCAGGCATAAAATTAAGTGTGGCAAATCTCCATTTAATGAATTTAGATGGAAAGGGAGTCAGGGATTCAAAATGTGTGATGAATCACATGTTTTTCACTTTTCAGTTCCACAGTCAAAATAACTTCCTTTCCCAATATCGTGGATGGAGTACTTCTGCAGAAAGTGATCTTTATGCCAACATACAAATCATCTCAGCAGGGCTAAGCAACTACAATTTTTTTTCTTGTTCTTTTTGCTCTTCATTCCTCATCTGACTAATTTGGCAGCTCATTTCAAGCAGTTTTGGTCATTTCTTTGCTTTTTATCTGATCTATCACTCACTACCTAATTTTCAAGATAGCATAGGGCTTGGATTTCAGGAGAAAAAATACTCACTTGAAAACAAATTAATACATGAAATATTTTAATGCATCTTTATTATAAACAACCTTGTAAAGCTTCTCTTTGATTTTGTTATAAGGAAGAAATCACCTATGTGACTTGGAACAAATATTCCTATCACTGCATCAGAGATGACTTTGTAGAGTTGTAAAAAACAAGTAATCCCACTTGTAGGAATAGGAAAACCCCTAGGATTCCACAAGACCTTACCTTCTATTTCATTCTCTGAACTGGTCTCACTGAAGCTTTTCCATCGTTCCTTAGCCCTGGATAAGAAGATTTCATAGAGTTCTGCAAAAAAAACAGAAAGATGTAAGTAACAGAAGTGCCCCTCAAAAATATAAGCACATAAAGCCTATGTTTGGCTTTGCCACTGTTACTTGGTTTCATCTTCCCACTGGACAGCAGTCTATTATAAGATTACCACTAACTACTGCAATAACACTATACAATTTTGGTTTTCACACGATATTATGCTTTCTTCTTGGGAGAAAATCCAAATCACAAGAGGAAAATAAAGAATTAAATCTTGACAAATACGTCTCAGGTCATTTAAATTTATATTCATTTCTGAATAGGTTAGAAAAAGCATTTCTAGCTCACTGAAATCATTAGTTATGAAATATTGAACTTCACTTCCAAATCACAATTAAAAATGTCAATTTTAATCAAACTTTTACATGGGAACCACATTTAAGTTCTAACAAAAATAAAATGGTTTATAAATAGATTTTGAACCCTTTTTCCAAAACTTTACATGCTATATCTATTTTATTGTTAAAAAACACATCTTTGACCCTCCAACACGAAGCACAAAAATAAGACGAAAAACCTCAAACCTTACAAACTCCTGATTCCCTGGTTGTAAAATAATTTTTTAAAAGTATGTCTTTTTTTGAAAATGAGCAACTTAATTTTACATGAAAATATTATCTGTTAAAAGCATACCAGGAGTGATATTCAATTCATTCCCAACTGCTAGACTCCAAACCTTCCCACGTACGCTTGGAGGTAACCCCTGCCACCACAGTTCTCGAACTCTTCGGGTAGCACGCCTAGGATACGGGAAAAAAAAAACAAACTAAAAAAATCCAAATCTTGTTTTTCCAAATACATTAAGCAACTTAAAAGCAAGATAAAATAATATTTTCCAAATCAAAATTCAGGAATCTCTGATTATGCTAAAGTCCCCTGGGAGAAGGGGACCTTCCACCCACACAAAGTAATTAAAACAGTAATAATAAAAGATCAGTAAGCAAATTTCACGTTGCTTTAATGTATTATACCATGGCAACAGACTTCCTGACAAAAGAGAAGGAAAAGGCAAGCAAAGTATGTGGCTCTTCTGCTTGCAGAGGAGAAATACAGGCCATATGTACCTCATTTACTCAACTTCACTTACATGCCTTCCCAGTTAGGTAGTATTTCATTAACCCAAATCACCATAGCACTAGCGATATTCTCTTCTTGCTTGAAACGCTCTCTCATTATTTTTTTCCTTTTATGTGCTTCTTTAATTTCTGTTAAATATAACACGTTAAAATCCTGTGTTAGAGTATTTAGCAGTTGAATTATTTATCTAATAAATTATCACCTGAAAGATCAAGGTTAAATTACACTTGTGTGAGCTATGTTTTGATGGTTCCTTTTATCAACTGCAGGCAAATATCAAACCAATTCTGCAGAAAACCAGACCAAATAGAATTAGTAAACATTGGTTATTACATGTCCTACTTTGAAAAGGGATTAGGGACAGGGGAAAGGGGGAGAGAAAGAGGAACACCAAGCTTCATATCCACTGTAGCTAAGCTACCTCTATGCCAGATACACCCAGTTTGTATTTTGCTTCAATTGTCAAATACAGAGTTAGTCTGCAGTGGGGAGACTGATTTGGTAAGAAAATGCTGAGCAAGTCTCCTCTTCAAAAAAAAAAAAATCATAATAGTACACATGCACTTTGCAACATTCTACATAATGGTAGAGTACTGCTCTTAAGTATATTACTTAACTCAATCCTCCTTATAAGAGAAAGATGAATGCTCTTATTTGAAGCATTGTAAACTAATGTGTTCTGCTATCTAGAATAAGATCAGCTCTTTCAGCTGCCAACAGATCGGTTTATCAGAACTGGACCTTACAGTATAGATTGTTAAAATAGATTATTCCCTGAATAACAGAGGTGAAATAGACCCCTACAGAAGTCCTTATGAGTCAAATTTTAACAAAACTGACACAGTATAAAATGCTACAGCTGTGTTTCATTAAAGAACAGAGCTAGCAGGAGTAGGGAGGTTCACATAGGTATAGACGGACAGGGAAAAAAATTCCACTGTCTTCATATTGAAATTTATTACAATTTCCTGGGGGAAAAAAAAAAAGAATCTTAAAGCAGTCAACTTTATTATACTTTTAGCAGCAGCTGCAGCAAGGACACTAAGGAAAAAGTCTGAGTATTCTGAATGTTTCCAGCTGATCACATTACACAAGTTTAATAAAATAAAAAACAAAACCAAGTTTCCATGTAAAAAAATGACATGAATTAAACTGACTTCTGAATCTGTTATGGTCATAGAGCAAAGAAACAATCCAAGGATGAAGCTCTGGTTTTAAACTGTGCGCATCATATACTATAAACTAATGTAAATATCAAACAAGATTGTCTTTAGCATAAAGACTAGAGTATAAGTCATAAATTAATTTTTAGTAGTTATTATGGTGATTTTTGGTAGATAACATACCTCGTTTTTTTGCCTCTGCCACCATTTCATCATATTCTTGTCTGTGGCGTAAAGCCTCCTCCACAGATTTGGCAGGAAGATTTCTGAAAACAATTTGTTCCTGAATTCAATACACAAATGATATTCGGAACCATTTCAAAATAGGTTTTAACTTAGTTCTCTCCAAGGCAAGCTTTGGAGACATCACACTACAGGTATTTCTGTAACAGTAATAGAAGACTGCCTTTTTTATACATATTAGACTTGCAGATATTTATTGCTTCAGTTTATTAGTTCTCTTACAGCTTCTAAAGCAGGACTGAAGTACAAGAAACTAGCACACTGTCCAAAAGAAATAAAATAAAGTCACAGAACAAACACACACGGGCAAATCCAAGATCTCCCTGAATTCTAGTTATCCTTTCAATTTTTACATAGAAAATTAACTCACTAGCAGAAGAGTTTGTTCATACTCAGTCACCCGGCTCTGAAATTACTAAATTCATTGAGTATCTGTATTGACATATGTGGTTACATAGAAATTTCCATATTATTAATACACACAACATTATAGACATTAGTATATTTCAGTTTCCATTATGAGAGCTGTGTATTACCAGGGTCATTTCTATGGGCCACAAGCAACTTTCACTTCCATGCACACCTGCACCTGTAAAGAGCACCTACCAAAGCAAAAACAGCTTTCAAGATCTGTTAGAAAAATTAACTACAAAATTAACTTCACTAAATCAGCCCTGCGGGCAGGAAGTGGGGAGAACTATGAAATTAAAAGACATACTCTTTGAAGAGTCTCTAGAAAAATCCTTCATAAACTAAGAATTTCTCTCAAAATTATTCTCTGATATATTACACAAAGTTCACATAAAATGAGACATACCATTTAAGTTTGTTTCTTCGGAAACAATTTCATCACACTTATGCATATCCATACTTAAACCATTAAACATTCCAGCATGTGTATGCTCCATTTTTTCATAAGAAATTTATGAATGCATATTTGCAATAAGAAGTAAAATTTCTCATTCATTATAGGTAGTCTCTTTAAATTGTCAAAAGAGAAGATGGATTAATTCAAGGAAGGATAGATCCAGTTTTATAACTAGAGCTGAAATTAAGGAAGTTTATTTCTTTGTTTTTTTCTTCTCTATAACCTAAGTGCCAAATACACTTTTTTTTGCCAGTGTACTCACTCCAAAATAAAACACAGTACCACAACAGTGGGTCTTAGTCTCTTATTCAAACCCTAGCCTACTTTAATCCCAATAAGCAAGAAAAATGAAGCTCCTCACCATCTTTTATGCAAGTAGAAAGATCATTTGCTTAATATTTCTGGTCTCATTCTGACAATTTATTTTCAAAGATCATAAGATACAGCAACGCATTAAGCACTTGGGATGGTACTCAAATTCACAACAAGTGGAAGTGTCATATTATTAAAAAGTCTATTTCTGATAAATCTGATGTTTCAAATCAGGAAAATTCGAAAGAATAGGATAACATCAGTAAGGCAGCTAACTCCATGCCTTACTGGCAACCACAGCAAGAGAAACAATATGAAGTCTTACAGTAGACTGTATCTCTCTCCCTTCAAGATATTCCTGATTTATCACTGAATAAGCGAAGGAGAATCTCTAACGAAATGTTCTAATGCTATATATTCCGTTTTCCATGTTCTCATTGAAATTTATCAGACCAAATACTTAATAGTGTAATCACAAGCTTTCTCAAGATACAATTCAAAAGCCTTGACTCCGCTTGCTTTCCACATAAACATATCTTCCTAGTCAGAAAGATCTTCTCTTTCCTTCAAATTACTGAAGGCAAGAGTGCTGAAAATATAGACTAAAAATTACAGAATTGCAGAATATCTGGGGCTGGAAGGGACCTCTGGAGATTATCTAGTCTTAATCCACTGTTTGAACAGAGTCAGCTAGAACGGATTACTCGAGGCCTTTTATAGTCACATCCTGAGCAACTCTAGGGACAGACTCCACCACCTCTCTGGGCACCCTGCTCTCGTGTTCAGTCACTCTCCCAATGAAACAATAATTCATAACATCTTCTGATCACAAATGTCAACTATTTATTTTGTATTTTTGGTGTTTTAAAAGCAATTCCACCCACTCCCTGCTCCTACTTACCTACTACTTAATAAGTCTCTTCTGGTAGAGCACTCTCCAACTTTGCTTACGGAACAACTGTTAGTCTTGGGACTTCCCTACCGGTCTAGGAAATTAAAGTTTTCAGAACTGGGGAAAGAGAGGGAAGTGCACACTCAGGTGGCAGGGAAAGCACAAGGAAGAAATCCAAAAAAAGTCTTCAAAAAATTTTCCTGATTACAGGCACCTAGGACACTGTCATAGCATGGGCCCCAATAAAAATTTTTATTATATATACTAAGTAGTTGTAGACCCTTCTGGAGGTATTTGTTTAGACTATCATTTTGGACAGAATAACCAAATGATACTTTTGAAGAAGAAACCTGAAAACTAGCTCTTCATAAGCACAATCCAACAATTGATTGTCCTCTCCTACATCACAGCAGAATTATACTTACGCTGGTCGATCCTCCAGAATCAGAGCAGTAGTTGAAAGTGGTTCAAATTCAATGTTTTTACGTCTTGCTGACGGGGGTGGAGGTTTACACATTCTTCCTGTCCGCGCTTCATATTCCTAAACAAGATTGACAAAAATTAAACATAATCTTTCAGCTTCCCTTCCAATTAGTGAACATATATATTTTTGAAGTATTTAATACATGCTAAAGAATTCGTTTTAGATGGCATGGAACTAACATTTCAAGTGGAAGTTAATTATAGCAAGACAATACAGCTTATTAGGACTAAGTGAAGGTGAATGAGAAAGTAGCTTCATGCATCAATTTAATCTTTTATCCATTCCAGTTCAGCATTAACACTGAGCACTCAAAGATCAGTTACATTTATAAAATCTGCACAAGTACACTTCCAATACTAATTAGTGAGCAATTATATTTGAGTAATTACCAGTGAAGTGATGGTGAGGGTGCACTAATCATGCTTTTTTCATGTGGTTCATGACATCTTTAGCAAGGCCACCATGCCCTTATCTAGCATACCTACCCTGTACTCAATGCCTGCATATGTATATATTTATCATTACCAATCTCTTTTGCCTCATTTGCTTCTCACATGCAGTCTATTTGGACAGGAACACTTAAGAGCTCTTAATATACAGACAAGATGGTGGAAGAAATACCATTCCTTTTTCCACCGAGCAACTCAGTAGAACAGAAATATGAGAGTGTCTTTAGGAAAAAAGCTGGACAGAGCCAGATGAAAACCTCAGATATTAAGTGTTCACTTATTTAGGCTCTGTCTACTGCCAAGTGGCTGGAAAACGCATTCTTGCAGTTTAGCGACCTTTAAAAGGTTCTCTGTGAGAATATATTCAACTTGCAATCTAAATTCACTTGAGGGTTAATTATTGTCTTTACATATGAAGACTGAATACTACTCCTGCATTTTTCTTTCACATACTGGAATTCAAATACAGCATCTTAACAGCTGAGGAGTCATCTTTTAGAAGCAAATTCAAGGTACTTTAGCTACTTCCCATGTTCCAGCACCTTTGTTCTTATTCTTAAGAAGAACCAAACAGGCTCTAACTTTTAACTGAAAAAAAGAGAAGCCTTGTTTCTTCCTCATCTGCAGGGAAAGCACAAGTAGGCACCTTGTAAAGAAAGTGGGCAAGAGCAGTGGTGGCATGTGCTTTCAACATTTATATGCAGTTACAGAAACTAATTCTTCATAAACACAATGATTTGAGTTAATCAACTGTTAAAAATACACAGAGCTAAGTTCTATTTAAACATCCTGGCCAAGAACAACAGGCAATGCAAATCTCCTAGCACATAGTCCTCTCCTCAATACCTAAGTTATTTTGGCTGGAAACAAAACGCATCCAGTATCATTTAACACAATATGGAGTTTTGTTGTCAGTTCCTGCAGCATAAAAATCCAAAGGCCCGAAATCCATCGAGTGATTACAAACATTTAAAGCCTAAAGTTACTCCAGCCCATATAAACCTTAGAGACAGATATATCTCCTACACACTTCATTCTTGAGTCTACCCTAATGCAATCTCAGTTAGGAGTGTCCTGCAACAGCTCCCACAGATCAGCATCTGGCCTCCAGTACTGAAAACCAGGCCTGCATCAGAGCGCAGTAGCGATGGCATCTTCTAACACCAGGCAGGGGTTCACAACAACTTGACACTTTTTTGGTCCTTTGCAACAGAAGTCACAAAACTGACCTCATTTAGCAGTCACAAGTAAGAAAGCGCAGATGGCACCCAGCCTTGTCAACGTGCCTGCCCCCCGATTTGCATGCAAATAAATAAAAAGCACCAAAAGGCTGATGTTAGAACTAAAGCCACTCACTTCATTACCACAAGCAACATATCTGCATGGCACTGATGCCTCTGGCTATCATGTGTGGTAAGAACTAATACACTATTTCCAAAGCAATAAGGAAAAGAGTTCTTCATAAGGGTTTCTATGAAAGACTGAACCGTGAATGAGTGAATGTCATTTTTGGAAAATGGTACATATTTACAGGCAGTTTCTTCCTCACCTGCCTCACCCCAAGAAAGAATAAACCATGCAGAGAGTGAAGCCTATAAGCAATATTGGAAAGAGTCAAAGAAAAGACCAGAACAGCTGCAAGTTCAGAAACTGGCCTGACACTATATTTTCCCAAGATGCCATGTATTGTGTCATAGCTTACCTACTGGAGATGATTCTTGCCCAAGAAGTCTGTTTTCTAAGTTATTTGAAGCCATCAAGCAAGAAACCACTAGTTTTATCAGCTAAAATACACATTAATGTCTGGTGCCTCTCCTCATGCATTTGTGTTACTGCACTCTGTGATTCCCATAACCTTACTGTGCTTTTAATGTAGAACCAATTCTCAACTCTCAATGAAAGCTTGAGCTAACACAGAACTTAATTCCACAAGAGATAATACTCCTCCTTAAGAGAAAACACCATTTAAGCCACATGACAACTTAAGTTGCAGGGAAGGTCCCAGCAGATAAAACAGCTGGCAGCTTGAACTGTGGATTGCAAGATCCTCTGAGGAATAGCTCATTTTTGACTTGCCTGTTGAAGTGAGGTCAGTTTCAAACGTCAGCAGAGGAAGGTCCGCTACACACCCAAATACAAGAAAGAAGCTAAACTCAGCCTAAATCAATAGGTTTTAATCTGTAATCATTCATGTGTCAAGAGATCATTTCATCACATGCAGAGCCAAGAGATCACAGACATTCCAAGGATGCACACGCTCCTGTTCTGAGCATCATTTAAGTAAAACGAGGAATTATGGTGGCTACTCTTACCACGCAAAACTTCAATCTGTTCATTACCAGCTCTACTCCAAACTTATATAAAGAAGCAAAGCAGCAGAGGTTTTTATAACACCCCAAAACTCAAGCATCTCTTCTTGCCTCCAAAGGACAGGGCCCCCAGCTAGGCTGGTCACAGCTGGGTGAGTGTCTCCCCCAGTGCTGGACCCCATCCGCTGTGGAAGGCACAGACCTGCCCACAGCTCCGCTCTGCCCACAGCTCCTTCTGCCAGCACCTGAGCAAACCCCATCAGAAGTAAGGCTGCTGCTTTTGCCTGGCCCTAGGGAAGTACAGCCCGCTCGTCAGATGAGGTACTGCTTTAGATTTGCATGTGATGGTTCAAATTTAGAAGAAAACTTTAGCATCTTCAGTGTCAATAACTTATACTGCTTTGAAGGAAAAGCAGTACATTTGACAATACTACTAATCAATATCAGAATTAACAGGCATCTTGCTGGGTAAGTTTGGATTTAATCTGGACCAAACAACAAAAACTGAACTCCTAGAAAGAAGCGACAAGGATCCCTGGCTCACAGACACTGCCAAGGGACTGACAGTACCAACTCTTATCAGTTAAATACTACAGACCCAATTATATTTTAAGTTTGCTAGAGGAAAACTGGCAATGCTAGGCAATATCACGAAATAACTTTTATTTCATTGTCTCTAAAGTAGATATCAAACTATATTAACAATCCAAACAGAGCACTAACCCTGTGTACCACAGTTTCTTTTAACATGGTTTGACTCTCCACAAAATCCTGACACTGCAACAAGTTTATTCCATCATCTCCAATTTCTGCCAGGGAAATGACAGGGACAGGCACATATTTTGCTAGAGTTTTTAAAATTTCTCCCCTCTAAAGTGTTTATAGCAAGACTAGACTTTACTGAAAAATTCTGGAAGTCAGAAACTAAGTCTCCTTAAAAGTAAGGACAGACAACAGTAACATGCAATATAGGAAGAAGGGAATTTTTCTCTAATATGTGAAACAAAGAAGTGGAAAATACTAATCTTTGTGCAGTAGGAGAGAACAAGCCCTAAGTATCAAATCCCAAACAGACCCTGAGGAGGTTTCTAGGTCAATCTCCCAGCTTTCTAAAGAACATCAGCCACCTTCAGTTGTTGACTTCTCCCTTCAACCGGCTTTCTCAAAACAAGTGCCAGTTTCATGTCTTGGCTACAAAAAGCACAAAGCTACAGGCTTCTTGACCCAGCACAGAAGAGCAATCAGACTATGCAATATGAACTATACGCATCATATAGCAATAGCTACTTTATTTCACAAAACCAGAGCAACAGTTCTACAAAATCGTAACAGAACTTGCCCCACCCTGTTTAACCAAGGGTGGACATTAATCCAAGAAACTTCTAAAGAACAAGCACACACACTAGACCCATTTCAGAAGTGTATCAGCTGCAGCATAAAGGAAGTGTAACTGCATATTAACAGCAAAGTTTCAATAGTTTCCAATTAGAAGTTTCCGATTTCATATTTGAATAGCACAATTAAAAGCACCTGGAGCTCCGAAGCACCACCGTTAATAGCTTGTGTGACTTGGTAATAGGGAAGAAAAGATTCCAGAATATCAGTTTTCCAGGCCAACATAAGGTGTTCAAAAATATCATTACTTTTATCATTTGAACAACTTTTACTAGGAGGCACAGTTACTATATAGCACTAGAACTTGACAGAAATTTACTTTTTATCACCCGCTATTCAAGAACCACCAATATTAATAAATAAGAATACTCTTATCACTTTTCAAGTTGTTAGTGAGATTCATCTGCAAGGTTATTTCTTTTTTTCAACTAATGGTATCAAATGAGTTGATGGTTAGTGCCATAAAATATTCATGCTACTATGAAAATGTGATGTTCTATTTTTAATGAGTGCTATACAGTCCCATGCATGGCATTGAATGCAACTAGAAAAATATTAAATTCCATACCCCTGGGTTTAATAGACTGAGAGCAGATATTGACGCAAGACTGTCAGAACTGTCATCCTAATGAGAAAAACAGAAGTAAAGCCTTAGTGAATAAGTGGAGAAAAAGACCATTAAAATATAGCAGCATGCCAAACAATTTAAATTTACATGTAGAATACTTATACTCTATGTTTGAAATATGCAGCTGTTTCTCCTCCACCAGCTGCCAAACTAAAAAAAGTGAGACTTCATACTTATGCAACTTACGCATAGATTCCTGTGGGATTATTTCTCCATTTGGATTGAAACTTTACATTTTCTTTTCTATAGTAAATACCTGCACCCAGCAGTAGACCTCTTCCTCCTCCATCATAGCATCTTTAGCAAGTGAATGTCAGAATATGCTCACTAAAACGTCCTTCTCTAACCCACAACACCCAAACCAGTTACATTTATTTCACTAACACAACCTTGGCAGATATTTTGTTAGTGGGAAAGAGCAAAACATGGTCTATATACAGACATTCCCAAGGTTCTGTTTTCTCTGAAAATTAATGATGAGCATCTCACTTTCCTTCAACTTGTCGCAGACTGCATTTCACTCCCCACCACATAACCACTTATAAAAGTTAGTTTTAAATTTGAAAGTGAATGAGAAACACACACACACACACGCAGAGTCCACAGGACAAAACTTGGAAAACATTGGCAGGGAGACAAATACTAACATTAATGCAGAACTAGTAAGAACTAAGATATTAATAAGGATTTCAATTATCCACTTAATGACAGATATAGGATTCTGAATATCAGGCTGCATCAACCAAACCTCTACATAGAGCCTTATTTTCTAGCGTAAAATTCAAGCTTGCAAAGGTTGACAAAGTCATTTTAAGCACTACACTAGAGATTTTTAATGCTTAAGATATTAATCACCACAAGAAGAGAAAGTAAAGCCCTTTATTACCATTTCCAGACTATTTCTGAGCACATCTGTAAGCATCTTGTACCATATCTTTGAAAATGGAAAAAAAAAGCATTTTAAATTGCTCCCTTGTTACACTTTTCTCATTTTATGGAAGCACACCTTGAGGAAGCTAATAAACTATCTTTAAATTTAGTATTAATATGACCTTAAAGTTTAGAGAATAGGTTAAAAGGGGTGGGGAAAAACACATACACACACAGAGTACATGAAAGGCAGCATTATCACCACCTGAAAGGCAACTTCTTGCTAACTCTAATTTTTCTAGAATTGATACAGCCCTCCTAAACACAGATTTTTCTATCACACCACAATATTCTAGGTCCTATATACAAAGGAGGAGGCATTTTTCCCACTGAGGTCCTGCCAGCTTCATTGCCATTTTAGAGACAAGACAATTGTAGAGACAACTGCAAAAACCTGAAATGCTGGGAAATGTCTTTGAGACAGTTTGAATCTTAACATTTTCATTCCACCCATGGCACTACATTTTACAGACTAGATACACAGCTCTGCAGATTCCAGCTTCCACAGGAAAGATAGCAACAACTCATAGAAGACCTGACAGCTACCATTTGCAAAAATTAAAAGTACACAGTCTTCCCAAGGCTTATGGTAAGCAAGATATTATTCAAATGCTATATGTCCCTTGCAAGACCTACTACTCATTTATCTGTCTTGATTTCCAAGGAAATGTTACCAATGGGTTTCCACCCCTATGTGCTATACAGACAGAATTCCCGTTTCTCCTTGACAGTAGGATGAGACAAGATAAGCCAGTGTGACCTCTATCAAGTTAAGAATCTGCTCGAGTGCCGTTCTTTCACGAAAAAGCTGCCAGTATTACATTTACCCCTCTCTTCCAGAGAGGATCAATGCTCAGATTTGTCGACAACCAGGTCATACACACTTTCTAAGCATTAAAGAGCTTTAGACTCAGTTACGCTGAAACCACAAAGACTTGAGGGAAAAGTTAATACTGCAAGCTGGAAGGTCCAAGCTGTATGAAAATTGATTCAAAACACATATCTGTTCCTCCAAAGAGGAACCTCAGGCAACTCGTGTCCCTGGGAGACCATGGGAGTTCTGCTGATTCAGTGAATGTCGTTTCACCATTAGATTTTAGACTAGAGATAAAAATAAAAGTGAAAGTCCTTTAAGAGCTTATTAACTCTCAGGTATAGCAACTTTTTCAAGATTTTCTAAGTGTCTAAGAAAGTTTTCAGATGTTAGTTGGAAGACATGACCCAATCATCTAACCCATCGTTAGCATTTAACCGGTTCCCTACTGGTTCCCTAATACTTTCCATTCTGTAAAAAGAGCTTTTGAAAAAGTGTTTTGTTCTCCACTTTGAAATAAGAAATTCAGAGTCACAGAAAGCTTCCCCCAGAAGCTTTTTTCCCCCCACAGAAAGCTTTTTGGTGGGGAAGGAAGTGGGAGCAGGGAAGGAAATAGCATTTCATATTTCAGTTCTGTTAGCTCACACTAACAGTACTTACAGTGAACTCAAAAATGTGGAAATACATACTACAAGGCAAAAGTGAGATATTTACCAAATTCACTTTAATTTGGGCATATTTTAGGAAAAAAGTTCTATTAAAAGCAGATTTGATTTTTTTTTCAAAGAAACGGCTGAACCCAATCTATAATCAAAATCAGTCTGAATATCAGTCTTTAAAAACTGATGAAATGGAATTTCCTTCTCCAAACAGACCTTGCACTTTAATCAATACGTAGCTAAGTATTACACATGATCCTAGAAAACAATTTCAGCTTTAAATACTTCTGTATTAAAATGGTTCTTTTCAGTCTGCACACAAAACTGCTTAGGCTGCTGAATTTACCAGACAGCATTAATGATACCACACTTGTTATAACAGCCAGCTTTATTAGTCGCAGTTGATGGAAAAAAGGCACTTCCTGAAACCATGAAGTGCATTTGACATTTAAAATCCTAAGGAGTTGTTATTTTCTCTTAAAAAAACAGTGAAGGAAGGAAGCCCAGAGAAGGGAGATGTCCAGCAAAAGAGTTGGCCTCAATCACATCCTGCTTGGGCAGCTCCAAATCCAGCGCGTAGAGCGCGCCAGCAGCTGGGGCTGCAGCTGCCAAGGACTCGCAGCCTCTGACCCAGTTTGAGCAACCAGAGCAACTCCACGCATCCAGCGCCACGCAGCTGCACAGCAGCCTGGCATCCTCCGCAGGGGCAATCCCCGCACGGTGCTTTATGACCAAGAGAAGTTGGTTTCCCTCCAAAAATGCTTAAAAGCTCTCAAAGAAACGAAACAAGGTGATATTCATTAGGCCTTCTTTGAAGGCAGGACCCACTATTGTTTAAGTAGTATCTGAAGCAGCATCTCAAATTAAACATTGGACTTCTTTGTAGAGATAAATACAACTCTGTCTAGTTGAAAGAGCAGCTGCCTGGGAGCAACAAATATTTATTTTCAGTTAAATGAAATCGATTTACTGTGTCACCCACACTAGAGCAGAGGGGTAATAAAAGAGACTGCAGGAGCAAGGACGGAAATAGGGAAATTTAAAGACTCACAACACTTAAGGAGGTACATCACTTACCAAATAGCAGCACTGAGCAAAACATTCAAGTTTAAGTTTTTGGAAAGCTGGAAGAATGCTAATGCTTAAAAAAAATTAAACCGAGGATTTAGTTTAAACACAGGATTCTTGGGCAAATAAGTTTCCTACCACAAAAGAAGTTCTAGCTTGTCTGAAGGCTACATTAAAAAAGTGCTATGTTTCACTTCTATAATATCTTTCATAGGCTACAGTTCAAGGCGTTTTCACTGGTTTGGCATGCAGGATTATGACAAATCACTTTTATACAACTGACTGGCAGGAGTGTGGCCTAAGCTAGAGCAGGCGGGCTGGTGAGCCTAATCCATAGCGGGGAATAACAAAAAGTATGGAAAAGTGAGCATTCTGTACCTCTGTAACTGCATATCAATCATTGCTGAGTTATTCAAAAGAGGTATCTCAGTAAATGGAATGAAACTGAAATATTTAGAGTTAAACTGACCTTGTTTTACCTGTCCTCTCTAGCCCTTCTCCCAGAAGGGATGTCACATGGAAAACTAGGTAAATCCTGCTACAAGAAGCCTGAGCAAGATGTGTTAAAGTACTAACAGTATACTAATTCCAAAATATTACATCGCAAACCCAAAATCTTTATCTTGGTTAGCTTAAACTTAACACTGAATATAAAGTACTTCTGACTGCATCAATCTAGTCGTATAGTAGGACATGCATCTTTTGCTAATCTACTAATAGGGAGGTTCTTTAAACTTTGCAGTATTGCCATAAGGTTTTGACTAGGACTTTATTCTTAACCAAGAGCCTTCTCTTATTATTATTTTCATAGAATCACAGAATGGTTGAGGTTGGAAGGAACCTCCAGAGATGTCACAATTTAATTTTTCTGCAAAAAGTCTTCTTACAAGACCTCATTCCCTATTTGAGGGATGCTGACTCAATACCAGGTCTATGTGCACTATCCAAAGCTGTCCATTGGTATTAGCAACGTCCCAGAACTTCATGTTCAACTATGGAGACACCTATCATACCTGGTCAGGAGCAGCAACATTTATTGCTTGATGAACTACTGCAAACACCTTCAGCTGAAGTCCAGTCTGTCTGAGAAGCCTAAACTCAGAACCTCCTTTAACACAGCAGCTGAATCAGTAGCCATCACTGGCCACAGAAGAGAAGGAAAAAAGCCATGGTCATTTTGCCCATTCAACTTCAGGTTTACAAAGACAATGTGGAAGTTTGTAGAAATATTTCATGTAGAATACAACATATTCTGTAAGAGTCACAGAAGCAGTTGTGAATAGAAGTTATCAGTCTTAATGATATTTGTATATATCTTAAATGATTTACAACTGCAGTCTTGCCTAAAGTCACTGTAGTTGAATCTCCTGCTCAGCAAGGAATTTTAGTCTAGGGACCTTAGACAGCCTTCCTGTACTATTTTCCACAGATCCTCAATAATGAAATACACCTGAAATTATTCTAATCCACTGTCAGAGTAGCAAATTTGAATACGGTTAAGAAACTATTCACTTCTTTAAAAAGACATATGCACAAAGAACTGTAAATTAAAAAAAAAAATAGGCCTGCAAGAAAATAAAGATGTTGCATTGTCTCTCCAAACTTAAGACAAAAAAAAATTACTATTTTCAGATTCTGTCCAGAGTATGCAGTCCATCTGAATCTCCCTTTGATAACTGTATAGCTTAGAACAAGTGGTGATGCATGTTTTATCTAAATTAGATGCTAAAATTAACTATAACCCACACATTACTCAGATTATAAAAATGCAAAAGTAACTGATGTGACGGGCAGTGCAACACAGGGCATATAAACAATGGCTAGAACAAATTCAACAATGTTTAAAGAAAACATGCAAGTTTAAGATATTCTCTTTTCTGCTATTTAGTTAAAAATAGGAACATTCCATTTTAAAAGAGAACTGATCAGACAACAAGAGATTAAAAATATTTTCAGATTATGATTTGTCTCTGGAACAAACACCTTCAGTACTAGAAAAAGGAAAGCAGATAATTGGTAAGCAATGTGCATACGCTCCATTCCTCAGGATAGAAGAGACATCTGGATTGCTAGCAGTCTTTTCACAGCACAGCAAACAGCATTCATCAGCAAGTAAACTAAGAACACTCCCGTAAAAGTATTTAATTAAAGCAAAATTGTATTTGAAGGTATATTTAAAAAGTTTACTTCAGAGTCAGTAGCACTAGCTGTAATCTCAGAATTTTCTTGATTTTCTTACTTTCCTACATTTCACTTTATGGTATGTCCATATGGAAGCCTACCAAAAGGATCATTTTTCACTTTAGTAGCTCCCAACACGTGCTCTTTCTAGACGATTGACTCATCTCGGCTTCATTAATAGCCTTTTGCACCTACCAAATACATACGCTGATGGGCAGCTGTAAGAAAGAGGACACAAAGAGGCAGCAACTCACAAAGGACTCAAGGACTTGCACAAGGCAAGCAAATTCCCTACGCCAGCATGTGTTTCGACTTCAAGATTGTATATTAATGTATCGTTAGCTTAAGTTGATCAGTTATTCATCTTGGAAGGCTATACAGCTTTATTAACGACATGTTGGCAAATTAAATACCTTCTACAGAAATGACTGCACAGAATTGATAAAGTTGCATAACTTATCAGGTGAAGAAAATCAGAATTATTTTTCTACAACAAACCAATCGTAACTCCAGAAGTAATTTCAACTTAGAGTATAACTATTTTCAAACAAATATACCTGAAATAAGACCAAAAATCTAAATGAAATGCAATTATGTTCCATAATTCTTAGCAGTTGGTCACAAGCCAAAAAGTAAGGACTTCAGGAGGATGAGTTAGCCCTAAAGAACAACAAACAACAACAAAAACACAATGGTTTTATAAGACTGGAACATAAAAGAAAGGTTTAATAGAACAAATGTTTTCTGAAAGTTGTACACAGAAGTTTTATTCGACAAACAGACAAGACCAACTCCAAATAATCTCAAAATGGAAGACTAAACATTTCACAATCACTTAACCAAAGATCACATCATATTAAAATATGACAACAATCTCAAGATTTTTCATCCAAGCTGTTTAAATACTTTTTCAAAAAGTATCAACTTTTTATAAGCACTGAATATACTGAAGATTGTACTAGACAATCATGCAAGCTCAAAATCCCTCTTCTTGGAAGCTTCTGTTCTTCAGGCAAAACCCCAAAGAGCCCTCCCAGGCTGTCTATGGAGACAGCAAGATCTCTGCTGCAGAGATTTGTCATACCTATGCATTCACTTTGAGAAGTTTTATACCTAGAATCATGTGATGTTCACTCACCTGCTGGATTATTTTGGAGTCTTTCTGAAGATTTTCCCTGGGTGGGACTTTTCCAAACAACTTCCAACCAGGAGCACTTTGGACAGCAGGTTTGAGTTCCTTTGTCCTTTTAGTGAAAAAGTTTCTGAAAAGAGACGAGTGTTGCTCTGTTTGATTTTTTGTTTTAATTATAAGCATAGGCAATGTTATTCCAACCTACTTACATTTGTTTACACAAAGTACACCACTATAAACACCCACTGCTAAGCAAATACATATTCTACCTAGTTCTCTCTCACTTAAAGTTAATTTGAAGCAGTATTCATTTCATGTGTTTTGATCTTAATATATTCATTCTTAGCATTCAATTTTACATCTGACTTCTAAGCTACTTTGCTGTGTTTAACATCAAAGTTCTTTTAGTAATATCAGATACTTTCTTTAATATGTTAGTGGCATGCAGCAGCTCTTAAAGACTTTTGTTTGGCATTTCTTTTTAGTATATCTTATCACAGAGATATTTGGACACTGAAAAAGAAACAGCAGGAAGCCGCTGCATGGCATATAGGTTTGTAAAATAAAAATCACAAAGCTGCTGTTTTCACTAGCATTTCCGACAGGCTTTGCAACACAGACTGGCAAACACTGCTCAGTTTAGCAGACACCCTTTGCCAGTGCCTAAGGCAATTACACTCGCTCAGGCAGATGACTGCAATGCTCAATTATTTCTTCGAAAGCCGACCATCACGAGGTCACATCAGCAACCATTTGTCTAGATGCATGGCAGTGCTATTTGACCTGGACCAAAAGTTTCCACAGAGCATATTATGTATGAATGCTTTGAAAATAATACATTTATTCTGACTAGTAGAAAACTACTACCCAGAAATTTAGGAATAAGTGCAGGGATCAGACAGAAGTAACCTGTAGGCTGTTGCTCAGGATGCTTACATGCTCATACAGAACACTAGATCCCTCTGCAGAGACTCACATAAGCTGCCAGACTTCAGCATTCCTCCACGGAAGACTTTGGAATCATGGCATTAACAAGCTGACTTTGTACTTTCACATTCATAACACTTCAGTCATCTGGGAAGAAGCTCTCAAATTAATTCTTCACTTAAAGCTTTTTTTTTATTATTCTAAAATACATTTCCTTCTCAGGTGGTCTGTATTCATATCTGTGCATAGAAATCCCCTTCTGGTCTTGCCTAGAAGGAAGTAGCATGCTCTAATCTGCCTGAAAAGCATACAGCCACTCAAATTCCAGTACCGTCAGGGTTTCAAACAATGAAGCATGGCTTTATAATTAGGAACAGCCAGTGTTTGTAAAACACAGTATAGTTTTCAAAGACAAACCCTATCTTTTCAGTTCCCAAGTCTTACATGATTTCAGAAACAAGCAAATGCCTGTGATAAGAGCCCCTTCTATGCAATTTTATCCAAACAGGCTGTATACATACTTGTGTGTGTAGCAAAACACATACCTACCAGAGAAGAACAAACTGGAGAGAGAATTCACACATCACCTTCTCAGCGGAAGTCCCCAAGAACCTATAGCTCAAGACTAGCAGTCCTGGAGAAGCCACAAGAACTGATAAACTCTGAAGAGTAGGACCTAGCTGAATCCACCTGAGGCCACGACAATGCGCATATGACTGCCATCAAGGTACTTTTAAGTTAAGTTCAATTTAAGAAATTAATTCACAGCAGGATAAAACCCAACTTTTTACTGAACAATTAACAGATTTAGCCTGGGTGCAAACACATCTTTCACATGATCACTACAGATCACTCCAGCTGCTCATACTTTATTACAACTTTGCCCCCAGGTCTGAACTACTCCAGTGGCTGAATTTGAACTTACTGGAAAAAAGTTTTCTTCAGAAACAGGTATGTAAGAAGAAACATATTAAGGAAAATACAAAATAGCTTGTGTCCTGCCTACATGCACAGCAGCAGCCGCCTGGGCTCTGCACACACCATGGACTTCTGCCAGCATCACCTGGCCTCACCTGCCCTCACCGGTTGTAGTGCTGGGGGAAGCTGCAATACACACAGCTTAGTCCAATGGCAATTTGCTGCCCTATCAGGGCTGCTTTATGGTAAAACTGAAAGGCTGGTAGATTAAAAAGGAAGAACAGTATAAACACACAAAACATGTTTTAAGTTAACATTTCTTACAAAAGCTAAAGAGTATACCTGATATGCTCAAGGCTCTTCAGGGATTTTTCTTTTTTACAATTATAATATTAACATAAGTCTTTCAGAAATTAATCCTCTTTAGAAAAAGAATATTCTTCAGCATACTGACATAAGCATAGGCTTATTTTGTTTTTAGGAACATGCAAGCAAAAAGATACCTTTTCACTTTTATTTAGTGGTAAATACTCACTGAAGTTTGTTTCTTCAGAAGAAACCAGGTCAGAGTTTGTATCATTCATCAGGATAAACCTCATGTAGGAATTCTGTTCCAACAAAGTTATGGAAAGCTTATCTGTAAACCTTCCATAATTAGGATAGAAGAAACCTCTTTTAACAAGTTGTTTCAGCAGCTAATATGGCACTACATTTTCTGATGTGTCACTGACAACAGCAAAGCCTTACAAGAGCCATGGCCTTTTAATTAACAGCATCTGTGCCTGCTTACAAAATGCATTCACTGAAATGTAGGAAATATACTGGATTTGAAACATACAATGTCACTACTGAGAGTATTCACAGATTTCACTGATCCTGGGAAAAGACATTTGGAAATTAGCTAGCTTAGGACTTAATCTCAGTATCCACTTGAGAACTTCAGTTTCTTAGAAATAACTCTAATCATTAGAGCTCACTTCATAATGCTTTCTGTTACAAGGACTTAGGGAAAGAGGATACCAAACTAATTCACCAAATTAAAACTTCAGTTTATAGAAAGCCAGTAAGAAAGCTGCACATTTTTCCCACTAGCTCTCCATAACCACACTAGAAGGCATAGGTGGATGGATGTGCATGGAAAGAAGCAATATGAAGTCACAGGAACAAGCCACTATCACACACCATGAAATCTATCCCTAGCACTGCTTGGATTACACTAAAAACCTACTGGCTTTTATGAACATTGAGCTAATAAAGTCATAATAGCAACAACAAGTGGTAGTTTTCTTGCTTATTTAACAATATTGCTCCAAATATCCCAACTTTGCACTGCTGTTGGAGATCTACTACTCAAAAATAATTCCAAATTGATGTCCATTTCCACAACATTAAGATGACCTTCTAGTTGTACAATTGCTAGCTTAGCCACTGCTTTTGCTTCTGAAATTGCTCTTACAATTGGTTGTTTCTGATGTTGCTGAGGCATGCCACTATACTGAGATGTACACATAAACACAGTTCTTGCATATATAGCTTACTCTGCATTGTTAGAGTACATTTAACTCAATTGCCTAGGCAAAAAAGTAATTGTTCAGCCAGAAAATCTGGCAAAACAGTTTCAATGACATTTAACAAGAGAACAGCAACCCCAAAGATAATTGCACCAAATCAGTTACCAAAAATAAGATACCTAAGCAAACAGGTATAGTAGGAGGCATTTCCTCACTCTCGCCAAGGGAGAGGCTGAAGCATGATCCTACTTCTTACTGAGTATTTAAGCTCCTGTTAATAAAACTCCACCTTGAAACCAAAGTTCACTGGCTCTGCTCCTTACAAAGCTTTTACTTATCTAAGCACCAACTTCAAGCGGCCAAGGAAGATCCAAGCTTGCAGCTAAGCCATTTTAAATGGTTATCAGCATGAAGCATTTTAAAATAAGCCTCCCTTTCTCAAGCTCATTAATCCTGCAATACTGATGACTAGCAGAATTGAGCAGGATCATCTACTGAATCAAGGGCATGATCTCAGAAGAGAGCATAAAACATGTTAGTGATATTACTGCTACACTCCATCAGTCAAGCATTTTTCTTTATGGTTCACTTTAATACAGAGTGAAGCCTAACCCCAAATATCCTGCATCATGTTACACAGTAAAACCTGCCGGTAACTACCAGCACACACTCTTGAACACTGAGCTTGGAGACTGACACCTGGCACAAAAACCATGAACTTTTCCAAGAAAATAAATCTTTATTCTGAAAGCAAGATGGTTATTTCCCTCTGTAGGATAACTTTGAGCCTGGTTGAAATATTTACTCATTAACCTACAAATAAGGCAGTTCCATCAAGTGACTTAAGCTTTGCCAGAATATTATAAGTTAAATACATTTTTAGAAAAAATATTACTGTTAAAAGTTTCTTTCACTTGCATAACATCATTTTTAATCAATATTCATTTCTTCTCATTGCAGTCATCCTTAAGACCTGCAAAATTAGGGGAACCAAAGAAAATAGTGAAAACTACAAGAACTTAAAAAAATAGGAACTCTAAGTGCAATACCCCCAGCTGCACATAGTAGGTTGCCACAAGTACAAACCAGACACACTAAAGTACTAACAAAAGCTGAAGTTAAAAAAAAAAGGGTTACAAATAAGCAAGATAGGCAAAAACAAGCAAAAGCAGCAGGACTAACTAAAGTCAAACCTGGAAGAAACTAATCTGGGAACTCCTACTATGAAGCAGCATAATAGCTGAATAAGCTCTGCAACCTCAGGTGATACAGTCTGAGTTGTAAGTTCAAACACAGGGTGGAATTTTATTTTGAAAATTGCCCCTGCAGTTTGCAATGCTCTCTATGCGAGCCAATTTGGATTAAAACTTGGTTAATATTTTTCCACCTTCAGTTCCCAGACTGACTGAGCACCTGCCAATTAGTACATTGCGTAATATTCAGTTACGCTGATCAAGTGTTGCAAATTACAATAACTAGTTAATATATCAGGCATGTGTTGTGGTTAGCAACTCATGACAACGTTATCCACATTCAAAGATAAATTGCAGAAACACTACAAAATGCAGGAGCTGTCATATAGTTGATATCAATACACAAGAGTTTGACTCTTTCAGTTCTGCCTGACGACTTGATATTTTAGCAAGTGAAGAAACTCTTCGTCCTATCACTTAGCTAACCACAGAACTCAAGGAACAGCACTCAATATGCAAACAGCACTAAGACTATCAAGATCCTACCCTAGTGGCGGCATTAGACAACTGAAGTAACACAGGAGTAAACTTTGCTGGAACCAGGACCTGGAGCAGAGCTGGCTTCAATGCTGCTCAAAAGTTTGCTTCCCTTGCAGCACAAGGCAGACATGAGGAGTACATTACCTTTTTCCCACAGCAGCAATTTTCCTCAATAACCACACCAGTCCTCATCGTCGATAGAGCAGCAGCAAGCCTGTTTTTCTGTGGTTTCAGTAGAGGCAGAAAGGCTAGAGAGGTTTTGTTGTAGCTGTCTCCATCTTAGGACTGTTCTCTTTCACTTCTGCTCTAGACATTCACTTAGTTCACCTATTCCTACAATAGACCTTCAGCCAGGTTGCTTGGGTCAGCAGAATTCTCCCAGATACGAGGCAGCAGATTTTTATTATGCTACCTGATAGGAGGAGCTCTTTCCCCTACCTGGGAGCACATTTGGAAGGAAAAAAATTCTTCTTAAAGGAGCATTGGCTCAGGGGAAGGTTTGGTGGGAGAGGAAAAGAAATCCAGGTCTCTTCTTCCCACAGGCTGCAAAGATTATTTTCAGTCTGGAGGTAACACAGGACAATATGAGCTTAAGAGAACATAAGACTCCAGGTGTTTAGCTGCCCTAAGTTCTAAAAAATAAACAGACCTATGAGCAAAGCTAATTAAGCCTTTTTTATTAAATCAATTCAAAACCACTCGCCCACCCCTCACCCTGCTACGGGGCCAGCCGCAGTGAGCTGTGCTAGTAGCCTGCCCAGCTACTTGGCTGCAGTATTAGAGAGTTCAGGCACTGTGTCACTCCTTTAGGAAGCACAGTCCAGGCACCACTGTCAAGACATGTAAAATAATGACTGTCACACGGTCTTCTACTATATCAAGTCTTTTCTTAGCTCTTTACCTAACCAGACCAAAAAGAGATAAAGAAAACAAGAAAGAGCTGTACATCTGAAATACCTGACAAAAACAGCCTTAAATTTCTTTTCATTCTTAAACATTTGAGACAAAATATCTTAATGGTTAGTTATCAGTCAGAGAAAAAAGTTAGTCTAAGAAAGCTACTTTCTCATACGAAAGCTGGGATTACAGTGACTTTTTCTGGTTGTTTTCCATTTGGTCACAGGTCATTCAAAAGAACAGTCCCATCCACTTCATCACACTACTCAAAATACTGAGTCTTAATGAAGCTTTGTGACAAGACAAGCAGAACAAACCAAGGAATGAAACGGGCTGAGACACTGGGAGAAAAGGCTTTCAGGTTAAATGAAAAAGACTCTTAGCTGAACAGTCTGACAACATCAACAGTATATTACAGTGGCTATTTCAGGTGCTTGGCTATAAAAAAAACCCTAACACTCTGGTCTAAGAAATGACTTCAGAAAAAATCCTATAGGATTATAGCTCTTCCAGTAGAAATATCAAGTCATATTAAGTATTACACTGACTACCAAGAAGAACAGCGAAATTGGGATGTGGGGTGGTTTAAACTGATGCAGATTACATCTACAGAACCAAGTTCTTAGAAGGATGTGCAGTAGCAAGACTAGTGTGATACAGATTTAATTTGCTACAGTGGAATCTGAACTTCCAACATAACCTTGAATGTCACCATTTTAATATTAAATATTACATCACTGCAGTGCCATCCCTTTAGGTAGTAAAAGCTAAAATTAGCCAAAAACCTAATTACTAATCTGCCAGGGAAACAATTACAACATTAGGAATAGAGAGACTGCAGATGAGCAATAGAGGTATTTTATGAATAAAAAATTCATAAAATTTCAATAAAATTTTATATATGCACAGTTATTAACAAAGACATTGGGACTAGAGAGAAATAGCTGGGGTTTTGTCTTTAATGTTTACTATAGTTGGCTTTACTTTGGGGTTAATATTTACTTAAGTCACAATTATAGCTATTATTCATATAATTGAAAGCCAGGAACCGATCATGTCAGCACACCTTGGTAAAACAGATTATTTTTAGTGAACAGGATATAAAGAATATTCAAAGAATTTCTTTATTTTTGATAACACAAATATTTTTTCTTCTTTGTAGCAGGTCATTATGCCTCTTAAATCTGAGAAAAAAAAAAAAAGAAAATACAGCACGCTGCTTGAATAACTAACTAGACACAGTGATTCCTGCAAGATCTAGGTCCAGGAGCTTTTGCCTGCTTTCTCCAGAGCTGCAATTCAAAAAAAAATATTTTTTGCTCCTTTTTTTCCTCCAGTTCTCTATATTACCATGAGCAAACTTCCTTCACCCATTAAAAGCTTTCTATTCCCCCTCCACTTTCATTTTCTAAACTGTATAAAGTGAAAAGTCTTTCAGAGTGTCCACAAGATGATCTAACCAATATACCAGCAGCAGCAGCACACAGATAAAACCTAAGTGTTATGAAATGTCCCCATCATCGGTTCTTTCATCTTTAGACTACAGCCCCACAAGGGCAGCTCACTCACCAGCTGATTCTCATTACCCCACAGTAACTCACAGGGACCACTCAACTGATCCAAACAACACAGAACAGTGCTACCCCAAGACCAGGCTTAACAATTTAGCATTCAAGGATCACTTATTATCCCTAGTATTAACCTGGAATAAAAAGCTTTAATTTTGAATATTCCAGCATTTTAAGTAACTCTGTCCTCTAAGATGAGGGGAAAGGTTATCTCTGGAAGGGCCAGGGCTCTCTTCCTGCAGCAAAGCTCAGGTGAGAAGCTGCTGTTTGCACCTGCTTGTTTCTGCCCCAACTCACCTAATTCCCCATCCAGTCCAGTGGAGTAAGCAGGGACAATTCACAAGGATCATTTCACTAGACTGCAGAACAGCCTCGACTGACAGTGCAGGAGATGAGAACAAGCAGCCGGAAAGAGCGGCCTCCTAACCCAGATCTGCCGCGGCAGAACACTTTGCCTGACTGGTCTGCTATAACAGGAAAGCTTCCAAACACAGAGGGCAAAACGGCTTCCCTCGTCTTCTCTTGGTTTGAACCAAAAAATATCTTTTAAATGAAAGAGTTCTATGTAATTAAGCCTAGTAGAAAAAACAAATGAGAAATACCAAATTTTAGGCAGTTCGTAAACTAGATAGAAAAGACTACAAAGATGAAACATTCAGCATAAGATGTGCCCAACTGAGGAACTACTTAAGTACATTTTGCACACCAAGTATGTATTCTCCTGTACTGAAAACAGGTATACATTCTGACTTAACAATATGAAGGAGCTGCTCTTCCAGCACATACTTTTGATAGAACAGTATCAACCAGCACAACATCAACACTAGGGATTAGGCATCGTTTACAGCACATACTCATTTGAAAACACAAGCAACCTCCTGCTGAGCAGCTTTGTAAGTTAGTATAGTATTGCCACCAACGTACAATCACAGAACCGCTTTTATCAATTTGACTCCTTATTTCTGGGAGTTAGACTGCTTACCCAGAACTGCAGGAAAAAAATAATCTCTTGATTAGTCTCTGCCTTTACACTACCTCTTAAAAGTCGCAGTCTTTACACTACCAAGAAACTTTCAGAAGACTAACTCCACAAGCGAATATTTTATTAGTTCTTTAGCAAGCAGATTTAGAAACAAGTCTTCAAGAAACAGATTTGGTTTTTTCCTTTTTATTTTTTGCCCTCCCAAGGCTGTTGAAACTGCCTAATTTTTGTTGTCCAGACAGAACTAGCTGCAACTAAAAGAGTTTTGTGCAAATACAGGCAGAAATGAAGTCAAAAAGCTTCAAAGCCAATACTGCTCAGAAGGCTGCGCACACGTGGGCAGCAGACAGATGTACCTGCAACAGGCCATGAACTCAGCTCACTGTTGAATCCTTTTTTCAGAGGTGTCAGCACTATAACTTTTGCCAGGGTAGATGTAATTAAATTTTTCCACGTAATACCCAAATCCTTCCTGAAAACAGCAAGTGTTAGTGTAGGCTGATGACAACTACTGCTACAGACCAAGGTCAGCCCTCACTAGCAGACAAAGTCCTGGAAAATTTCATCAAGCTACTACTGTTCCAGGACAAAAAACAGCAACTACCAATGCAACTGGTTAAAGTGTTCAAGTAATTAGGCACAAGGCAGGCAGTGCACCCACTTTACATACCATGAAGAGGAGGTCTGGAGAAGAAGACTAAGCTGAAACAGTGCGGATAGAACAACATCTCAATTGGTCCTTGAAACAAAGGGGAGGCAACAAACACCTCATAACTGCCACTGTCTAATCCTGCAGCAGGAATTCCCTGTATCCCTTTTCTAAGGGCTAGGAGAGGAAGCCTATTTCTCAATTTGGGATTCTCCCCAGAGATCAAAGCTCTCGTCTTTCATATCAGTCCCCAATTAGTGGATTCTGCCTCCTCAAAACACTGAAGAGACCCATCACGTTATCAGAGCAACTGTTGCACAGTAGTACCCCTAAGCCCAGTGTTTTGAAGAATGAAAGTTAGAAACTGGAAAATTAAACTCTCCTCTCCACTCATCAGAGAGGCAGCACAGAGGATGTTATTACAGGCAAGGAGAACTTCCTGTGGAGCGTACTCAGGAGTGAGACTTGGAGTCTCTGCATGGCTGACGTGCCCAAGTTTTTGCTTTTCTTTTAGAAACTTGAGGCAAGCCCAGAGAGCGGAGCACTAAGCCTTGCACATGCAGCTTCCCAAACCACGTTCACGAATAAAGCAAAGCAGCAGCTCCCTCACTGCACTGCCTGCAACACCACAAAGCTTTCACTACTTCCCAGCAACTTTCACAATGAGCCCCCGAGTCACCCGAAAGCAGCTTCCAAGGACGGCAGACTTCATCCTAACCCCTCACGACGTTTGATTAGGGTCACGGTGCTTAGGCAGCCAAACAGGCTCAGGACCTCGAGGCACCACCCGGCCTCGCCCCACCACCCGGCCTCGCCCCACTCCCCTCTGCGGGGGCAGCGCCGCGGTGCCCACGCGCTGCACGGGCCGCCGCCCGGCCGCCCCTCCCGCCGCGTTACCTGCTGAAGAAGTCGGCGAAGCTGCTCCCG
>PTEX01000022.1:1717515-1866884 GCA_003342815.1 Eudromia elegans | reverse complement strand
GGGGGCGCCGCTGCCGCCTCGCTCCGCGGGTGGCGGCTCGGGGCCCGGCTCACGCAGGCGCGCCGCGCCGCCAGCCGCCCTGCCCCCCGGAAGGCACCATAGAGAGGCCAGCAGGAAGGGGCAGCCGCTACCGCATCCGGCACCATAGAGATGCCGAGGAGGCGGGGTCCTCCCGCCGGGGAGTGGCTTGGCGGCCGCCACTCCGCCTTTACCGTACTCCATCTAAAGGCTGCCCCCACACCGCCGCCTCCACTTTACCGCATTCCCTTTGCATTCCGCACTAACTTTGCCACACGGAAAATCTCTGACCCACTGCGGTGCCGTGCTCTCCTTGAGTGGGTCCGAGTTAACTAACACCCACCTAGACCTAAACCTAACTCTAAGCCAGTGCTCCAGAACACAGCGTTTCTGTGTGGCACTGCCTGCAAGGACCTCTCTGTCCCTATTCTTACCATTACAAACAGTCAAGGGGAAGTGGGATGGGGCTTTGGCGGGAGAAGGGGTAGAGACGAATGGGAGAGGCCAGACACTCTGAAGCCCTGTGGTGGCTCCCCATGCACCAGCAATGGCACTTCCAACTCTGCCCCTTCACACCAGGCTGAAGGGAAGATACCAGAGAAGGGGGGAATCACTGACCACACTTCCTAGTGTCTCAGGCAAGAGGAAACAGGAATTATTTCTGCTCCTTTCCCTCTAGTGACCAGACAATACAGTAAGTCAGTGGCCACCAAAAGGCCTGCCGTCCCCAGCGCAGCCCAGACTTCCCAAGCACAAGAAGCCTCAAGACAAGTAGGGTGCTCTCAAACTACCGCAATAAACACTCACTGGTGGTAACAGGGAAAGTAGAGCTCCTTTGGAAACCCTTCTGGAGGGCCAGGAGGATCCTCCATTTGGAAACGCCACCTTCCAAAGGCCGAGGGCTTGCTGAAGCACCTGCTGTTAAAGACTGGCAGGTGGAGCACACCCAGAGTGAGGGAGGCTGATCTACAAAATGGGAACAGCAGGGCAGGAAGAGCTGCCCTCTTCAAAAATCTGCCCATTCAGGGGGTTTTAGAAAGAAAGCTTTCAATGGGGACTCTTCACCTTCACCCACACACCCCCTCCACCCCCACACACATATATAAATACATTTTCTTGTGCTTACTGATAGGAGTTTACAATATAAGTCCTGCTTTGCCTAATTTCAGTAAATAAATAAACAAGTAAGTTTGTGGTGGTTTTCTTCCCCTTTTCATTCTTTAAATATACTTCTGAGCTCAGGCACGCAGCATGGGATGTTTTACATGTGAGATCAGACTTGTTATCCCTTTTGACAAAAACAATTAGCAAACACTTGGGATCTCCGATTGGAGAAGAAACTGGAATCAGATCTTTTTGTTTCGCCTTGCTGTGATCTTGACAGCTGACATGCAGCCTCATCTAGCTACACCTGTGGCAAATAAAGGACCTATTGGCCTCAGCTGCTTGTGAAAAGGTCCCAGAACACCAAGGTTACCTATATGTTGGATATGCCAGCTGAACTGCTTGTGGGAGTGCTTGTTGGGCTACTTCAGTCAAAGCAAGCCAGGAGGAGAGGCTAATTATCCTCTTTGCCCGTGTAATTAAAATGGTTTTTTGTTGTTGTATTCAGGGCGATCTCAGACACACTGGAGTCCGATGTCCGAGCCCTCCACAGGAGCCTCTCTCCAGGCTGCCGCGGGGACCCTCCATGTGCGCACGGTCAATGCCGGCGCTCCGTGCTCTGCGCAGGGAGGCTGCGCAGCCTGTGCTGTCAAACTGCCACCGAGCGGAATATCCCAGGCGGCACCTGACTGGTTGACAGCCACAGGAAGGGTAAATACTGTCTGATCAAAAGGAATAAAGCAACTACAAAACTTAGTATTATTTTACCCATCTTAACACGGACACTTGCTACGCCATAGCAAGGGATCAGCAGTGATTGCACGTTATACGTTCCTTCTTAACATCAGCAGGTTCCAAAGACTTCTAGTGTGCTGCAGATGTCCGAGAAAGGCAAACTTCTTGGCTGTCAAATAAATACGCAGGCAACAGAGACCTAGGCCCGTGTGCATTCATGACTGGTTTTGACGGACGACCTTCTCGACAGAGCCCTTCATTAGGAGAAGCCCCTGTCCACAGCGGCACCCTTTCAAACCGTGAACTCTTCATGCTTTGCTGTGAGGTGCCTGCGGTGTTGGACTGAGGCAACTGTCAATACTGAGAAAATCCTGAGGTACCTATTCAGGAACAATAGGACCTTCCAGTGAAATGCAGAATGTGACAATCTGCTTTCCCCACCAAACTGACAGCCCCTGCCCAAAGATGGCAAGACATATAGGTTCAAGAAGACACTGGGCAGGTCCTTGCTGAGAGATGCAGCAAGGCACAACTGCTCCAAGAGGGCTATTGCCCTGAAGGGTTTCGGGGCCCTCATCCACCATTTCACAGCTGATACAGCTGCTCACCTTATGCAGCTGCCCACCCTCCTTTACAGACTCAGATATTTTCACAGCAGTGATAAGGGGAGACCCAACCGCTACATCAGGCTTAGTGACAGGGTATGGAATTAACAGACTCTTGCTCTGAACTAGGATGAGTATTCTTATGCTCTTAAGGAAGTTCCTGTGTTCACCTCCAATTCCTATCACCAATAAATCAGATATTCTCTGCAGTTTTGGGAATTATGAACAATTTATAATTGTCACTTTATAATTTGCTGCCAACATCAGAGAAACAACACTGTACAAAAATAAGCCAGTGCCTGTTTCTAGTGCCTCTTCATATGAACAGCACAGGAAGGCCCCAGATATTATCTTACCTGTGCCAAACAGTGATAATGAATATATTTTTATTGGTTATAAACATAATCAATATGTGGCTATTGCTTTCTTTGTGCTGTTTCATTACTTCAGTAATTAAAATATGGAATGGTTTCCTCAAATCAATACATATGCACAACTCTACCCCGGGCTCCCCAGATCTCAGATATTCTTCTATTTGCACTATAGTTGTGCTCTTCGGCATTTCACTCCAGAGGTTGTAGTTTCTTTGGAAATGCTACTTTGGCAAGAACATCCTTACATCCTGCTAATAACAGTTTGCACTTGTAATGCAAGCCTTCTGGCCAACATCTCTACACGCTTTACAACTAACAATTAATTAAGCAGCCCAGAGCCATTATGTTTGGCAGACTCCCACATGCCGCAAGCTTCTCCACAGAGCATTCTCTGTTGTGCTTCACTCTTAGAATTAAATTACAATGCTTGTGGATAAAACATGTTATAAGCCTGTATTAGGACAATTCAGCCTGTGGTGCTTTGCTAGGGTGCTCGTATGTTTCTGTGCTTCAGACACACTGACAAAACTTCCCTGAGCTGTAATGGGGTTAAGCTGTATTTTCCTTTGCTAGGTGAGGGAAAGCTTTCTGGGTTATTGATAGTTATTTCTTTATGAAAGCTCCATGTCCATGCTATTTGCTGGCCAGTACACCTAAGTAGAGATGTACTCACTTCCCTCTGGGTATATTCAGCAACACACTGAAAAACTAGAGCCTGCCAGTGTATCCCAATTTTCCTGTTATATATGTCATCAAACACACAGGGATAGAAGGTAGTTACCTGGAAATCACTCTTAATAGGTAATTTAGGCTTGCCACTTCTTGCTGTTGTGGAAGAGCCACCTGGCCTAGACAACAGCAAAGCAAATGAGAAATCAGCAACTATCCAAATGTTCTTTTAAAGTACAGGTTGGGTACATACATACCAGGGATGGGGAATCTTCAAAGAAGAAGAATGGATGCAGGCTTTGAAAAGGCTGTTGTGAAACCGTCAGAAGGCTTTTTCCTGCCTTCCAGCACTACTTCTGTCTTGCTTATATTCTGCTGCATTTAACCGTTCCGGTCATCCAAGCCCCAGGCCTTCCTGGTGGCAGTGGCGTGGTCATCACTTCAGGATGGGAAGAACTGTGCATCACCTCTCCGTGCTCCAGCTATGTCAGCCCACCAGTTGCACTGTAGACTTGTGTAAAGACTAGAGACTGAGCAGGTGTTTACGGAACACTAAAATTCAGTGGCTGTCGTGTATCACATCCGCTAGGCACTAGGCAGTTTCCAGTTACTAACAGTCACCACATCATTAAGAACCTGAGAAAACATAAATCAAAATGAAAATGAATGCAATGGCCACCTGAAGTTCTTTGAAGTGAATTGGTTCTGAGTACAGATTAAATTTTGCTTCCTAATGCTCAGTGCTAAGCCCTGTCTCCTATAGACAAAAAGCCCATTTCTATTCTATCCTCAGAAAAAAAGTTATCTCCTCTCAAAGATTGTGGGGACATTGGCAAAAAAGGAAAAATTTCATTAATTTTCCAATGCGCATTCTGAAGTATGCAAAAGTCTCCAAAGAGAGAAAATACAATCCAAAATGAAAGGCTTAATTTTAAGTTCTGAATCAGATATCCTCTTAATCATAATATGTGCTAAAAATATGTAAGCCTTGAGACTAGGATGAGATAATTTTACAGCAGAGAAGTAAGAAGAGAAGAAAATCGACCACAACTTTGTCCATAGATCTATCTGATTAGACTTCCTTCTTTTTTTCAGAGATTCTGAATATAATAGCTCCATTTTTGAAACACATAATATAGAGTAGAGAGATTACATTCACTTATATACTTTATAGTAGGTTTTAAACATATCCTCTGGATAAATTTACTTTTTCATAGATGGAATGAACTCTGGAGTTGCAAGAGGCATTATTTTACACAATCTATTGATCTTTTACATTATTTGCTCAGATCCTTCTTATCCTATCCAGACTATGCTTAATGCAATAAATGTTAACATTCTCAACAAGCAAAATTTGTGGCATTTTCAATTTACTGCACACACTAATTTTTACACAGGATTGTGCTTTCCCCGCTTTGTCTCTCCTTCCTCCCTCTCCAATAAGCTTATTCTTCACTCCACTATGCTCAACATAGGAATAACTTGGATGATGTTTCTATTCCTGTCTTTACCACTGACTCACTGTATGGCTTCCTGTGCATTTACATCTTGTGGTTGGATCTTTCTGGTATCTGAGAAGTGAATGCATCTGTCAATGTTGTCTCCAGAGTCAGGGCACTCACAATGTCTCGCTCTGTGCAGATTCTTTTGCTTTTAGAAAAGGTTGGGTCCCCACTGCACCCTTTCTATCAATGAAGCTATTCAGAGGGGTTCTTATGTCTATCCAGATGGCTATTTTAATTATAACCATAAGAAAATCAAATCTGTGATATCTCTGCTTATTAGTCAGATTTGATTTTGATCAAATGCCTCATAATTTTGAGATAGAGCAGCATGATCATTTCCCTTTCAATGAAAGGTAAGGAAGGGATAGAAATATTAATTCAGTACATTTATAAGGTATAATAGGATCCTGGCAACTGGAGATACATGGACACACTCAAAACAGTTGTTTGGTTGTATAGGGATAGCGTCAGTTACTGGCTGCTCCAGAGCCCTGTAGCACTACTACCTACCTGCTGGGTATGCAAAGGCATTGATTACTCTTCCCTCTTCAGTGCGATGTTCTCTGAAATCTATCTGCTGTCCCCTTCATAATTCTTTGCAAGAGTAATCTGTTCTTAGCCCATATTATTGATTGTTAAATCAAAACAAATATATTTGAGTAAAATCAGCTAGTGTGCAAGTGTGCAGATAGGTCTTTCAAACTAAGATTTAGTCCTTTCTTAGTATTGCAAGGAAAGTCAGAAAGCCACAGTTTGCAATGTCAGTAAAATCCATGTATGCTTGCAAGAAAGGTAGGCTCTTATTTTACAGCTTTTGTTACTTTAACAGCCACAACTTTTGTAGGAAAAGTATAATATTTTAACAGAGATCATTGTGTATGAGTTGTTTTAATTGTGAGCAGGTTTTAGAGTCAAACACACTAACCAGAAATGTGTTCCAACTTCCAACAAGGGGCTTCATCGTGAAGACTATAGTCTCCAAGGCACAAAGCAACCAGAATATTTAAAAAAGCATGACTAAGTATTAACAATCTGTTATGAAGTGATGTAAGCTAGTTTATCTTAAATATGTTGATTTTTACAGGAAAAACTGACAGCTTTACTGTTCTTTTTTTTTTTTTTCATTTTTAATTGCCAGTCTGTGTTCTAATCATCAAGAATGTTATAACAGTATGATGAAAATCAGACACTTAGCAACTTTAAAAAAATAGTTATAATGGCATCAGCAGACAAAGTCATCTAATTATCAGGCAGAATAGAAAATACAAAATACCCTATCTAAAAACACTACCTGTTTACTGTATTAATTGAATTATATGAGCTCATCTCTTCCACTCATATCCCCCGTATCTTTTTTTTTTTTTTTTTTCATGACAGGACTACCATAAGAATTCTTCCAAATAAAGGATTATACGTACCTATTTGCGGTAGGATACTTAATTGAAAATAGCCTGTAAGTGTATGCAGGACACATTTATATGTCAATATGTATATAATTATAAATGTAAATGGGTAAGTACTGAAATACATCAGAAAACCTCTTTGGCTGGAATACACTTAGGCAGCTCTTTGGTGCTTGTGTCTGAGGAAATGTGTAAACCAGCTTCTGCCAAAATTTGAAAAAAAAACCCCACGAGAGATGCTGCAGGGTGCTGTGCACTTGTTTTTGTAACATCAGATTTCAATTAAAAGCATATATACATAAGGTGTATAAGGAAGAGCAAAACGTGTTTTAAAGAGCAGAGTGGTTCCCGCACCCGGGTTTGACAGCAGCGTAAACTCCGTGGCAAAGGGAACCGCGGACTGGACGCGGGGCACGCGGGGCGCCGCCGCCCGCACGAAGCCGCCGTCTCTCCGAGGGGAGCCCGCGGGGCCTCGGGGCAGCGAGCGCCCGGGTCGCGCGGCCCCGCGCGAGCCCATCCTGCCCGGGCGGCGCCCGGCGGGGCGGGCGGCGCCGTCACCGCCTCCCGGCGGCCGGGCGGCAGCGGCACCGCGGACCGGCAGCGCGGGCCGGCGCGCGGTGAGTACCCGCGGGGCGGCCGGGGCGACATGCGCGGGGCGGGGGGCGGCCCTGCATGGAGGCGGCGGCGGCGGGGGGCCCGCGGGCCCTGCGGGCGCTCACGGGCTGCCTGCTGGGCGCGCTGGTGCTCGGCACCGTGCTGGGCAACGCGCTAGTGTGCACCGCCGTCCTGCGCTTCCGCCACCTGCGCGCCAAGGTCACCAACTGGTTCGTGCTGTCGCTGGCCGTCTCCGATCTGTGCGTGGCCCTGCTGGTGATGCCCTGGAGGGCGGTCACCGAGGTGGCCGGTGGCTTGTGGCTCTTTGGCAGCCACTTCTGTGACACCTGGGTGGCCTTCGACATCATGTGCTCCACCGCCTCCATCCTCCACCTCTGCATCATCAGCCTGGACCGGTACTGGGCCATTGCCAGCCCCTTCCGCTACGAGCGCAGGATGACGCAGCGCCTGGCATGTGCCATGATAGCCATGGCTTGGGCCCTCTCCATCCTCATCTCCTTCATCCCTGTGCAGCTACACTGGCATAAAGCCCAGGACAGGAGGCCACTGGAGTCCCAGTTGCCTGGGACGCCCCACTGCGATATCCGCTTGAACCGCACTTACGCTATCACCTCCTCCCTCATCAGCTTCTACATCCCTGTGGCCATCATGATCGTCACCTACACCCGCATCTACCGCATCGCCCAGGCCCAGATCCGCCGCATCTCCAGCCTCGAGCGCGCGGTGGGGCAGTGCCCGGCTCTCGGCAAGGAGCCTGCGTCCTCCTTGCAGAGCTGCCTGCGCAAGGAGACCAAGGTGCTGCAGACGCTCTCCATCATCATGGGCATCTTCGTTTGCTGTTGGCTGCCCTTCTTCCTGCTCAACTGCCTGCTGCCTTTCTGCCGGCCTGTGCCAGACAGCAGCCCGGAGGGGCCCTCTGCCTGCATCGGTCAGACCGTCTTCAGCATCTTCACGTGGTGTGGCTGGGCCAACTCCTCCGTGAACCCCGTGATCTACGCCTTCAACACGGACTTCAGGCGGGCGTTCAGCAGCCTCCTGGGCTGCCGGGGCTTCTGCTGTGGCACAGCCAGGTCCACCGTGGAGAGGGTCAACTTCAGCAACGAGCTGGCATCCTACCACCACGACACCACGTGTCCGAGGGGGGCAGCTGCCTCATCCTCGGTGCCGCCCGCTGCCATGGCTGCCTGGGTGCAGCCCGCGCCCCTCGCCACGAGCCTCCAGCGAGAAGGGAGCAGCAAGGAGCCACCAGCGGAGAAAAGACCTGCAATTCCTGCTGCAGAGGCTGCTCCTAATGGCAGCCCCAAGTGTCTTCCCATGCCTGCCACTTTGCCGTTTGACTGTGAGGGAGAAATACCCCTGGAAACAATCACTGCCTTTACCGGGCTTGGTGGAGGTGAGAGACCCCGTCACCCCACTGCGGAGGGATAAGCGATGCTGTGTTCACACACAGCCGTCCCTTGTGCAGCTTCCACGTAGGGACACACCACGTCCTTCAGCAGGCAGCAGCATCCTGTGCCAGAGGGGCTCCAGCCTGCAGCTCTCGCCCTGGGGAGGCGGGAGGCACCTGACTTCTGTTCCGAGTGCACGGCAGCTACAGCTTCAGCCCTTGCTCTCGTCCACATTTCCCCTGCATTGGTTCACCCACTGCTCCTCTAGGAACAACTTTTATGATTTTTTTGAGAATTAATTAGATCAAGACAAGAACTGCCCACACAATTGGGCATAAGTTTTAGTCTTGTATTTATTTCAAAGCTAAGCATGTGGATTTAAACCTCTGAATCAGTGATTAGTCTCTTAAAAATTGCTCACCTGAAACACCACCATCTTACTGTGAAGTCCAAAGCCTGGAAACTCTGAGGGAAAAAAAAAAGTGTTTGTGTAGACCCTAGGCACAGTTTCAGGGACTGATATAGGTATCTGGGTTTAACAATACTGACCTAGGATCCTCCTCATCTTCAAACATTAGAAAACCTATTATTGCATTAAGCTGAGGGTGCCACAATAGGCAAACAGTACAGCACGTGATAATCAGCAGTACAATCCTAGAGCATTTTAAGCTGCTATAAACCAAGAATACTGCAATCTGTCCTTTCTCCTGATAGTTTAGGTAGCTGATCCTTCCAGAAAGTAATCTTATCAAAAATAATTGCAATACAACAAGCACAAAAACCCTGGCTTATCTCTCTGAGCCCACTCCCTGTTTGGTTGCAGGAATACTGGTGCTAGTAGACGGGAAGAGGTGGGACTGTGAGGATGAGGGCAGCAAGGGGGTGGCATTCAGACTAATTTAAGCTTCCAGTGTCATCTGAGAAAAGAGCTGTCAATCTTTCTTTGCAATTCACTAGCTGTAATCTCATCTTCAAGCAGGAAGCAAACATTGGAAAAACTTATCGAGAGTCAGGGTAACTAAGCACTGCAATAGATTGCCTGGGGAGGTTACAAAGTCTTCAGCAGGAAAGGTTTCTAAGAAGATGTTACCAAACATCTGTCAGAAATGACAGAGACTGTGTTAATCCTGTCTTGGGGCAGAGTATGATGATCTGAGATCCCTTCTAGTGCTGCTTCACTGCAACATCATTTTTAAGGCGGAATGGAGGTTAAGATGTTTGAATTTTTGTTTGCAAGCAATCATCTTGAACTATTCTCTCAAAGGCCCTAAGTATAAAGACAAGAACTTCAAGAACACATTTGTAAAGTTGCCTTTCTCTGAGTGTTTATCTATTTTTGTTAGACATTAATAACTATCATTCAACATGCTTTCTGTCTCACCTGAAGAGTAATTCTGAAATCTATTCACATATACAAGATCTGTATATTTTACTTTGATTTCCTTTGACAATTTTCTAAGCTTTACTATATGAAGCATTACTTGGATTCAGCTGCTAATGTGTCCTGATTAATCTGCCAGAGGATTTTTCTTGCTATATTTCTTTATTCTTGTACAAACTGGGATCTCCTGTGGTAAGAGTGTCAACATTTTTTATCTCCTCCAAAAAGCCAAAATTACATCCTTGAGCTATAAAGGACACCTCATCTCACCCCCACCTCCTGCCCTCTAAAACCCATCCGGGAGGATACAGACACAGCAGATAAGCGCAGCTCCCTTGCTGCCGGCTGCACTCGCTCTTTGCTCACTCCAGCCTCCCGCCGGCTCTCCGTGCACATGGGCAAGCAGTGCTCTGGCAGTCCTGGACACACAAAGTTATTCCTCACAAGAGCTTTTCTGAGTGAGGGTAACATCTTGTTATTAGAGATCCAAGCTGTTAGTTAATGGAAGGGAAAGATTTATCTTCTCCGCATATGGGAGCTGTCTGGCTCAGGAAGTCTTCTCGACTTCATAGATCTAATGATGAAAACTTAGCATCTGTGGGTGGGTTGCAGAAATTAAGCAATCAATATATGTAAATAATTTGCTCTAAGGAGTAATCAGAAGTGCATGGTAGCTTTGACTTATGAAACTATATTTGTGTTAAGAATAGAAAAAGCTATCTATACAAGTTCTTGTGGCTACAGTTTAAGTAATAAGGTTCACTGACAGGTCAGAGTGTACTTGAAAATAGAGGGATATTTATTTAAAGAAAAAATATGACTTTGAAGCTTTCTAAACAGACAATTTAAAATAATGCTTTGTACATGATGTTGGAAAGTGTTTGCACTTAATTTATGCTAGTCATTACTGATGTGCAGATGTTACACATAGCTATATTCTGAAGTTGTAATATCTCTTTATCTCTTGTACTGTGTTATGCTCAAGAGTGCAATAAGTTTCACAAATTCTGTATTATAAATTGTTTACACTCCTTTTAAATGGCGTATAACTGAGCGTACCTCATATTAAAACTGCATCCAAATATTAATGGCACCTTCTACTATTGTTCATTTAATAACATATGGATATTCATACTCTATTTTCAGGCATCATACTCTGTTTTTATTTTCCTAAGCTACATAAGGCTCCTGATCCTTACTCTCACTACAGAACAAGAAGTTCTGTGAATAGTAAGTGAATGAAAATTCCTTTTTTTTTTTTTGTTCTAATGAATGACTGATTTCTAGGTGACATTTTTCTCATGATGGGCAAGGCTGCTGTATTAGATTAGATAAAAGGCTAATAAATATTGTTAGGTTCCAGTCTGATGAGATACATTCAAATTATTACAAAAAGCCACAGATATACTTCAGCAGAAATTAAGAGACAAAATTATTTCCTTCTTACACCCTTGCAATCCCCCGAAAGAAATGCTTTCCAAAGCAAAACTTGGCCAGCATTTTGTTATCCATTTCTAGGTCATGATTTCCTAAATGGTAAACCCATTATTTTAGGATGGTCTGCAAAGAGCTCTTTCTGTAGCACTTCTTGCAACTCCGATCATCAAATCTACATACTTCTTTATATGTTCACCACAATATATGTGAGCTATTTTAATGACCAAAACCAGTTCGTTTCCATGCCTATTAGTTCCACATTTATAGCATCATTCATGTCACAGTGACCTAAAAAATGGCTTTTAAATATCCTTGATGTCAGAATGGGCAAACCTCCCAGATATCGTTTCTAAGCACTCTGATTAGCCAGTGTCTAAATATCATCAAGACGTGATCAAAACACGTTCCAGTGTAGCAGAGTACACACTATAGGGCTTCATGATGGATACTAAATGCCCTCACTGTTAAATCAAATAGTTCCCACTCTCTTCTCTTCTGCCAGTTTACAAAGTTCTCAACTAACAAGTTGTGCCCCCCTCCAAGTTCCCATTTCATTCTATCGCAAAATGGTACTGAACACAAACTTTTTTTGTGCATGCTGCAGCCCTCCTCAGGATTAGGTCCCACATGAGAAGTAGAGATAAGGTCTCTGCACCCTGCTTGGGTGGCTGTAGAGAAGCTTATCCACCTGAGACCTTGTCCTGCTGTCTAATTTCTCTGAAATTACTCAGTGAGATTAAAGTTAATTGTGGAAGTAGACAGATATGGGTATGTGCATGCATTTGTGCTTACCTTGTTTTCTTAGGGAACTGGGTGAAAAAGTAAACAACTCTCTCAAGGAAGAGGACACTTAGGTCTGAAGGCAGAACTTCCTGGAGCTGAAACGCGGTAAGCACAAGACAACAGGATCTAAGGCCAATACCAGGTCCTGGGTCCCGCACACCTGCACGGCAGAGCTGCTAGCACAGACCTTAGGTGACAGCTCCACAACCAGCTACCAGATGCTTGTTTTAAAAAGAAACGTAGGACCACCAGGTCCAGTACCACAGTGCGGGAGTAGGAAGCCAAAACAGAACAGGAAAGATGAACTAAAATATGGTGATTTTAGGGAAGCTTGGTTTTGCTTTATACGCAATATTTTTAAAATACTAACTACAGTGCAAGTGCATATTTGACATCATGCATATATTTTTTGTATTTTCCTGTTTAATGCTCTGTTTTGTTTCTTATTTGTTTGTCATCTTATTTATATAGGCTGCTATTGTGTATTATGCAAAACTGATTTTCTTTCAGTGTTATTGACTTTTAGGAAGCTTGTTACGGATTCAGCACAGCATCTACACATGTTAATTCTGAGAAGTAGAAGAAACTACAAGTATTATGTCTCCCGGCATGAGAAAACATAAAGCCTTGGTCATGTGGATATCCAGATTTACATATACATATAAACTTCAGAATTCTTCCATGTGCATGTTTTTGAGGAGGAGCATGTCATGAAAGGCCATGGCAATTATTTTAGGTTTTATATATTGCATAAAATATTTATTGCCAAGGAATCAGAAGAGACAGATAGTCTTCTGAATTAGTCTCCTCTCCTCTTCCTCCCTTTATTATTGCTAAGTTGTTGCAATTTGTTTTGTTGACCTGAATACAAACTAAAATGATATTCTGCTGTTCCACTTATTACTATATATTGATATAAAGTTCCAGTCATTGGTATAAAATCTATCCTTACAAAGTTTGTCCAAATACACACAATTGAAAATGATTTACATATAGTTTTGATTTTAATATGATTATGTACAGTTGTGATGATAACATTAAAACAAATTATTTCCCACAGTTTCATAATTACTATTATGTATTTTAAAATAATCAATTATGTGGAAATGCCAGCAAAGGAAGCTGAGATCATACCTGAATAGTGGAATTTTCTTCCTCCTTATCCCTCTGATACCAAACTGATGCCTTAAACATTCAGTGAAACTTAATTTCAGTGAGAAACAGCTGACCTAGGTAGCAAGATAGAAATTTTTTACACAACTCAGCTGTTATTAGCATTTGTTGTTTTGCTTTTGCCAAAATCATGCCTTATATTTCAGAATATGCACCTACACATACCATATAAATATATATTAGTCAGCTAAATATTTCTCAATAAAAATTCTCCTTGTGAAGACTTATTTCTTTTTTCTTCATCAGCTCTGTGTTTTCCCTCCCTTTATGGATGCAGATAATTTTCTGGATGCTACACTCCATCAGTCCAGTCGCCCTGGGCTCTAATGTGCTTAAGTTGTTTCATTACCATGGTTACAGGACTCCCTCTATATAAATCTTAATTTTCTTTAGCTCAATGTTAAAATTCAACTCACTTTTCTAAATTTCCTGCTGATCTTATTTGCCGTCATATCACTTGCCATTTAGCCAGTACCAGGCCCAGTGACCTCAGGCTCTGGGCTTGGGTTGGGGTTAAGAGTGGCAGCCTAGAGCCCCATGGAGGCTAGAAGGAGCATGTCAAAGGGCAAAGTTTGCAACACAGGAAGTTTCACCTGCACACAAGAAAGAACTTCTTATTGTTAGGGTGACAGAGCACTGGAATGGGCTTCCAGTGACGAAGAAGAAAAAATAGGAAGTCCTGCTCATGCTGCTGGTGTAACTACTTGCTATCTATCTTACATTTTACATTTTATTGTAATTATAACTCCTGCTTTCTGAATTTACATGACTTCGTACACAGCCTTTGCTTCAAGTCTTCAGAATCATGAGGTCCTGTCACCAGCAACTCAATTCCATTCCTGGCTACTCCCCTGATTTTTAATTTCCCTGAATTTCATCTGAATTCATACCTTGGTTCTTCTGCTAATTAAGTGCTTCTGCATGCCAACAGTTGTTTATAAGAACGGAAAGAAGGGACTTAGGCCTGATTCAGGTGGTGTATTTCTTTTATGGCACAGATGGAAAGAGACATTTCTAACAGACATTAAATTTACTTCTAAACATGTTACAAAGAAATACAGATTTACTTCAGTATCTGTTCAGCCATAAGCAGAATAATGATGATTCCAAGACATTAAAGGGAAGGATAATGAATGGAAGTACGGCATATGACTGACTGGTGAGACAATTTTCTAACATCTACCTGAGATTCCTTCGATTACACCATTATCTAATTTTAAACCCTGCAGGTGCCATGACAGATGTTTTATTAGTCTCTATCAGAAAAATGGCAGGTTTCTTTGGCCTTGGCTCTGCATTTTCCTTCAGTTTTATTTTTAGCATGCAATTGGTGGACAACCATGTTTTGGTACCTGTTGGCTAAGCACCAAGCATCATGCAATACTGTATTCACAAAACAGACTTCCCTGAAAGTTTCAGCCAGCCTTCACACCTCCCACAGCTCCACACCTCCTGTTAGCAGAGCTGGCATCACATCCATGAGGTGTGGGAAGTCTCCAAGCCAGTGCTGTCTGCTGATGTTCAGTTAGCCCCTGCTCGTTATTAAGGTCTCATCACAACGCTGTCCTAAAGAGCCAGGATGCAGAAAGAATATTTCATATTTTTTCTGTCTTTCCCTTCCTCTAGTGAGATATACCTGTCTGACCAGCTTTCAGTATGTCTGGGTATTGGACATTCCTGAAATAGAGATCAGAATATCTATTATATTTCAATTTCAGTTTTGCTATCTGTTCCTCAAAAATAATACCTGCTTCCTTCCTTCCTTATAGGGCAAAGAAGATAAATTAACTGTTTTCTCCACAGTTCTCTGGAGAACTGACCCAGAAATAGAGTTTCCAAGGTTTGCAGTTCTTTTTTTCATTATAAACTGAGACACCTATTCTTTTAGAGTGAGTCTTATCATGCTTAAGAAATACAGTAAGAGGAAGAACTTCAGTTTATCATGTCCAATTTTGTCTCATTTTGCTACATATTGAGAGAGTACAGTAATAGCAGCACTATTAAACTCTTTAGGAAGAATAATCACCATGGAACATGATAAGAAGAATAATGTTTCAGGTATAAATCCTCTGTTATCACTTCTGACTTTCCAGAACTGCCCCTGTGCAACTCTCTACAAGCACCAGGAGAGTTTCACAAACATGTTACAGAGTAGAAGTCTAGGCAGGGCCCAGCAGCAGAGCCCATAGACGCTGCAGCGCAGCTGGGCCTTTTGGAGTCTAGACAAATAGGTGGAAAAAAAGTTACAAGCACACTATTTATTGTTTTTCACTTTTTTTTAGTAGATATTCCATGTTTTCTATCAGATGATACTATAATTTATAATATGAAAAAATCTTTAAAAGAATTGCTTGTAAAGCTATTCTTGAAGCTAATGCTTGCTATCAGGATCTACATTTTTATCAAATCAGAAAACATCCTTTTGGAAATGCAGTGGCCTCTGTAGTTTCAAAGCAAACAAATATCAGTAAGAACATGCTGCTCAGTTGATTTTACTCATATTAGGTTTTCAGTTCTCCTTTTAATCTGGTGCCTTTCCTTGCTTTTTTTTTAAGGAGGCTACTTGATGTTTATGCATATTATAGGTTTACTTAAAAGTGGCAATGTCACTCTGATTTTAATATTGTATCACAAGAGACATGAATCATATGTTGTCAGAGTATATGTGCTTGTATAACCTGGAGGGTTTTTTTGCCTCATAAAATCAGTCTAATTTGTAGGGTAGGATCCACTTCATTATTTGCTACTGTTTAGTACACTGATACTCTCCTCACTGTTTTAGGTCTCTAGATAAAACCACAATGTAAATAACAAACACAGAGACCTTGTGTTATGTGGGACTATACAGTCACAGAATTGTACTGGAAGAAAATCTGATCTTTATTTAGATGTGATATCTAAAGAAAGCAGCAGTCTTCCCTTTTTCTTGCAACTTTGTTGCCAAATAATAATAATTTTTAAAAGCTCTTCAACCACAATTTGTTAATTAAATTCACATAAATAAATAAATAAAAAAAATAAAAAAGAGAGAACACAAACCCACCTCTCTGTTTCCACCCACACGTGGAGAATGGAGAGCTCATGCTGCACAACCAGGTTTTACATTAACAGCCTTCTGCTATCTTCACACTATGCCTGATGCTTCATGAATAAAAATGATCTCTTTTGCACAATCTGAAACAAACATTTTATGATAACATTTTAACAGCTGATCTCCTATATAATTTTGGCTATTTTCTCCCTTCTTTTTTATTCTCTATCAACTCTTTTCACTTAAATGATGAAATAAATCTTTCTTAACATGTTGGTTTCTTTCCCACACTGTGAAAGGTAGGCAAAAAAACCCATTTTCTAGATGCATTTGTTGGGGTACAATTTTTAAACATTTCACATTTCTAGAAATGTTCACGCAAAAGGGGATTTATGTTCCATCTCTGTCTAAAATAAATAGAAAGATAAATTTAAAAGGCAATTAATTTTTATTTCATAACACATAATTTTTAAACTACAGTGTAGGTCTGTATGCATGTTATGACAACAATTAAGAATGTATTTTTTTTCTTTAAATGTATTTTAGGATGCACAGCCATAGCTTATGTGAAAAGTTTTTTTTTTCTTTAGTATTCTAATATGTTATTTGTAAGTAGTAGTAGCAATCAATTCTTTCTGTGATTCCTATCACTATCACATGGCAGAGGCTGATTCATTTTGACCCAGCACAAGAGGAAAGGCAAAGCTGGAGTCTAGCCTTTTGCAAGACTTTCAGTTTTGATCACCTAATAGAAAAGCCTGGAGAGGTAGGAGTATTGCAGCAGACTCCATACCAACCTCACCACGGGCATTGACAATGTTTAGGTCAGGCCATTATTTATAAAACCAATAATGAAGCTGGGAATAGGAGTTATGCGCTTTTCCTGTTAAAGAAGACAACAAAGACTCCCTGATAAACAATAGAAAAATAATAATTTTTTAAAAAACATAAATTTCCCTCTCCAGAGAATGTAAAGAATAAGCATGGCAAAATGTACATGACCAAAAGGGCATAACCTGACAGTGGATAAGAAAACCTCCTTTAAAAGTGATCTTTCAAACAAATTATACAATTCTGCTTCACACTGAGTAAGTGATAGCAAGAACATGGTACATGGGCAGGGAGACCAGTGTAAGGCTATGTAGCAATTACAGGTGGCCAGGGATCAATCTGAGTCAAGGTTTGGTAGACTAATAAGCTAATGCACATGACACGCATCACGCTCACTGGAGTCACCAACAGTCTTAAAAGTTACAAAGAAGTTCATTGTGATGCCTCATGGTGCCCCTGCCCTAACGCAGATGCCAAGATTCCTCCTACAGCCCACAAGAAGACTCGTGCACCCATGAAGGGAATTTACACAATCCAGCACACTGAACACAGCCCATAGGCAGAAACACCATCTTGGCCTGCACGGGTAGTGGTGTGTGTAACTGTAGGACAGAGGGAACTATCAGTTTCCACTTGGGATTCTTGACTGTGCACCTTCTCCTATGGTTTGTTCCCAAAGCCATTTTACTCCCTTCTCATGCCCCTTTGTCCAGCTGTTCTTCCCGTGCCCGAAAAGAGGGAGAGCACTGCCCTCAAGCCCTGAATACAAAATGCAGCGGGGAAGTGGGAGACTATCTGAAAATCCCTCCTCTCCTTGGGTTTGAGAAAGGGCTCTGCATCCCACACTTGGCTCAGTAGCCATTCTCTCAGCCCTGCAGAAACCTCCCCTGTTCAGACAGTACAACCAGCTAGTGCACTGACAGCCAAACGAGGTAGTGTCAGCCTCAATCTCCCCACGGAGCCCCGCTACCCGCCACTTGTTTAAGCCCGCACAGCTTCCTCAGGAGCTATGGGCGAAGCACTGGCCGCCTTGGTACCGCGGGCACCCTCTGCCTCTGCGATGCCCTTACCAGGCCGGGTGTCCGGTGCCGACTGGCGCCCTTCCCTGCCCGGCCGGCGGCCCGCGCGCCGCTGGGTGTCGCCCTTGCGCCGAGACGCGGCTGCCCGCGCAGGACCCGAGCGCGTCGCGCAGCGCAGCGCAGCTGCTCTTCACCGCACCGGCACCTAGTATCAGACCTGGCGTAGATAAGACCACGCTACCGATGTAGAGCACAAACGCACACGGGAGATGCGTGTGCACCTATTTGTATTCCGCAGCAATGCTCCTTCCAAAAGCTTGGGAAGGCCGCGGGACAAGCGGGACCTCGCTTCCAAGACCCTCGGCCGGAGCGCCCTCGCGCAGCGCGGCAGGGAGGGCCCGCGCCGCTGCTCCGCTCCGGCGGGTCCCAGGGAGAGCCCTGGAGCACACACGGAAAGTGCAGCACCCACAGAACCTGCGTTCATGCGGCGTTATGGAAGCAGTGGCTTCTTTGAAACTGGTGGTCAGTGTCCCTTTCCCCAGAACGTAGAAACAAGTCTAAATTCTGCCGAACCATCTCCGGGCTTTTTAACACAAGTGCTCGCGCAGAGAGGCCTGTCTCCACGGCGTACAAGCGTCCCGCAGTAAGCGCGGGCGCTTCGCTTTGAAGACGAGAGTTCTCTGTTAGTGACCTAACTGGATGAATTTTGTTGAACACTCATTCATTGACCAAGTGTCCGCTCCGAGCTACGCTCGCACTCACTCACACGCAACCCTTCGCGGGTTTTCCCGCAGCTGGTTTGCAGCTTCCTCGCACGAAGGGGCCGAAGGGGCTGAGGGCCGGGCTCGAGGGGCGCGTGTCCCGTGGCCAGGGAGGGGCGAGGGCGGGGGCAGCGCCGGCGTTGAAAACCCCGCGCCCGGAGCGCCCCCCTCCCGGCACCTCCACGGCGCGAGCCCGGCGGCGACGGTGAGGAGGCAGGCGGGGACGGGGCGCGCGGGAGATGGGCTCAGGGGCGCAGTGTCACCGCGGCGGCCAGCGGGACCTGCGGGGCCCCAGTGTCCGTGTGTCCGCAGGGCGCGGGCGATGCAGCGGCGCCCCGGCGGGACGCTCCGTCGCTGAGGCATCGCACGAGGCTCCCGCCGCGCTGAGGACATGCGGCTCGCGCTGGCCCTCCTGCTCCTGAGCGCGCTGGGCGCCGCCGGGCCGGGCGCGGAGCCGCCCACGAGGGCGGCGGAGGCGGCGGCGCCGTCGGGGCACTTCTCCACGCCGGAGCAGCACCGCTGCAGCTGGCAGCTGCGCGCGGCAGCGGCGGGGGCCAGCGAGCTTCGTCTGAGCTGCCGGCCGCCGGCGGGGCGCGGGGAGCCGCGGCACTGCGTGTACCGCGGGGAGCCGCAGCGCTGCGCCGCCTACGGCGCCCGCAGCCGCCAGTTCTGGCGGCAGATCCTGGGCAAACTGCGGCGGCGGCGCGACCCGTGCGCGGCGGGCGGCCCGCTCAGCGCGCGCCTCTGCGGCCAGGGCCGGGCGCCGCCCGAGGCGCAGCTCCGCCTGCTGCCCGCGCCCTCCCCGGCGCCGCCGCGCGACCCGGAGCCCGACGAGGATCTGGCCGCGACCTACTGCGCCGAGCGCTGGCACTCACTCTGCAGCTTCCTCGTGGGCTTCTGGCAGGGATGAGCCGCCGCCGGGGGGCCGGGCCGGGCCGCGCGGGGAGGCGGCTCCGCGGCCGCGGGAGCGCCGCGCTGCGCCCCCTGCCCGGTACTGTGCGGCGGGCGCGGCCCGGGGCTCGTGTTTAACCCCCGGCCCAGCCTGGCCCGGGGAACCGCTGCCACAGGCAGCCTGGCGAGGGCCCGCGCGTTCGTCAAACTGCGCTGTTCTGTGTTTTTCCAAATAAAACAGCAACTATTTTCTGATACTCTACAAGCTCACGGACCTCTTTTCTCTCTCAAGACCTCTAAATGTACCAGCAAGCTGGTACACTGAATAAACACAAGCAGTAGCAGCTGAGTGACCGAAGAGATACCGGTATCTAGGGAATATCCACACATTACAGTACACTGTACAGTGAATTTTCCGCTTTTTCCAAAGCAAATAAAGGCAGGGACAGCTTATTTCTACACACACCCCCCACCTGCCAAAAATATTAATTTTTAAAAATCCACAATGCCTAAAGTTAAACATTACTCTGAAACAGCCTAGCTTCTAAAATAAGCCTTTACACCAAAATAAGGAACCACTAACTTCAGTCTTCACTAAAGAGTAAACTGCTCAAAGAGCTTTCCTGCTTACACAAATCTTAAGCTAAAAAGGCCTGTTTGGGTAAGATTGACAGTTCCCTCTATACAGATGGGTCACATACAAGTCAAGCCCTATTTCCAACAATGATCTCTGATTGACTTCAAACAGCAGTTTTTATTTTTATGTTTTTTTTCTTTCTGGTTTAGAACCAAACTCGTCATAAATAAAAACCAACCAGCCTCCAAGCCATATATGTTTAGCTCAAATAAAACAGCTAAATCACTTGCTGCTGTTTCGTGTTCCCTGACCATCCATGTTCCTGTACATACCTGCTCAATGCTACTTTGGGGACAAAATGTTTTTAAGCAACTTGTCCTGATCCTGTATGAGGCACCCACTTCATACATGGTCATTGAGGTCAGATGCCCATGCAGAGTTTGTGAGTCCACCTTTGTCACAAAAGAGAATAATTCAGATTTCCCTTCTGAAGAGCAGAAAGCGCTTTTCATAAACTGCATATTTGTCTCAGCATAAAAGACTATGTCTCTGTTCATGTATTGACCAGACTAAGAAGTTCAGGTGAATCAAAAACACCTAGGTTCCCAGGATAAGGACTTATACTTCTGTAATTTATTCCTGGAATGTTATCTGCACATTATCAATAAACTGAAAATGAACAAGTGTTTTTTAATAGTTTAAAAGAGTTTGGTAGAGACTGAAAGAGTGATATTCTAGTTCTGACTATGCCTTTTGACTGCTGCATAAATCTCACACCCATAAAGACCACCTACCGTCTCACATCAACTTTGGAGACAAGTAGGCACTATAAGGTACAAGTAAGAAATATGATATTCTTGTAGGAACATTGCAAGACCACCTTGATTATCCCCTTCTTTTCCTGTGCTCAACACTACTAAGTGAAAAATATTAGTAGGGAATAAGTTGATTTTCTAGTTGCCTTTCCTCAGACACATCCTTGTACCACACAAGTATGAACACATCTGTCTGCACAATCTTTTGAAGTAAGGTGAACAGCTTCCTCATTTTGCAAAGGAGGAAGACGCTTTTGAGATATTAAATACTTCATCTACTTACTGAAAGAGGAATTCCTTGTTACAATCTGGAAAAGAAAGCCTAAGTTATCCTCACTCCTCATTTCTTTCATTTAGACACATCCCACTCAGATTCTAAAAGAGCAATGGTGATTCCTACAGCATATATCTCACTGAGCATCAACAGCTTTGATGAAAAAAGTCAAACTCTGCCCTATCGCCTAAGGCAAATCTGCAGAAAGCAGGATTGTACCAGAGGTAAACTTGGGAAGGATCTGGCCTCTACATTCATAAAAAATGAAGCTCCAGGGAGTCACTTATCAAGAAGGTAGAACAATAACTGTCTGCAGAGATGTTTCACTGAAGACGAAATTAAATCAATTGTTCCTCAGGGATAAATTGAAATTCCCTCTACATCATTTAGAGGGCTGTTTCTCATACATTATTTCTGAAGCAGAACAACTCATTAGACTGAGCACAGAAAAGCAATATCCCATTAGCAGAAGAGCACGTATCATAGTCTCTTCACTCAAGACAGGACCAGGGATTAAACAACAAATCCACAACAAATACAGCAAAAGAACAGCACACGCTACAGAAAAAGCAGTTAGCACAGGTCTTAATCCTCCTCTGAAGAAGAAACGAGAATTTTCAAAGGAATAACCACATCAGGAATCACCAAATATATTTTCTCTTTACTCAGAAGAAAAAGTTTGGAAAGCAAACAAATTGGAAAAGGAAACTAGCCACTACTTTGATAGACCAGTGGTAACCAGCTCTCTGACATGTGAAAACTCATGTCTTCAAAGCTCTAGCATTACAGCTCAGTAAGTAGTTAGTCATGTAATGCATAGTTATTCTTACGGCAGCATTATTTGTTTGCCTTAACGTACTGACAGAACTCTTCCTTTCCAATGCAAGGGAAACAGTAAGAACGTGTTGGAATTTCACAGTCCAAATTACTTTGGGCTTTACCTGTCTCCTTGTCATTTAATTTAAACTTGTTACATTTTCAGTGCCAGGACTACAAATTCAGACTCTCACTCACATCCTCCCAAACCATTTGAAGATGGTTTGAGATAGAAAGAGAGTAGTGAAAGGCCATGAACTTCTAATATGTCAAAACAGACAACCACAGGGTGATGTTCCCACAGATGGTGCTGAAACTCTGCCAGTCCAAGCAAAGAGTGCACTTGGAAAAAAGAAAAAAAAAAAGACAAAAACAAACAAACAAAAACCACCCTTGAAATGGCTAAGCTGCAGCAAGTTTCACCCAGAGTCTTCACTGGTGATGAAACCTCCCACAAAGTGGGGGTCTGTTGGAGCCTGTTGCCAGGTAACGTGGGCGCCCGGAACAGCGACACTGCTCCAAGCCCAGCTTGTTCTCTGACAGCTGCAAACACTGAGGGGGCTGCTCACGTGATGCCTTTTGGGTTGCAGACCCCAAACTTTGATCAGTTTGTTCTTTTGTCCTAGTGCACAATAACCACAACACAAATTAATTTTTTCTGGGCTCTGCACTGCGCACTTCAATGTATAACAGAAAAAAACCTGACCAAGATGCCACATGTTTAACTGCAAAGATGTAGTTTGCATTCAGTGTCTCAGGGTGAAGTGCTGGCTATGGTGCTGCAGTGTGCAGTCTTCTGCTGCTTCCCACGATTGCCTTGGCCTTGGTAAGGGAACAGGGGGTCGAGAATGATGCAAAGCAGAAGATGCCAATAAAAATCTGTGTTTAAATCATGCCGCAGCCCTTACCTGTTCGTGGTGGCTGCCAGCAGTCCATTACTGTAAAGGAGCTGGTCGCCACATGAAGCCACATCTCCTCCCTGTGAAAACAGAGCAGCAGATCACAGGCCCTTCCCCAAACACTCGTCACTTGTGCTGGTTTTGGATGCCCTGGCCCCTGTCTGGGCACTGTGGAGCTCCCACCTCAGGGGCAACAGCACCCACACATCCACGGACCCCTCTCCCCACCCCTTCCACAGAAACTCTCCAAACACCAGCCATCGAGGCCTTATCCAGCTTAGTGTGGAAACATGCTTAAATCTTTTCTTTCAGAACTCCAGTTAAAACAAGGCTTTAATTTTCCTGGTAAAGTTTTTAAATCATATTTGTGAGAAACTGGTGGTTTTTTGTTTTTTTTTTTTTTTTTTTTTAAAAGTGATGAGGCCAGTATTTTCCGCTTAGCCTGGGTCCTTGCCCACCTTGATCTGCAAGAGACTATTCTTTCCCCATGTCACTAACCCTACCAATGGGACTCTGTTTCTCCCTGTGAAATACCAAGCAATTTCTTTGTAGTGCTCAGAGTCCAACATAAAAATTAGTTCCACCATTTGTGTAAAGGCAGCAGTCCAACTATGGGGCTGAACTGTCTGCTTACACACCACACAAGCTGAAAAAGAAAGCTCCATCTCCCATAAAGCTAACAGCTAAAGACAATCCCGCATGAACTGAGCTTGGTTGTGAGGTGTTTGAAACACATGGGAGCTCAAACTGCTTCTCTGCACTACTTCTCTGCACTGCTGTAAGATGATGATATGATTTTCCACATCTTTCACAGTACCTTTGAACACTTAATAGTTTCAAGAAGTGAAAAACTAAAATCTTATCAGATCATCTCAGTTCAAATCATCTGCTCTATCAACTATATGTGCCTGTATTTACATATTGAATTTTCCTACATCTGATTATTTGACATAGATGGTTTCTATCCAGCTTTAAGACCAACCTGTTCTGTGTGTAGCTGGTAAAAGAAAGTTATGTTTTTGGAGATCTGTGTGGCAGCTTAAAAGCAGTCAGGCTATTAACATATAAGAACAATAAGGCAGAGGAAAAGAAAAGTAACCACTCAAGTGAGAGCAAGTTGATAGCAGAACCTTAAATCTTTGGGAAATTCTCTTTAAAAGACCCCCAACGTGTTACACATCTCCATTGTGCCATGAGTTCTTTTCTGAAACTCACTGTAAAACAAAGCAATACAGGAGGCAAGTGAATGGCAGGCTTTGTGATTTTGCCAAATACCAAACTAAGTTTCCTCTGTAATAATTCGGATTGCTCAGAATTCCAAGCTCAGTTCATAAACACAGTTACATGAAAGAGGCTTTTAACCATACAGTATTACAGAGTTTAGATTAACTCCTGCAGCCTTTGGATTGTTTCATTAAGAGGAAGGGATCTCTTAAGTGTAATTATGTATAAAATAGTCTACAGACTTACAAATAGTTCGGAGTTTTAGGGCTTAACCTTGTTTGGTATGCACCTTGCTTTGTGAAATGCGTACAGGCTACTCTGGACTCTGAGAAGGCAAATATTTTGCCGAGTTTATTCCAAGCATTGAGAAGGTTAATGATGCATGTTTCTCTGAGCGGGGAGAGGGCGTGAGAGGGGCGGCAGTAGCAGCTTTAACTCAGCCCACATTCCTGCTCTCTGAATAGGGGACATGGCCTGATTGCCGTGGTGTGATTTTACTCGTCAGTTCCAGCCTTCCCACGAGAGAGGCCCCCGAGTGGCTCCTCGGCTTCTCCCGAGCTCCCACGCAGCCTTTGCGCAGCCAGGACAAACGCAGAGGGTCCAGCCTCTGTGGTCTCAGCGGATTAGGGAAAACACACAGATACTTCAGTGCCAGCAAGAATATATATCTGCATTTTAAAGTGCTGTCCTTGCTGCTGGCCCTTATACCCTGGAGGGGCACGTGCTCAGTAACAGGGCTCGCTGTCAGTTTGTCCCCTAGGAAAAGGGCTCTGCTGAATGCTGGGTTAGTACTAGAGTCACACGCAGTGCCACTGTTGCGCTAGCAACTTCCCCAGGTAGACATCTCAACTGTCTTATGGGGGAAACATGCTATAAACAACTGTGTAAGACTATTAAAATATAAAATTATTACAACTATTAACTATTTTGGTTTCATCCAGTGTCATGCACACAGCATTTTGTTATATGTGAACCACTATGAGTAATTCTAACTTAGCACATCCTCAGAGTTCTGAGGAAAGCAGGAGAAAAACAAAAATAAGTTGCTGCCTTCTTAAAGCTCTGCTTCTTTTAAATTAAGAAGTACTGTGAATATCTTTGGGAGCAGAGTGAGCACTACCAGGAATATACATAGCTTTTACTTCATGCAACATCTTTTTTCTTTTTTTCTGTTAATTTTAAGAAGAAAACCTTTCAAAATTATGAATTATCATCAGCATTCATTTGATGGGAAAAGAGTAACAAGACTGCCACACAAGACAGCATTATTTCACGTCCGCAGAGACAAGATGTTGAGGATTTAGAGGTGCTCTTTGTCTCTGCTCAAAAACAAATGGTATAAAATTTATATGCATGCTTCTGTCCCGACAGCAAAAGGCTTCGACACGACTCTCACCGAGAGCTAATGGCTCTCTGGGACTCTGCTCTCCATGAAATGGTCCCTTGCGATTCATCTCCCATTAACAGTAGCTCCAGGACTACGGGCTCCCTCTCCCCCTTTTTGTTTTCCAGGTTCTTTTATGCCCGGCTGAGGCAGCCTGTGTTTTCATTGGGCCGCAGCCTGTGTTATGTGGATGTCTTCTCCGCTCGCCTCTATTCTCTCGCGGCCCTCAGCAGACACTTGGGCGGACCAAGGGCCCTATAGAACGCGGGGCCTCATGTCATCCCACCCAGCGAGGGGCCAATGAGCGCGATCCTGCCGCCACAGCCAGAAACGTCCACATCAACTGCATCTTAATGCCTCCGAGGGGCATTTTACATCCCTGTCAGGGGGTGGTGAACAGCAGTGGTAACATGGCGCTTCGTTGGGAGTGGCTTCTGCACTTACCTTAGCCAAGAACTTCCCAGTTCTATAGTCATGTAGGAAAACAAACAAACAAACAAATGAAAATTGCTTGTTTAGGAAGTTGAGAAATAGGGTTGGTGAGGGTTGTGCCCATCATGTGACACGAGGCAGCCCAGGGACCTGTGGCAGGCACTTGCCGAGGCTGAAATGGCTGCCGGGCTTTGGGGGTGCCCTGCCACGGACAAAATGGCTGCTGCCATGGGGCCACCCACAGCAGCTGAAATGGCGGCTGGGCCTCACGGGGCTGCCTCTGCGGCCAAGGTAACTGCCAGGCTTTGCAGGGACACCTCCCGCAGTCGAAACGGCCTCTGGGCGTTGTGGTCCTGCGCTGTTACCTGCAGTGGGTCTGTTTTCGGAGTCGTCACCGTGGGATCAGCAGGAGCAGAGCTGGTGCATTCAGCGCAGGGTGGGACGCCACAGCGGAGGCTGCAGCCTCACAGGTTTGTAAGGTGCATGAACTCGGAGGAGAGCCAAGCTCTTACTTCCCTTGCTCGGGCTCTCCCTGGAGCGACCTGCAAAGGTGAATGAGAGCAGGGGTAACTGCGGCTCCAACAGCAGCTGCAAGCACGAGCTGCCACAGAGTGATTTGTTTTCAGGTAGTTCCTTTCAAATATCGTAGCGTACTCATTGCTGCAAGCTCGGCGCTAACTCCTAAGCAAGGTTAAATGAAAACAGACCCATCTCACATCACTGACAGCAAGAGGAGATCAGCCTAGCGAGAAGGCACAACGTGATTTTGCCTCCTCAGACACAGCCCTGCTCTGCACCCTGGGTGTCCTCTTCGCGGTGCGCCCGTCCAGCTAACCTCGTTATGTGGCACAGGGGCATCAAGGCTGGAGAACTTTGCTTACGCCAGAAAGCCACCCCCACCGTCAGTCAGCAGAAGCTGGCCTTGCTGCTGAGAGAGGTAGCCTTGTCCTTCCTTCTTTGCCTCTATTCCCCATTTTTTATGTCACTGTTAGTGCTAATGCAGCCACACTCTGAGCAAGATTCGGAAAACCATCCAGATCTAAGTCTGGATATACTCAATATACTCAACTTTCAAATTAAGTCTTGACCATTCACTTATTCAAAGATTTATGTTTTTCTAACCTGCTCTGAATAAAGGTTGAATTCAAAATAGCCAACAATACACTGCCCAGAACCAGGGACAGGGAATTCATGCAGCCCAATTAGGAAGACCCAGTGTAAGCACCAGACTCTCCAGGCACATTCACCAGGGCACCAGAGGGCCCTCAGCTGGGTTCACAAGCACCCGGGAAGCAGCCTGGAAGACCAAAAATTATTGTAGTAGCAGAGGTTGGCCACAGGTAAGTTGTACTTGGGGTCTACAGGGAGAAAACCGTTATTATTGCTTATCATTTGTCTTATAGTAGTACCTGAAGGGCCTGGACAAGATTGATTAGGTATTCAGGGGCAGAGAAGGTCCTTAATGTAAAAAAAAAACCAAAAAAACCCAAAAAAAACCCCCACAACTCAAGCAGAGAACATAACTAAAGTGTAAAGAAAGGAAATCACTTTTTTAGACAGCGTTAGATTGGTCTCTTTTAAGTGCTAGAAAACAAACCCAAATCATTTGAGATGGGCTCCACTCTGATCTTAGATCTCTAGGGTGCTTCATGCTCAGGAAAAAAAAAAAAAGAAGAAAAAAACCCCTAAAATTGAAGAGAGAGACTCCTAGAAAGCAAAGCACATTTTTAATTCCTAATGTCTACATATTTTGTAAGGATATTATTAAGGAAATACAGTGGGCAAGATCAAATGTAGTAATTACAGAGAACATGAAAAAGCACAACTCAGCTGCTGGCCCATCACTGAAAGAGCTGCTGGCTGCACACGGTCAAGTAATAGGTATTATCTAAATAGTTAACCATCAGTGCTGCAATAGAAGGCAGAACACAGACATGCTCGTGCTTAACGGGAAGAGGAAAATAGCCATATGTTATTATATAAGATAACATGCTTACCTCTCGTTTAGCATCTGCAGTTAACCTTAGCACATGTTTGCTTCTGCATGTGATTACGACCACCTTTCAGGAGTTTTGACAGCTCAGGCAACACAGTACAAACTCTGGAGCTTTCTAATGCTCTTCTTTTGCAGCAAGGCAGCACAAAATTGTCAATTTTTAACCTCTGGCTCAGAAGATGATCAAAAACTTGAAATCTGTGCAGCTGCAGAGCATTAACTGCACTTCTGTTTGCTTTCCATCTATAAAAGCTGCTGGTTGTGTTTTCTGAACTTGGGCTGGCTGCTCTCTGCCTTTTCCAACCCCATAGGCCAGCTGAAATAAACCTTCTGTTTTCCTACCACAGTGGGTCACACTTAAACCACATACCTAAATGTGGAAAACAAAACTAGAGCATTGATCACTCGATTTAGATTTTTAACAAGTTTAACTACAAATGTAAAAATTGGGTTTCTTTTGTCTGTGATGACAAAAATCTCAACTTCATTAACAAGAGCCCCTACCTTCCCACAGAGCATCTTGGTCCAGAAGGCAAATTAAATATGATATGCATCCTTTCCTTTAGCTGAGCCGCAGCGCCCTTCTGTTTCGTTTTACACCCTCCCCTACCCACCTCACCCCTGCTCCCATCTGAAGGCTCAGAGCAACCCCAAGGCAGGGACAGCAGCCACCCCTGTGCTCCAGGCCACGTGCCTGTCCTGCTGTCCCCAAGCCCCACAGGCTCCTTCCCCAGCCTCACTGCAGCCTGCTGAGGTGCATCGTGGCCAGAGCAGAGGCATCCCCCTTCCTTCCTGCTATGACTTTCAGGATTTTTAATCACCTTTTTATTCGTCAAATGAAGTTTTTCAAGAATATTATTAACTGCCCAAAGTCTTTTCTTAGTGTGCTGCAGCAAGATAGTTTAGATGAGATCTTTTTAACTGTTAGTGACAACTGTGCATGCTCTTACAGAAGTGCATCAGTCATTCAACTTTGTGTGAGCTCATTCCAAGCAAAGACCGTCTCCTTCTCCATGTGAAGACAGTGTTTACTGCAACTGCTGCTACTCTCCATTTGCATTAACTGGAAAAGGTCAGACCCCAATGTACTATTTCTGCTAAGTCTATTAAAGCAGCACATCTCTGTTGCTGCCGCTAGTGGCTAAAAAAATTGGTCAGATGGAAAGGGAGGAAGACCCCCACAAAAATCTATTAAGATGAGCCTTAAGCACAAGGCTGATGTGGTAAGTCAGGGCAATATGCAAATAGCCATTTGTCCCAGAAACTCTAATCCTATCAAGAATGCAGAAGATGTTAATTTGAGCATCTTTCACAGCTCATAAATCTATCTGTAGCAAAGCCAGGCTGCCAGATGCCATCAAGTAGTGTTTCTTTCAGGCTGGCAGTTTCAGCATAGATGTCTGATCATGCCTCAGTAAAGACCAATAAAGCACATTGTATGTGTGGCCTTGAGAGCAGCTTCTCACAATTTTTTACAATAGAGCAAAACAGTGGGAAATGTGAATGACTGACTGTCAGAACTGGTGGTCTCCCTTGCGCCGCTTTGGATGTACAGAGCTATACATTTCACATTAAAACTGTTAGTATGCAGAGTATGCATATTGGTTTATTGTGTTCTCAACAATTAGTGGTACAGGCTTCTCTACTTAAATTTCTTTAATCCGAAACAGTAACAGAACCTAAACATAGTCTCTTTTCTTCTGATTCTTCTCATTTTTTTGAAACTTCTTAAAATGCCAAACTGCTATTACTAGAGCGTAATCTTACTACCATACTTTTGCATTTAGAATAGAAATAGTCTATTTCAAACCAAGCAAAGTTCTCTAAAACAAAGAGCTCTAAAAACACTTATACGCTGTTGCCCCTCTCAAACACAAGTCTTAAAATTACTAGCTGGATTTTTTTTCAAACAAAACACAGGAATTTCCAGTAAAAACATTGGATTGTCCATCTATAGATCCTCATGGAAACTGCTCCTTTTTTTTTAAGGCATACATGTTCTTCTCACATGCCATCTAAAACAATGCAAATATTTTAGATTATGAATCCTCAACCAGGGGAGAGACAAAACAGACTTACAACACGTCTGTCCTTCAGGTGCAGATTCTATAGCTGGACAGAAGCAGCAAAACACTGAGGCATTTGTTACAGTCTGGGATGCAGACTTCAATACTTGTTTGGTACCACAGTACAGGGGCTGTGCACTGCTGTTCAGGAAAGGTCGCTTCAGGAACAGAGACAGGTCACCTGGCATTCTGAATCTTCCTAAACTAGCCACAAGCCCTCCCAAAAACAGGCAAAATCTCTGTGCAAGGAAGAACATTTTAGATGGAAAAAACCCACCACCACCACAATCACATCTGTGCACAGCCTTTTCCCTGTAGCAACACATACTAACCCCTATTTTGACCTCTGTATAAGGCAGAATTAGTGACAACAGTAACACTGTTTTTAGGTAGAACTAAGATAAACCACAGGTAACTGAGTAACAGTTCTGCTAGGCCAAAGAGAGGAGGAAACAGTATAAAAAAACAGTAAACTAGAATAAATTAAATTTTAAACCTAAACACCATGAATTTGTTTGGGAAACACTGGCTGCATTATGCCTTCAGAATCAGATAGAAAAGTAGAGAATTAATTGCATCTGAATTTGAGAGCCAGGTGCTAGTAACTTTAAAATTTTTGCTAAACTAGGGCATGCTTAAGTTGAGCTTTGATTTTTTTTTCCTCTCTGAAAGCATCAAGATTCAGAAGAAAAAAAAATGATGTTTTACCCCATTTACAGATATATAAACATTCATTTATACTAAAAATTAGTGAGTCCAAACCTCACTACCAAGTAGGCTAAAGATGCTGAACTCAAAAATTCTACTGTAAAATCAATCCAGCAAAGGAGACATACTGCGCATGTTATTTTTCATAGGCCTTCTTTTTTAATGAAAAAAAATGTTATTTAGTGATACTGCATAAATTACTGATAAAACATCTGTAATACATCTGTAATACATAACAATCCACCCTGTTACACAGTTAACAATATTTAAGCTATTAGGCAAACATTGCATCATTTACTCTTTCCTCTTTTCAGAAAAAGAAATACAATCACAATCTGAATATTTAACTTGTGTCTTTTGTTGAGCTCCTTTATGGAAAGCCGGCTGTGGGGAGGGGAGTTTTAGGGGGTCTCGGAAGACAGAAAGCAGGCACAGCTTAAGGCACAGATATTTGTTTACCAACTGCTTTGTATTAGTCCTCGGCTATTAGCAGTTGCCACGTGCATTCTCTTGCAAATTTTCATAATTACTGCTGGAGGACTACTTGCCCAGAGTAGGATGTTTGTGCTTTTAAATATAAAACTATTCATAGCTGGTTTAAAGGTCTGTCCCTGTATAAATCCTTCCTGGTGTACAAGAGCCAGCCTTGCAGTTAGTCCAGGTCTGAAGCTAAACAACTGGTTTTTTAACTAGGTGTTCCATATGCTATCATTGATCAAGTATACTATTAATACCATATATACTACCAATAGTAAGTAACTTCAGATGACATGTTGCTTTTGGAACATGGCCTATTATGCAGTTATATAAAAAGTAGGTTTCCATATTTGTCCAATCTTTATCCATAATGGATTATTCCCAGAGTTCCATCCACCATTCTGCCACACTGTTTTGATTCCGAGGCTTTTAAAGACCTTTAAGATACTTACACAGCAACTTTGTATAGTGGGTTCACTTTACAGTTTTCAGTTCAAAATTGAGCAACCTGACTTTCTCTTCACCACTTTTAAGAGCAGCAGTTTCCTCCATTCATAAAGCTCTGTCCTTCAAGAGACAGGTCTTCTTTCTTTTAAGATAAAATATTTATTTTTGAAGGTTTAATGCATTTTCACATTCTTAATCTTTTGAAATAAACTTTATTACTATTTCCTTACTTTAAGGTTAAATTTATTTCTCTGTGTGATTAACATTTTACAATCTTTGCATTATATGACATTTTCTATAATATGTGGTTAAGAGGCCTCTTACCTTACTACTGAGACTACGCTGCAAGTTAAACTGTCCTTAGTTAAACAGTTTTCCTTTTACTTGTGAATTTCTGTTGCTTTGTAAGGTACTACAAAGTCTCCCAGTTCTTGTCCTTAAGTACTGAATTAGAGTTTGTTTTATGAAAAAGGTGCATTTTCATTGATATTTATTATTTAAAACAAAAGGATTTAATTCAGAAAGTGTTTTGACATGAAATCAAATGAAGTTTAATTTATTCTAGTCCATGCTTGCATTGCTTCAGCAAATTCCTTCCAATTAGGAAGGCATCATCTACCATGCACTGATCACCATATACAGAGTTACTTATTTAGAAGTGACACTTCTGGAGTGCCTGATAGTTCATCCTACCATTAATTATAATGACATTTAATACAACTTAATATAACTCTTTGGTTAATTCAATAATTAAAAGCTATTAGATGCAATCATCTTCAGCTAGGTAATAAATATTAGATTATACTGACTTACCATTACTTTTGCAAACAAAACTTTTCTTCCATTCCCATTATTTCAGTTCCACTTCAATCCTATAATCCTATTCACTTGCTTCATCAGCATTTGAGTTTCTTTACCATGCTAGTGAGAAGTTCACTATCTGCCTTACAAACTTCTGCAGCTTTCTTCTTCTTACCTAAGTTTCCTGCGCTCTTGCTGGGAAGGAGCGACCTTTCTGAGACAGCTAGAAGAGAAAAAAAACACCACACTACTTACTGGCCTAGGGCTGAGGGAGTGCTGCTTCCAGGTCTGCTTCTCAGACTAGTGCTATTAACTTCAACATTTCAATATGGAGCCTCTCTCACATGCACTGCCCTGGAACTAAACAGTACTATCAGCTGTCATGAAGCAGCATCCCCAGCTATAAAGTGTCAATCATACATTTAAAGCACTTCTACACTTTCATTTGCTTCTTAAATGATGTACAATTCTTAAATATTACATTCCCCTCCCCCGCCAATAGCAGTAATTTTTAAACTCTTAAAACTTTGCATGGGTGACATACATCGTACTTGACCACACTTGGACAGCACTCCTATCCCTTTCACCCTATCGCCAGTAAGGCTCCAGCTGAAACACCTAAACTGCACTCATTCCTCACCTCATTACCGCTGCAGATCAAACACAGCACTTTCAACAAGATCACATGCAAAAAGGACACATTCACCTGCCCTCCACTTTCCATTTTCTGTCTGCATTAAAGTTAAAATAGCCTCCACATCATGTCCTACTGCTGACAACTCAGGCAAATAATTTTATGGGGTATATTTTCATTTATTAGTATGCTAATCTACTGCAGTATTTCAATAGTCATTTGACTTGTCTTGGATAACTATTCCTAAAAAAAAGTTTTAAAGACCTGTGGTATAGGACACTTTCAGTATGAATCTTAGTTCTTTGTCTTGCACTCATTTGCCAGGTCTTAGCCCTTTAACGCTTTGAGTTGGTGCAATTTTCCGCTCCTAAACATGCACGTTCTTCTCAGGAGTAGCTATTTGGATAACCCTGCAATGTCTATGAATCAACAATTGTTGGCTTTTGGTTTTGACTCAAAATGTGACAGAGATGATTCCTACCCCAGGTGGAAGCCAATATACTATGATTATCTTAGCCATTGCTAAGAATTGTTAACATTTCTACTATAACTTAAAGCAATACAGAAAGAAATCTAAGTTATTTCTTCTTCTCATTATTTCCTCACCACTACCAACTGTTGTCTTCCAGTTTTCCACCATGTCCCCTTTCTGGGGCAGAGCCCTTGAACTCCAAGGCAGTCACTTCCACAAGCTTTTCCCTCCAGCTTCACCTCCTGTGGAGGAGCCCCAGGCACGGGAAGCAGCCTCGGTGCAGGGAGAAGCGCCGCTGCTCGCGCCTGCCAGAGGGCCGAGGGGAGGCCCGTTCCCCTCCGGCACCGGCTGTGGCTCCCGCAGCGCCAGCGGGCGCAGGGCAGCGCAAGGCAAAGCGCTGCAGCGGGGCATGTTTTCCAGATCACTGGAGGTGAGAAGGCAGCCGCCTCTGCTAACGCTACATTAGAGCATGCACAGCGGGTGTTTATGCTTTCCCACTATGAGGTAGAAGGCAAGCCACCCAGGGGACTCTGCTCGCATCTCCAGCAAGAGAGAATTTTTTATTATCTTATTAAGTTTTATTATCTTATTAAGTTCAGGAGACAGCCAGATGAAGGGGTAATTGCTTGTAAGCTGCAGAACCCTCCCTGGCAGTACCAGGCTCCTGGATGAATCACCTTTTCCTCTTGTCCTCAGCTTCTTGGTGAATGATGCGAGGGAGAGAGGGAAGGAATGTGCATGTATGCACTGCAAGACTTCAAGAGCAAGCTCATGGTAGAAGAGACACACCCAACTCTTTATATATAATTATCTCACTTGGAAACCACTTGAAATCTCTTGCATGTATGACTAGATTCAGTTATCCGTTGGCTTGCAAATTACTTTTGAACTTCTAAAAATTACGCTTTAAGTTATAAATACAGTTAAAAAATATTTTGAATTTGCTTAGTTGCAATAACTATTATACTATTTTATTTTAAACATCAATGCAAAATGGGTTTTTTTTCAACGTAGCTCAGTGGATTTTTCAGCAGCAATTATTGTGCTCCCAAAATACCTTCTAGAATTTCATCATGTTGGATTTTTAGTTGCTTTCCTGCCCTCTAGTGCTCATATATATTTAAACCTATACATAAGACTGCTTTTGGAAATCACTAAGTGGTCTTACTTAACTCTAAAACTGTATTTGCTTACTGTCCCATGACAAGTGTTCTAAGCAGAACTTTTATCGTTGCTCACTTAGGCAATGCACTTAACAAAATGTCAGAATTTTTATGTTATCACTCATTTTATGACACCAAATTAAAGCAGTTTTCTTTTTCAGCTTTGGGATAAATAATGGACTTTTAAATGCAAAAATCTAGAAATAAGCTTCAAGCTATTATTCAAAGATTTGCACTGATAGCTAGAACTGTTAGCCAGATTTTAGTTCAAAAGACCAAACTATACATTTCCACAGCACTTACCATTTGTCATAAAAGCTTGTCTAACACAATTATTTCTCCCCTCTAATTATGCCATTTATATTACAGTGCATGCTTACATTCAAAACAACATGTTACACCTGTAATTACTCCCATGCTACTAGAAACCAGTGAATTAAATTTATTTAGTGTTAAATGGATATGGAATGTTATACAGTACATGTAAGACACTTCCAAGATGAGTAAAGCAGAACTAATTGCACAAAAGATTAAAGGTTCACCTCAATAGTCAATATTATCAAACCATTACAGCTTCCATCTTCAGAGTGCAAGGTATGTCATGCAAAAAAACACAACTCAAAAAATCCCCAAAACAGACAAACCCAACATTGTGGTACCACTTAAATGATATCATACCACAATATTTTACAAGACAAAGTGATCGTTCATAGAGAATGAAGCATTTTAGCTATAACTAAAGTGTTTTGAACATACTTAACAAATTCTGCATGAACACCAATTCCAGCATTACTATACCTAAGGAAGAGGCAACATGCTGGGAGAAAGTACCTAAAAAAAAGAAAAAAAGAATATCAAAGCCTCTTTTATTCAGATCCAATATTATAACTTGCAAGAGCTAAGTTATGCAATCTTATTATTCAGACTCCCCACGTAACTGGGTAAGGTTCAATACATTTTTACATTGAGCATAATCACATAACCATCACATCAGCAAGACAACTTCATTATCTTGACCACTACATTTAAACCATGGTATGATAACATGCCCTGCAAACAAATTGTCTTCTGGGACAGTAACCTATATGTAGAAATACCAAGCAACTAAAATATGCTTCTAATCACTTTAAGATTATACCCAAATGAACTATAATTTGTGATTTATTTACATATTTTTGAAATATGTAGGTAAAAGCTGCAGATGGGACAGAAGAACAATGCACAAGATAGGTAAGTTAGGGCTTACTGAACTGATCAGAGCAATGAGCACCTCCTGAGAGGGGATTATACCTTCTGTGCTCTTTCTCTACCACGGGATCTTACTAGGGTTCCCATACTCAGCCACTGCAGTGGAGAGCTGCTCTTCCTGCTCACACATCCTCACCTGCTGGCTGAGCGCAGGGGACCAGCACCTTACACCCAAACTCTCAGCCAAAAGCACCAGAGAAACGCCCTCCTACACAAGTGCTTCAACTACGTCGACACGGAAGGAAAACACAGAATGGTTTCAAAATGTCCACCTGATAATAATTATGTCCTGAGGGCACCATGAGGAGATTAATTTACAAGAATAATCATTCAAAGAAAAGATATGAAGTTGCTTACCCTCATATTAGGAATAAACTATTTGATTTCCTGGCTTAAATGTAAGCAAGCGGAACTTATCTAGAAAGACCTCATTGAGGATAACTTTCCAACTACATTCAAAGAAAATAATTTACTAAAACTATAACTTGCAAGGTCTAGTAGCCTTGAAGTGAGGGTACAAGTTAACTATAGCCATAGTTAAATAAAAACTTTAAAAGACATTGTAAAGAAATAATATATCAAACTATAGGAAGTAGGTGAAAGTAGGTGAAAACACTTTAGTATTCATTTGGAACATTCTGCTTTCAAAGCCCATCATTCTCAGGAATGTATATTTCATAAATAAAGATATAGAACAAAAATCTGTAATTATTCTAATGCTGGATACTTCTACATCTCTTCAGATAAAATTTGTCTCCCAAATTAATGATAAACCCTGAAAAAACTGGCTTTTCAATCTATTGTGCAAGAGGAAATACAGATGAACAAACCAACATTTGGAAAAAACACTTTGTACAAGGTTGCAGTTCTAAAACACTTATATTACAAAGCAATGTAAATAAATACCAGGCTAGTACAAAAGCTCTTATTTACAGTTTTACAAATGAAATTCTTTTCAGTGTAAATGCAGTGTTTTTAAAGAACACAGAATTAGTAAAATGAGTTCCTGTATAGAGCATTACAATTTCTCCTAAATTTAATGTAGTATTGTATAAAACCATTGTTCAAGTTAATTTTTGTTTATAATTTAGTAAGCCAAAGCCCAGTTTATGCCTGGAATGGTATCTGTTAAAGTGCTGAAAAAGAGGACATTTCTGAAACTTTAGAAAAACATACTGTACATTATTAAAGCTTTATCAAGTCAAAAATGTTAGATTTCGTTCACATTTGCTACCACACCACCTGCAGATGAATTTGTAACAATGCAGTATAAATTAACAGGATGTTGGCCACTGCTATCTTCACATCACATGTCTGACGGCCTCTCAAAAGTGTTTGTCTTAAGCCTCAGCAGCAGCTTCAGGTTTCATAATCTGGTAAGTAATCAAGTATTCTGGATAAGCCTGAAAAAATGACAAACACATTCTTTATTATGATTATATTTTCTGGAGACATGCAGAGAAGGGAAAAAGGGCACTATTTATGCCAAAAAAAAGGGGCAAACTGGCAGAATCAGGAAATATAGAGCCTTTTATATTCCTGCGAAGTGGAGTTTTTTCTAAGACAAAAGCAAGTTCTAGCAACCCTCAAGTAAGGAAAATGAAATCCTAACATGTGCTTTTAAAAAATAATGTCTCAAAATAAAATAAAATAATAAATAGAAATGAAAAACAATTTACCTGCTCCCCTCTGTAAATGACATATTCAGCCAATGCCAGTCCATTTACACTGGGTCGTCCAGTAACAGAGTGATGTCCTGGAGGAGAATGAGCCATTTTCATAGCACTGAACTGCAGAAAAGACTTGCCCAGGGTTACACGACAAAAGAGCAATTGCCTGTGTTAATAAGGAGGAAAAAAAAGGATTATGAATTAAAAAAAAGATAATAATAATAATAATAATAATACTTGTGAAGCACTAGAAAGATTATCTTAGTAATTTGAAACTTACACTTGAGCCACACTTTAGCCAGTCCATGTAGTAAGCAAAACTACAAATTTTTGTTTGGAATGATAAAACATACATTTCCTTAAGAAAAGATCTTTAGTTTAGGGAAAGATCTGGTACTAACAGAGAATAATATTAATCACAATTACTGGCAACAGGGTGCTTAACAACAAACTCAGGCTGTCTTTTTTTTTTTTAAACACTTTTCTGAGGGAACACTATTTCCCAAAATCAGTCATTAAAACAGAATACACTTGCATTCTCTGTAACAGCCACATCATCAACGCCAAGTACAAACCACAAGCTATAGATAAAATCAAAATATATTAATTCGAGCATTTGCAAGTATGATATGTTAAAATATCTTCATTAGAAAAGAAAACAGAACAAAGGCAGCTATTTCTTTACATATGCTCCAATATAATGGCAACCACCTCAGCATTTTTGTAGATCAATGTTATGCACCAATTTTTACTGTGCTCAGCCAAATTATCTTTGCTTTTTAAATTCTTTACAAGACTTCTTTACAAGAAATTCTTTACAAATTGGAAGAATTTAGCAAAACTTGAGAAAATATGAATATGAAAGCAGGAAGAGATACTGACAGTCTCTTTAAGCCTACAAAATTAAATATTTAAGCATTCTGGAAAAGCATATGCAATTTGAAAGAAATGGTGGGTGGGTGTGTGCTGGTGGTAGGGGGCACAGACTCAAGGAAGGAAACTGCCACAGCTGCCTCATCAGTAGTGAAACTACTGAAGACAGTACACAACACACAGTATTTTCTTACTTGAAATGATGGCCAGTACCATGAGAACTCCACAAAGAAAGTGTAACTTACTCTAAACTGATGGTGTCAATAGAACACACAGAATCACAGAATGGTTGAGGTTGGGAGGAATGGAAAAGGTGGTTCTGCAGAAAAGCAGACTTAGAAAGACCGAGAATTAGTGGTAGAGACTCCACAAATCCGTGCCTGTGTTTTATTACCTGAAGCACAGGGAGGTGGAGGTTCTTATGGGCACACCCCCTAAGCACACAACATCACAATATTGCCGAATTTCTCCTTCCTCTCTAACAGGCAATGAAGCAGACTAAAACCTTGCATTGCTGCATCTTTCACAAAAGTGTGTAGCAGATCCTCTTCACCCATAAAGGATCTAACCTGACTGCTACCATAAGCTAAGGGTGAAGACTCAGGTAAGGGTACTGAAGATGCTTCAAGGTTCTGTGAGACCTCAGTGCCCAAGTTTTCCGAAAGGCTCAGCACATGCTGAACGCTGGGAAGGTTTTGTTCCTTTCTTTCTTATCTTTCTTCAGACAATCTGCCAACTTGATGGTCAATAACAAGGTGGGTAAATGCAACCTTGTATGCCTCTGTGCAAAAGATCATGTCTTACCTGTGGCAAACATAACAAGATCTATCCTTGTGAATCGGACATCCAGTGCCACCTCCAATTCCATATACGTACTGATTGCTTTTGGAAGAATTTTCTGCAAAATAAATCCCAGCTCCAAACATGCCACCTATATAGGCATGTCTTTCATCAAAGCCTTTGTGAATAATCGCATTCACAAAGGGCGAACCTAAAATAAATAAATGAAGTTAAATAAATACTTGGAAATGTGCTTACATTTATCTTAATTTTACCATCCATTCCCCAATATTTTTAGTATGAGTTTTCACATATAAAACGAAGTAAATCTGCAGAAATTTGGAGCAACTGAGGTGTATGTGACCAGATTGCTAGCAGTGTTACACACAGAGCTGCAGGTGATACACATATGTTCTTACATTTAGAAAGCATAAGATCCAAGGCAACTTTTGCCACAAGGGAAGGCACTATTTTTCAGTGCTCCTTTTCCTTTCAGCATAGCTATATTCTAACCAAGATTTTGTGAATTTGCCACATGAATCCTGTCTCTGCTAACACTGAATAGACTACATTTGAACACAATAGATGCACTCCAGTCAAAACTCTTTAAGTAACTCTCAAAGAAGAATAGATTATTCTCCTGTTTCTTCCCCTAGTATGTATCTATTTGCACGGAGCATAAAAAAATAAAAATATACTTAAAGAATAATCTATTCAAACTGGACTTTATCTTCAGAGACACCTGACATCCGTCCATTTTTACAAAAATTGTACCTTTTTAATAGGAATTTTAACCAAAGCTTCAGAGATGCTTTTCTTTCTAAGAGGAGCTTTCCCCAAGAAAACACAGCATTTGTTACAAGAGGAGTTTTAATGAAAATAATCCAAAGTCTTATCTTTCACAATAAGAAAATCCCATATGAAACAGAATGACATTCTGTTGACAGAACGTGTGTTGGAATGACATTCCATTGAGAAAAAAATTACTTTCAACAAGTAGAAATCCTCTACTGGCAGTGTGAAATTGGTAAACAAACTTTCAGTATCTCACCATGAAACAGCATCCTTTCATTAGCATGGTTATGATTCTCTTCAGAGACCTCTTTCCTCCTGTGAGTGTATCTTTCCCAAAGTTTTTTGTTGCACACTTTCTGAATCTGAAATATTAAAATCAATATGTAAGTTTTCTATCTTGAAGTCAAGGACTTCCATTTGCTTTTACTGATATTTAATACATAGTCCCTATACCTCAATACACTACTCTAAAACACTAAACAAGAATCTATCCTTACTTAGAAGTCAATTAAACAACAAACTTCTATTGCTTATAAAGTTGATTGTTACAACAGCAAAACACTGAGTCTATCAATTAAAAGCTTCACAACAACCAATACATTTTAAGTCTCTATTGAGCAGTTCCTCTTAATTTAAATTTAAGAAGAGTTCATTACAACTACCTCTAAACATTGCCTGATAGTTAACATCAGTTTAGTGAAAAACTTTAACTTACTTTCAAATCAAATAGTGTCCAGTAAAAAATCAAAAACTTCAGTGTTTTAATGAAAATGATCATTTGTTTAGGAAAAAAAAGGTGAGTGCAAACCAAAGCTCCAGATTATTTAAAAGCAAGATTGTCTACTTCCTGTTTTATCACTTGCCTTTAAATAAAGTCATACTTGGTATCAAGCTAGAAGTTCCAGAAGTTTTTCTTTAGGCTCTTGCTTCCTGTTTTTTCCCCCCATTCTATGAATAGAATAAATCCTTCGGCTCTAATAAACCTGTCTCTCTGTCCAAAAATCCTGCACTTTCCTGTGAAGTCCTATAAGTTTATTCCATAGTACTTCTATAGTCCAGTCAATCTCTAATAATTAAGTCCTTAATCTCTATTGGCCTATAAACAGTTTTTCCATACGATCTTATTCTTTGATTTTTCCCTTGAGCATGATTGTTTTCTTGTGCATGTCTCTAACTGACACATCCTTTAGAGAGCTCAGTCAATGAACATACAATATTTTACTGCCGAGTCAAAGATACTTCCAAAACAAAACACTGAAGGTGTAACCATCAACTATAAAAATGCAACCGCTACCTTTAAAATGTTGTATCTGTTGAAGACTCCCCCAGCATGTCCCCCATCTCTGTGCTCTCGGACAGTACTCTGCATCTGAGGATTGAGAGTTTTAGAGTGCTAGTTTAAGACAGAATAATATCCTTCATACATTCCAATAATCAAATGTACCATATCAGTCTTTAAAAAAAAAAAAAAAACAGAGAAGAAACTTCTAAGCAATAATTGTGCCTAAGTAATGTTGCACTGTGAAGGTTCACAGACAGGTCTTATGACATTTTAAAACAGATTTGAACAGTCTGTAGATTAGTTTCTAAATGTAAAAAAAACCCCACAACAATTGGAACACTGTTTCCTCATTACTCTGCCTTGTGTGATTATTACACTTTGGAAAGGAAGCGACTTAAACCCGTGTCTAAGAGACAGGCAATGGGTAGCTCTGAATTTTTATGTTGTATCAAAGAATTTTTCAGTAGAGATACTTATCACTAGCATAGTGGTAAATAACATAGCAACATAATCTAGTAACATCGATAAGAATAAAAAAAAAAGATATAATGACTGACACTAATACTGCTGCAGCAAAGGAAACAAACATCCTTCAGTTAAAAGTGCGTCTTACAATTAAACTGCCCAGCAAAACTCCTTTGTCTACCTCCTTGATAACAGTGACAAGCAGCATACCTCCTCCTCTACCGACTGAAATTCCTTATCTTCAGCAGAAAGATCTATGAGTATAGTTCCACTGCCAGAAGTGTTCAGAGTCAGGTATGGGTTAAGTCCTGTGAACATAACAGAAGACAACAATAGTTTCAGATATCGCTTAAATTAGCAACAACAAGGATTTTATTTTTAAAGTGCTGGGGGCAAAAAACCACACAACACACTATGATTACTAAGCGTAAAAGTTGAAAATAGGTCATGGGGCTGGAACTGCTCCTGAAAAATAGTTTCTTCACAAAGTACTCAATGAATCAGTCAAAAAGCAACTGAAAGTTAAAAGGAAGTTAAAAGATCCACAAAAATTCACCATCATTGGTAAAGTATTATGATTATTAAATTATTATGATTATTAAAAAATCATTTAGTGTTTTGGACAGTGAGTCTCTCTTATTCTGGAGTCAAGACTTTGAATGAGAATTCACAGATGGCATCTATACAGAAAAAACCTCTACAAATTCTAGCTATATTATCCATTGCTCTGAAACATAGCACAACAATAGTAGCTGATGTTTCAATGAGACAGGGAGTAAAAAACAAGTACGCTTTTTTTTTTTTCCCCCCTCCCATGCAGCCATAGTTAAATGGAGCATGCTATTCCCAGGATTGTGCTGGAATCAACAAAGCTGCTGCACAAATAAAGGAGTTTAGCATAAAACCCAATAGAAGCCAAAGCTGTTAAACAAAGCAGCTATGTCCATTTTGGCTCACTGGAAACAAATCAACTGTACTGTACAAGAGAAGGATATACAAGACTTTTTGCTCGCTCTTGGAGAGCGCAGCACCCAAGGCAGCAGTGCAGAACAGGTCCTGACCCATGGATAGACGCGGAGCTCTGCATTCCAGCGCACTCTGAGGAAGGTGACCACTCCCTCTGTGGCTGGAAAGCCCGACCACCACTTTGCTCTGAACCTTCGCTCCAGCGGAGCAGTGAACGCCAAACAGCGATCGTGACCAAAACAACAGAGCAAATTAGAACAGTCACACATAGTACAAATAAAAGGACTCTAAAGGCCGTCATTATCATTAAAAGTGCTCTTTTTAGAGCAAACTAAGTTTTACTACAAATTATTTCCAATGAGGTATCTTTTGGAACAGTATAAAGAATTTGCAAAAATGGATTTTATGAAGACAATGTTACACAATATTTTGAAATAAATATATACCTTGCTGTCCAGAAATCAGTCTTTCAACTCCTTTAATTATTTTGTGCCGATGGCCATAAGCATTAATTCCAATTTCCTTCAATTCTTTGTGTCCCATTTCAACCAAAACATCCAGTGTTATCTAGAGTAAGAGCAATATCACTTTTTGGACAAGCATAAACAGAACAGTTACCAATCACACTGTGAATATATTCTTCAATAGCTATGGCAAAAAGTGTGGAAGGAATATGCATATGGGACATTATTATTCTGGTCCTTGGCTTTGCTTATATTGTATTCTCTAGACTTCTGTCTTGAAATTTTCTACGAGCTACAGTTGAGTGACTGGTATTCCTTGCAAATACCTTGTTTCTGACTGAGAATTTTCATCAACACATTAAAGTAAGCATATAAAAACCACAACAACCACCAGTCAATACTTATTGGTTATCGACTCCATTTATATCACTGAAAGTAAACATAGTATACAGTATGAATACTGCATACAGGCTACATACAGTAGTATAGAGCAAAGCTCTCAAACTGATATAGATAACATTGCTTCATTTTTAAAATAAGTGTTTTCTTTCATTCCACATCCAAACTGAAACATTTACTCATTTAAAATTTGTCTAATTACACTATTTTATAGTGTGTATATATATAGTGTATATATACGACAGGTATTTTATTCCCTTGCATGTGGCTATGTGAAAATAAAACTACTCACCTGTTCTCTCTCAAATATGTCAATCAGATGTTCAAGGCCAAGGTTCCGCACAAACTGATTTATGCTAAAATCTATACCTGAAACTGGAGGAGAGAAACTCAGTAGGAATATTCATACACATACTTAAAAAGTATACACATCACTCACTGCTGCAGCAAAAGGAGATAGAGCAATCTCAGACTTGTGGAGACTTAGGGAAAACAAAAACAAAAACACACATCTGCCATAAACAAGTCCCTAACAAATGTCAACTGTTACTGAGGCTACAAATCCCCATAGAGTTGGAGGGGGCCTCATTCCCCAAAAGGCACAATCTTTGTGCATCTGCAATATAAGCAGCTAACTAGCTATTGGAAATGTACCTCCAAACAGCAACTATTTTGAAAAGTAACGTACTAGAAACAATCTTTTCAAGTTATCTGATCTAAGAACAACCTGTCAGAAACTAGACAAAGTCAGTAATAAAAAATTGGTTGGCACAGAAACAAAGTTTATGTGACTCCTTTTAAGACTTTTGTTCCTCATTAATGACAACATAAGGAACACAGCTATTGCATGTGTCAAATCTGTGCAGAACCTCAAACTTAGGTTTTTATTTGGTGTTCTGTATGTTGTAAATTCTTATTCATTACTGAGAAGTCTCACCTTCTTTCTTCTCTAAAACTGCAGCTCCCTCTGCACCACTTGTACCAACAACAGAAGGAAGTTCAGAAAAACTACCAGACAAGTTGTCAAGGCTGCTTGCAGCAGACAGACTGGATGGACTGGATGGAACAGAAGACAGGGAATCAGCTGCAGATCCTGTAGTCTGTGACACATTTATAACCTGAGGTTTGTAGCACGATGGTAATGCAGAAGGCGGCATTGCTGCTGTCAGTAACGCACTGACATCGTCTGCCTAAACATCAAAAGGCAGTTTATTACACAAGAAGGAATGCTATCACACAACAGTTTTTCCTTGAATGCATTATTCACATTCAAGGAAACTAATTTCTAAATTTAATGCAATATATATAAACATATATACACATGCAAAAAGTCAGTTTACAAATGGCCGTTTGTGCCAACAACATACTGAAAATTAACACAGAAGAAACAAATAAAATTTTGAAATTTTAAAAAAAAGGTAAAAAGTAATCCTTCACTACTCCTACAAAAGCTTTTGAGTCAGAACACAATTACTCTGAGTGTAACCTTGGACTGTACTGTAATACTTTAGGGGGGAGGAAGGGAAGACTATCAGCCAGATGGTTTCTTGAATTTATATTGCTACAAATTTTGATAACTTTAGCAGTTTTTGTGTTAGTCAAACTGTAGGTAACAAATTAAAAGCATCCACTTAGTTCTTCCCTCACCACTTTTGTTCACTATTTTAAAACAAGAAGTTTTACACAGGAAAATTTTGAAGAACAATGTTTAAAGGTACTCTACCAATTTTCTTCATTTATAAATACCAGAGTAACCAACATACTGTAAACTTGCAGAAGTTACCACATTATTATTATTTAAAATATAATTTTAGAGGAGCTGTTACAACAACAGAGAAATAGGTGTTTCCCAGAAAGATCCCCTCCTTCACTTACGGTGACCAGGTCTAAGGGTGTTTGTCCTTCCTGGTTTTTCAGAGTGGGATCAGCCCCATGTGCCAATAACAAGGCACAAAGTTGTGTTCTTCCTTTCTGGGCCGCTTCATGTAAAGGCGTGAAAGCCCATTTGTCTGTAGCGTTCACACATGCGTTATACTTTATGAGTAAAGCTGCCACATCCACATGCTGAAAAATAACACATCATATTAAAATCCAAGGTGCTACAATATATTAAGCTAACTCAGGATTAGTACTGATTCTTCTTAAAAGGTGTTTTTCTCTCTGATCTACAGTAATCTGACCAGTAAAAAGTTAAGACTTCTCTTGTGAAAGGAGGATCAACTACAGAATGGTGAATCCAAATGCCTTGGGTTTCATTAACAGATGAAGGAAAGCTTAAATTCAAACTTCCAGTCTGGAAAGTGTTCAAGTAATTTTATAAAAGACTTGATCAAAACACAAAACTCCAGACTGAAAGTCCATACAAACAAGCAGTATCTCAACCTTAGGCAAAGTGGTGTGAATAAGATCTTGATGATAAAACATGACTGGGCATACGAGAGCAAATGCATTTTATGGAGCACCTTTTAGACTACTTGCTTTGTAAATGTTTACATTCAGAAAATAGAATCTCTATCAATTCAGAAGTCCTAACCTATACCATTAGTCAGTTACTTTTTAGCTTTTAATAAGTTACACTACAAGAAAATGGAAAAAGCTTTCCAGAAAGATCACTGGATCAAGCCATTGACTATAAAATGCAGTCACTGAGGCTTAAAAAAAAAAGTTTGAGACATTTACCCCATAAGATGCAGCATTATGCAGAGGAATCAAACCTCCTTTATCTTGCGCATTCACATCTGCACCATGCTGTAAAAGGTACTCAGCAACCTCCAAATTGTTGTAACCAGCTGGAAGTTTGTAAAAGGAAAGAGTAAATAAAACATATGTTAAATAAATGTTATAAGTAACAAAACTGAAAAATGAGTAGCCAGGCCAAATAATTCCTGTGAACATCAAGTAGCTTCAAGTTGCAGAGCGAAAGAAAAATTCTTCATACTGATTCATCTAAAACTTTCTCAATAGGCAGTAGAGAAATGATAATTCACTGAAGTTGCCTGAAAACTAGAGTGTCAGTCCCAATGAAGACAGTGTATTATCTATTAGGGAAGACAGCTTCACATTATATAATGAGTGTCTGGTTTTAAAACCTCTGTCAGTAAACAAAGTAAAAGACATCCTGAGGCTAGAGAGAATGGGAAACTGAAGTCATTAGTAAAAAGCACTTCTGAAAAGTGGAGGAACAAAAGATACAAAAAGACCCTACATCCACAAACAATATACACATAAAACACTTAACGTTTATTTTTACTATAAATAGAAAGAATAATTTATATGGAATCCTTTAGCTTGAAACTGTGCTATTAAACTTATTTAAAACCAGTAAATTCGTCTGCATTAACTCTTAAAACTAATCCAAGCACTAACCTGCTAAGTGTAGTGGTGTTGAATGTCGTCCTTGTGTATCCCGACAATTGACATTGTCAGGTGAACACAGCTTTTTCACTCGGGCCAAACAACCTTTCTTAGCAGCATCTAGCAGAGCTGCATCTCCTCTAAGTAGGTCCTGAATATCAGTATCACCATCTTTAACAAGGTCTAAAGGAGTATTTCCATCTCTGTTTTTCTTTGTGGGGTCAGCTCCATGCTGTGCACATTAAAAACAAGTAGTAAACACAAATGCAGAGAAAACATCTCTAAATCTTGGGTGTTTCATTTCTTATTGAGCAGATATTTCAATACACATTCAAATCTTCCTTAGCAATGAGTACTATATCTTAAAAATAGCCTTTCACACACTGCTTCAGAAAGGACAAGACACAAATAGGATACCTCTACGGAAAAGATACGTGGAACTACAGTCAATTCATATTAGAAGTTCCATCATATTTCAGACTAAGAAAGAAAATTATTTCCAAAAAGTAACCAACATACGGAATACCTGTAATAGGAGTTTGCATATCTCATATTTTCCTTTTGCTGCAGCTTCATGTAAGGGAGTGAACTTCCACAAATCAGCTACATTTACAACTGCTCCATGTTTAACAAGAAGTTCTGCAACTTCATAGTGACCATAAGAGCAAGCATTATGTAAAGGGACAAGTCCTCTGAAAAGAAAATAAAGTAATATTCCTTTAAAAAACAGAGCCTCTTGAACAAATTGATATAAATCTAGAATGTAGTGCATTTTTAACAATCACAATACAACAAACACCTCTTGTTTTCTGAATGTTCCATAGTATTCTAATACAGTATCAACTGCCCAAGTGATACAAATGTATAAATGACACCAGTAGTGGCCCTGGGCAAACAGGGAAAAACAACGAAACACAAACCAACCAACCCAAAAACCTACCCCCCAAATTAGGAGAGGGGGAAAAGATGGTTTTGGTTACTTGGTTACTCTTCTCAAGTCCTGCAAAATATTTCCATGGGTTTTATGAACATCTCCATACTAATTAAACTTTCTATAGAAACAAGAAAGTGAATGTCTGAGGAAAGATGAGATGCAAATCTGCTGGCAATATTCAGGGACTGACAAATATAATAGGCACTACATTTACTAACAAAATATCTATGTGCATATTTACCCCTTATCTTTTGCATGCACATCAGCTCCATGTTGAAGCAGATATTCAACAACTGATACCCTGTTATAGCCAGCTGCAAAGTGAAGTGGTGTAGACTGACGTCCTTCAATATCTCTGCAGTTCACACTTTGAACTGTACATAGCTTCTGTGAAAGCCAACAGCAAAAACACTTATAAATACATATAATGCTGCACATTAACTTGGTTATAAAATGTTGGTATATATACATCCAATTTGAATTTTTTTCATTAAAAATAATTTTAAACCCTAGGTTTTTGTTTCCCCAGATTCTTTTGCCAGATTGTTTACTCAAACAACAAAATAATTAGTATCCACTCTCCCCAAATCCACATCCATTTGTTTTAAATTTTTCATCTAAAAGTTGAACGCAACTTTTACGATGCAGTCAGTGTCAGATTTGACCATCTGTAGCTCTATGGCAATACAAAGCTCTTAGGACGAAGTTTATAGTCCTAATGCAGACTGGTTCGGGGTGGGGAAGGGGAAGAGGGGCAAGGGGGGTTGTTTTATTTTAGTTTTTGAGAAACCACAGTTTGTCATAAAATTCCCTCTCTACTTAGGATGGTTTAGTCTTACTTTTACAGTATCCACATCTCCAGCCTTTGCAGCCTCCAGCAACTGGCGATCTGCATCTGAATTACCTAGTGGGATACCTTCTGCAAAAGAAATGGTATTGTGTGATAGGTAACAGTATGTATTTGAAGAATTTGTTAAGACAGGAAATCATTTAAGGATTCCATTTAAGTATTTGCTCTTAAAAAAAAGGGGTTAATCAGCTATAGACAAAATTTCATCTTTTCTTACAATCTATAACTGTAGCTGTTACCTTAACAGTGCTTGCAAGGCTCTGAAGCTGTATCAAAGTTGCCCTTAGCAACATGTCTTCTACCTATTTTGGAGTACTGTGGAACCAATTAAATGTTCTTTTCAGTTGCCAAATTAAGTTGCCTCAGGAAAATTATCTGTATAACTTCTGAACTTCATTAATGGAAATTCCTATATTTAGTTGCCTTTGTTCACAAATGTACAGCAACCATTTGGCTTTTGAACCTCATTTTCTGCTCAGAAGATTCAGCTCCACCCACCTCAGGACTTCTCCAAAACAATTCCAAGTGATTGCACAATTAAACATTCTGAGCAGCTCTGATAACCTGTGTAGCGAATGCTACACAGTAACACATACCCTTAACTACACCTATAACAGACATTTAACATGTGCACATGATAAAGCAACTCCAGAATTGTGCAACTCAAACTAGTTTTTAATCTTTTAGAGAATTTGTGTTGCCTATGCTCTATTATTTCTTGATAGTGTTTGAAATGGCAAGTAAAATGAAACAGGATAGTGCATTAGAAATGAATGCTAAATAAAGCAACTGTACCTTGCAATAGCTGTTGCACACTTTCTGTCCCCATTTGGGAGGCTGTAAAGCCCTGCAGGGACACAATGGAAGGATCACATCCAGAACTCAGCAGCAATCTGCATGTCTGAAGATGACCACAATGTGCAGCTCTATGAAGAGAGGTCTGACCAAGATTATCCAATGCATTAACCTAAAAATTACACAGAATCTTGAGATACATAATTACCAGAAATAATACCATCAAAATTTAACATTGAGGCTATTTCCATTAGTGAGCAGTTGGAAAACATTCAGCCTATTTCCAAAGGTGGATAACTTTATGAAGTGCTTTTGCACTCACTGAAGATAGTAATCCACAGTGCAAGTTAAACAATTACAGCCTACCAACCACACACAGAATAGGTCTTAAGTTTTATTCACTACAGCACATTGTTTTTCACACAAGCAGAATGGTTTTAACTGTTACAGCTTATTGCAGTCTTTCAGAATGAGGAGTTTATATAAGTAATCAAGTTAACTAAGGTTTTAAACTAAGGTTTTGTTGCCAAAAATGCTCATCTTCCCTACTTTTCTGCTGGTTTTGATCAATCTCCCTAAACATCACAGCAGTCCTTTGTATTAAAAAATCCATACAACATCTCTTACTCCCAGTTTTGGACCATTCAAACAATACAGAGAATCTCTCTTATCTAGGAAACTGGCCTGAACTCCATGTTGTATGATTGAACATTTTGCCTCTACTGTAGTTTTACTACACATCATGGTCTACCCACTTAGAAGTACAGTGCTGTACTGATGGACTTACAGCCTCTCATGTACACAAAAACCTCCAAAGCCCAATTATTTTAGGAAATTTTGTGACCCTGGTATACTCAGCTTTCCTTTCGCATGCTGTGAAAACAGTGTAGTTGAATCTAAACAAAAAAAAAAAAAAGCATAAGCAGTGACTCATACCTTAGCTTCATGTTTCACAACTACTTCAACAACATCATTATGAGCTTTTTCTGATGCTACATGCAGAGGAGTCAAGAAGCTGTTATATATATAAAAAAATAAACTCGTTAAAAATGCATTCTGAAAAATCTCCCAAACAAGTAGTTAGGCATATTTATTTGTAATCACTTACTCTTTTGTCTTTTCATTGATGTTGGCTCCTTTTCTCAGCAGCAATTCACACACTTGTTTTCTCTTTGGATATGGGGATGCAGCAGCACAGTGCTGAAACATTGCAGAATTAGCATTAGCAGCTAACTCGCAGTATACAAATTATAGTACTCGCTGATCAGCTGAATGCTAAGAGCTAGTTCTATGCAAAGTCAACAAAAAAACAACAAAAAACATGTAGAAGCTTATAAATTCAAGAGATTCCACATGGCCTCACAGATTTACTCTGGTATATTCCAACACTCTCTCTCCAATAATTGGTGGAAGACTTTAGGCCTTAAAAAAACCCCCCACAACTAACATGTAGCTTGGTGCTGCTTAAAAGTAGACTTTTCTAGTGAAAAAACCAATTTCAATAGCTTAATAAGACTTGACAAATTCATTGCTCTTAACATTATCTTTAAGCAACAAAATATAAATCAACGCTATTTGATCATTTTAATTAGACAAGGCATATTTCAGTTTCATCTGAATTACACTGTTCTGTTACACAGAAATCTTTAGATTGCTATTTATAGGTTATCTACAATATATGCAAAATAATAAATCCTGGAACATTACCAACGCTGTCTCATGTGTTTGGGGATGCTTGAAGTTCACTGTCTCCAAAGAAAGATGTTTCTTTATGCGAGCTACATCTGATTCTCTTGCAGCCTGTAGCAGTGAATGACCTTTAAATTCATCTGAATTAAAAAAAAAAAAAATCCACTCCTTAATTCTAGCAGAATCAAGAGAATTGCTACGTTCAGCTGGAAAAAATTACAAATTTTCTTAATTGGTAAGATAGGTAAAGGTCATCTTTCCCTATGCAGACATTTTATACTCAGAGACCTAATCTTTTAAACCATTTGACAAAATGCATTAGCCAGTAAGTCAAAGCAATACTGGAACATCTCATATTGTCACTGTCTCCAAACCAAAACCAGAGGTATCCAAGTTATCTGAGCAAGATCTATTTCACTCACCACTGTTCTAGGTTCTGCTCTTTGTATACGTACGAGTCCAAATGTCAACAAACCTTTATTTCCAACCTCCCTTTGGAAAACCTTACCTAATTGTTAACCTATGACCTAACACAGTATGCAAAGGCCATGCCTGTACATACTCCAGACAGTTACTGCTTGTCCATTTAGACAGAAACTGAGGATATTCTAGTTAATCCTTCGAGTCTGCTAGACAAAATGAATATATTCCATCAATTTCTTCAAAGTTTTAGTCACAGCAGCGCACTCAAAATACGTGTATTTAGCATTCTAAGCAACTGAAGTTTTTCTTCTGTTCAAACAGCAGCGCAATAAGGAAATATTTCAACAGCCTTGATGCAGAGACAGGATTAAGTGAGGAAAATGAAAGGGATACTAGCAAGGTAGCGAAGGGAAGAGTGTATTCAGGACATAAAAAAAGCTACAAAAGCCATTGCAAACAGATAAAGAAAACTATTTAAATGTGAATGTTCAGAAAAATATAGCAATCTTGAATTATATAAAGGTGTTATCTAAACAGTGAAAGGTAATGTCAAACATTGCACAGATGCTTGAAAGGTGAAAGTATTTTCCAAAAATGATTCCTGGCAGTTCACTGTCTAGAAAACCTAAGTACATATTACAACCTGTAAGTGAAGAACTGAGCTGACTTCATACTCACATGCTAATCTTTCTTTTAATTGGGGTGTTGGAGCCAAGTCAATGGTGCTTTTGTTGTGACAGTTCAACAGTGTTGGGTCAGCACCATAACTTAACAAAAGAGAACACACTTCCACCCTGTTCTTAGAAGCTGCTTCATGCAGAGGGGTGAATTGCCACAGATCCATTGCATTCACACATGCTCCATGCTTGAAAGGCAAATGGGTTAAAAAAAAAAGATGCATTAACAAAAACAGATTTTAGGAAAAGACTTTTGTCATTAATTTCAACACAACAGATGGTTAAAAACAAGGCATGTATGTAAACACTTTCCAAAATATTCTTGAGACATTCATCCTTCATATAACATCTTCACTGACGGAATATTTCAGCACAGTGCAGATTTCAATCTTTTAGTGCCACACAACTCAACTTGCAAAAGCCAGAGGAAGGCTAGTCTCCTCGGCCCATCTCCAGCTTTCCTAAAGAGAGAGCAGCTCTGCCACTGGACACATCAGATAAAGGCCTAGTCTACCCCCTCCAAATCACATTTGAATAATCTTCTGGTTTTTGTCGCTAAAAAAAGATCTGCAGGGAACAGTTTCACTAAGATAAAGATGTGCTCCGTGAATACTGCGTGAGAAATGAAGGCTAAATATCTAAAAAGACGTAGGCACCTAAAGTTCACATTCTATCATCAAACTATTTTCCATTTTTCCTATTGCCAAACTCACAATAGCCCTTTTTTTTTTTTTTTAATTCCTTTGCATGGGAGAAGGGAGAGTTAAGAGAAGGAATGTTTACATGATTGTAACACAAATACTCAAATTTGGAGCCAAGAAAGGTTAAAAACTGTAAGCACATTCATAAGGAGAAAGCCCCCTCACAAGCAGAAGGTTCTGCTCAGACTTAGTTGCTACTGGATAATCAATATAATGGGAATCAAAATAAATCAATCTTTCTTTTTAAGCTTTGTAAACACAAAGCAAAAGATATCCAAACAGTTCCTAAGTAATGTCACCCAGTTTAACTTTATCTTAAATTAAGATTAAGACCAACCTTTACTAAAAGCTCTGTTACTTCATAATGACCATAGGAGCAGGCATTGTGAAGTGGAACCAAATCTCTGCACAGGACAGAAGAGAAGGAATATGTTATTACACATTTTCACTATAATTTTATCTACAACACTGCAAGTAATAGTATATTGCATCTTGAGCAACTTGCAAAAAATAACAACTGAGACACTCAAATGATGCTGAGGGCACCCAAAGTGCTGGGGAAGAATCCAGAAAAACTCTATAGTGTTACTCAAATCAATAAACATTAAAAATGACCAAAAATATATGTGAATTACATTTTCTTATTGCATATGAAACTTCCTCTGACAGACCTGGAAACCCAAGCAGAACAACCCATCTGCAGGAGTTTTTTAGGAGTGACAGTAATTATTTCCTTTTCACAAGAACACTGCTGTAAAATTATGTTCTCCTTGTCTTACTGACTAATGTTTAGGTAATAGCACAATGTGCTCCAATCTGCAATGACAGCAGAGACGCAGTGTTGTTAAAGCAGTCTTCATTCTCTCTCCTCAACTGAGCTGTCTCAGGAGCAACTGAGACGTTGCCTAGAGTGAATTCTTTCACTGTGGGCTATTAAGGGAGGCAGGACTGACAAAACTGAATTTCAGCCTCAAGGACACTTGATGCTGTCTGGCCAGGCAGCTACTTACGCATCTTGGAAGCAATCTGAAAACGCTGCATTCCACAACCTTTAATCTACATACATACACTTTTCTTAAAAACAACTTTCTGATTGTACTTCATGCAATTGTAAATAAACTTACATGCCTATATTTCACCAGATTCCATGAGATAATTTAAAATGTAGCCCAAAAAGCCCCAGCATTATTTTATGGTGAGTTCAATGGGTTGTGCTGCTTGCAAGACTTAACACTACGTACTTTGTATTTTTTTTAATGACAGAAAGGTAAAATATGGCATAAAGGTCTCAAATTAGAAAATGCTTATTGTTAAAATATTAATATTCTTTAATACAGTCTAATTTTGAAAAGTTCATTTATGCTGAACTCAGGAAAAAAAATGAACCTACCCTTTATCCTTAGCATGCACATCAGCTCCATGCTGCAGTAACAGCTGCACTATTTTAACACGGTTATACCCAGCTGCTAAATGTAAAGGAGTTGACTGAAAAGGCAGAATGCAGAAGTAATCAGTAACACAAAACAATGTTTCCTCCCCAATACTTGTTAACAAGTAATATGGAGAGCCTTAAAATACTATGTTACCCTCCAAAGAATGCTTGAACTAGACATTTATTAAGTACATTAATTCATGACTGACTACTCTTCTAGTTACAAGAAATTCTACATTTATTTAATTACTAATACATTCCAGCAAAGAAAGCCCTCTTAACAAACTTTTGAGTCCTACAATCCATTTCTATGTTTTAGCTTACTATAACTATAAACACACTTACCTGGTGGGACAGGTAGAGTGGGGTTAAGAAAGCTGTCACAAACACTGACTGATAAATTATAAACAGGACTCCATGACAATCAATAGATTCAGTTTAGAAATCAGAGCTGGTTGCCCACACCCGTGAGTGCCTAAGTTAATGGGGTACATGGCAGTTGCTACCTTTTCCCCCTCCCTAGTCAGCTATGCTCTCTGCTCAGTCAGCTCTATATTCTTTCTAGCAAACCCACTTAGAAACAACAGGCAGCATCACCAGCCACAGAGCTAAGAAGCAACAGAATTCACAAACTCTTCATTTACAAACTGATCAACTCAGCCACTCTGTATGCTTCCGAAGGTTCAGTCTCATGCTTAAAAAGTGAGAAAACAGAGATGCTTAGGCATCTTGGAGAGCCCAGTATCTTATAGCAAAGTCTAACATGGTGAAACAGGTTCAAAAAAAAATTAACCAAGTATAAGGAAAGAGCACACACACATAATGAGAAAGAAGATACCCAAATTAACTAATTCATCTTTAGTAGGCTATAGACTTAGTTTGAGGTCTATCAGATTTTTTTTAATTGAGATTTTAAACATATTTGAATATTTATCTCTACTAATACTGATCATTGTAATTAATCTGATTCTGAAATAGCAGCAGGAACTTGCCTATAGTTCTGTATACAGTTCTGTATACAGTTCTGTATATATAGGCTTGTTCTGTGAACAAGCGGCCTACTTCTTTATTGCTTGGTAACTACAGTTATCTATGAAAGGCTTTCCTTCCTTCCCGCTACAGATGTGGAACATAAAATTCAATTAAGAGGATGTTAATGCATTGCTCCTACATACAAGCAATTGCATAGTTCTTTTAAGGCTAAAAGGCATAATCAGCCAGCACATTCTTTTCCACTGCAACTAACAAAGATATTTAACACGTAGAATCCATGCTTAGCATTCTTAAAACCTGGTCAAACTAACAGTAATCCTGAAATTGCTAAGAACAACGTAATATTAGACAAAAAAAAAATACCTTTCTGCCATCACTCGCATGGCAGTTAACATTTAATGGTGTAAGAAGAGACATCATCTTTTCTTCATTTCCACTCCTAAAAAACAAGGCAGAAATAAGTAGAACTCTTTTTGTATCTACTGCTATTAATCATCTTCTTGTGGTTTTGCTTCCTGTTACATTCTACAAATATGCTCTAAAGTTATATATTTTCCTTTGCACTGCACGCACTAAAGGACAAACAAAAACTTACGTATACAGTAGTCTTAGTCACAAACATTCCAAGTTTAGTATCTAGACAGGAAGGCACCTCAAAAACTAATATATATATATAATATATATATTATATATATATATATTCATTACATGCAAATCATCAGACAACTCTGAAAATAATTAAATTCCAGATGTCTTCCACAGAAATACATACCTGGCACTTTCTAAGAGTTCATCTTTCTTGTATTCACCTGAAAGTGGAAAGTGAATTTCTTTAGCTGTTAAATAGCTATAGGTGTGAAGTTTATGAACAGAAATGTAATTGTTAACCTCCTCCTCAAAAAATTTAGGGAGTACAAGTGCTAAATATTTTACATCCCATTACTGGGCTAGCAAAATAAACTACCTCTCCAGGTCACATCCCACAACTGAATACACTCCATGATGACAAAGGGCACAGAAGAACTTTCTATTTAGAATTATAAAGTTAGTATCACAAGAAGAAAACAGAATATTGTACAATTTCCAAGTGATATTAGCCACAATGTGTTTTAATTGGAGATACAGATTATCACTTACCAGTCAGCACTGCTTTTGCAGACGGGTCTGCTAAATCCAAAGCTGTTCTTCCATCTGTGTTACGGATGGTTGGTTCAGCACCATGCTGCAGCAATACTACAAAATAGGAAAGTTCCCTGAGAAAACAACTCTGTAAGGTAGACAAACACGTAAGGCTTACAAGACTTAAACAGGAAGCAATGGAAGGAAAAAATGCAGTTATCAGTCCCAACTTCCTCTCTCAATCTCTGTTAGGTCAAAAATTCCTAAACACTGCTTGTGATGGTTCAACTAGAAAACATGCCTAGACATATTTTATGAGATGAGAGCGGAAATGGAACATTCAGAGCCTGACAGCAGGCAATTTCATCTGAAAGACTATGACTAAACCCCTGCAAAGAAAGGGTAGCTACCTCTCATCAAGGCCAGAGTTGGTTGCCTTAAAGCCATGACTATGCCTGAAATTGTACACAGAAGTGGCAGGTCACCCATCTTTCTAGACCTTTTATTGGTACCTGGGGTATATCCCAGTCCACAGAATATTGCCATAAGAATTTAAAAAAAAAAAAAAAAAAAAAGCATGGAAACTTAAGACAACAAAAAGAAATGAGTCAGTCACAGGAGAAATGGGAGAAAGTTACCAATGCAGACATCTGTCTTGCCCTTAATGGCAGCTTCATGAAGAGGAGTGTAATTCCAATTATCCCGAGCATTAGGATCTGCACCATGCCTCAAGAGAAGATTGACAACTTCGGCGTGACCGAAAGAGCAAGCGTTGTGAAGAGGAATAAGGCCTCCATCATCTCGAGCATGGACATTGGCACCACTCTGAAGTAAATATTCAACTACATCCTTCCGACCAAAACCTGGACGAGAGAGAGTTCTGCGTTATCTGCTAAGCAAGAAAGACAAGGGATGTGGGAAAAAAAACTATCCCACATATGCAGAGTAAAACAATCATCTTTCATAAAATCACAACTGGTATTTCTTACTAAAGAAGCATTTCTACACTAAGGCTAGTTATGAAACCCCTGGGAACTATACTAACATAAGCAGAAAAACAGTTTTCAAGGTTACTGGAACAGGGATCAACAGCTTCTTGAAAACACAAAGACAACAGGAGCAGAACACTCTGGTAACAACCTAACTCATCTCTTATGGTTAGTAACAGTTAGCATGGTTCAGTACAACGAGTGAAGCAGGAGATGCTGAAAGTCTCCAGGAAGGTTTTGCAAAGGAAGGAAACAAGCAGCAACTGATGCAGCTTTTATCTTTAACGTAAGAATTACATTCAAGACAATAAATCTGCAGACAAGACCCAAGATTCTACTGCTTCCTGTAACTAGTCACTGAATATTAGCAACTCATAGTTAAAATGGATCTGCTTGACATGGATTTGACATAACTGAATCCACTTGCTTCATTACAAATTTAGAGGGAACTTACAGCATTATCTTCAGATAAAAACTAAAAAATAAGTTATTATATTCTTGTTCACATAGCTACCTTTTAGAAAGGCATAAGTTGTTATTAACTGCCTTTAAGCTCTGCAATTACATAGTGCCTGGCACACAGATTTTGATAAATCAGCAAGTAGTTCACAGGGGCACTACAGTAGTTCCAATGATTAGAAGCAATAGTTGCAGAGTTTTACATTTCTAAGGCACATGGGAGACTTGTGGTCCTTACAAGGCATTGCCAACAATACTCTGGCAACCACAGTCTGTTTGCAGAAGGACCAGTATCTGAGCCCAGAGAGTAGTAGGGGGTGGTAATGCTAGCTAGATGCCATTGCATGTACAATTCATATTTCACTTTAAAAATGCTAAGGAGCACGAAAAATACATTTTATAGAACCACACTGCTTGTATTAAAAAGCAGTTGAGCTGCACTGCTCTAAGGCTGAAATGCTAAGAGCATGGTTGCCTGCTTTCTAAGGATAATTAATATAATACACACATAGTTTTCATCTCTGCAATGAGCACTTAAAGTAGACCCTTAGTGCCAGAAAAAATATATCTAGGAAACCACTCTCCATAGAAGAAGTTTATTATAAGAGTAAATACAACCATAATTTAAAGACACTCACAAATTGTAGTTTCACTGATCCCTACTATGATTATAAATATTTGATTATGACGGAAGCACAAATATGCTCTTACATTCTGTGGTATGGTTTTCCAAACTTGCCATTTAAGTTAGCAGGCAGCAAAAAACAGGTGTACTTGCACATTAGGGATTAGAACCATACAGATAAACTGTGTTTATAGGACAATATTGGTTACTATAATTTAATATTAGCTATATCTTACATGGTTATATAAAAGCAAATAAACAAGTATCTCAAACATTTTTCAATTGTGCCTTTGTTTTCTCTACCATCTGGTCTAACACAAGAGAACAGAACGACCTAGGACTTTTACTTACATTCGTTATGCCTATCCAGTTATGCCCTAAAGGACACTGTCACCAAATTCCCTCAAAGTTTCATGAAGATCTAGGTGAGTAGCAGGGATTATTAGGCTGGGAAATGCCATATACTGGTTTGTGTCAAGTGCATGTCAGGAAAGACAAGTACACAAGATTTGCTCTTGTTTCAAATGTTTAAGTCGCAAATCTTCTTCCCTACAGAGAACAAGAGGGGATGGACAGGAGTTTTTCCCCTTAGACCATATCACACAATTACAAACAACAATTATATACTCAGACTGTAACAAAATCAAACTTAGTTATAAATCATCCATGGAAAGTCAATGGGTAAAAAGAATTCAAGGGCAGCATAACCCAGAAGTTATGTTTATGCTTGATGATTACACATCAGGCAAGATTACAGACGTGCTAGCATTTTACTTATAACCGAGATGTTTTTCATTGTGTGGTCTGTTTAACAAATCCTTCTATCAGACCAGCAATAACTGAAAATGTGGAGCAGGAGAGGCTCTCACCTTTGCTCTTCAGAGCTCAAAAACATATGTTGCAGTTTTAAGCAATTTTTGGATCCTGTTATTTTTTATGTCATATCCACAAATGTGTTCAGTTAGCTATGCTGAGAGAAAATTCCATACTCAAGTTAAATGGACTAAAGACAATGAAGTCACAAAATGTCTCCAGAAAAGGCTTTTTAAAAATTCTCTTTCCTTCGTTTGGTAAGGAACCACGTAACTTCCTGTGGATTACAAAGATGCTGTTATGTGAAACTTTTTAATACCAGAATGTACACCAAAGTACTTTCAGAGTAAGAGCCATCACACGGACAAGCTTCAAATCTTCAAAATATGTAATTCAAATATTACTTTTGAGGGGGGTCTTTTACTCCTGTAATACCACATGCTGTGGATCAAACATGCTTTTGTTTCCTAACAGTACATTGTCCCCTATATTATAAGGGGACATACGGTACCTTGCTGTCCTCCAAAGCCTATTTTCTGAAATAATGGTAAAACAAGTTCATATTACATTTCTATATATACATCTCTAGGTCCTACAGATAAAGACTTTTCCTTTTGATAAAAAAATAATGGTGCAGTTGCTTTTTTGTGCTATTATACAGCACAGGTTTTCCCATGCATCCACAAGACACATACATGTTTCTTTCTCTAATGCTCATAGGGAGCAAGTTTTGCTGTTTACTACAGATACTTCCTATCTGGATGCACACAAGCTACAAGTATAAATAAGCTGCTAGACATGAGGCACAAACCCTACACACTAGAAATGTGAAATCAGATCAGACCTACCACACACACCAGAACAATTTCTCTGCATAGCCACAGTAAGTCATATTCACTGCACAGGCATATTTCTACCACCTAAATAAAAATGTTTATCTATACAACACATATCCATACAGTCTCATCTTCTATAATAATTATATTAAGTTATATGCAGCATATTTCTCATTCTTAAATAAAAGGAAATGTAGTTCAATTATAAATATTTTTATTATGTATCTTCACAAATTTCTCATAGCTTCAACATGTCCTAAAATTGTTTTAGTTTGAATGCATACTCAAAATCTGCTAAGTTCTTACACAGGATCTACTCAGACACCACCTTTCACAAATGCTCACATAGTCCAGCATATATATCTCAAGGCTGTTATCCACAACAACCTGCTTGACACCTTCTTCAGGTACCAAAATAAACGTTTTACAAAAACTGGGCTAGATACGTCAGAAAAACCTGCATTTCAATTTGCTGCCTAGCAGCTGTATCCACCAGAGGGTGGATTAATGTCACTCCCTTTTGGTACAGAGGGCCTGTCCCTTAAAGCTTACATGTATATGCACTGTTTTGAAGACGAAGTGCTAAACCTAGAATGAATCAATATTAAAATGGATAATTACCCAACTGTTGTAAATCTCACTATAGGTACAGAGAACTGACAGGTGAATTAATTCCCTAGTATAGCAACAGGCCCAAACTACCCGTATTTACTGTGGAGACAGCAGATTATTTACTTGTTATAACTTCTCCTCAGCAGTAAGCGCACAGCAGGGATTCCTTACTTCCTCATAGGAGCTTTTGTATAAGAAGGCACAATACACGCAAATAGAAGTATTTTCTCAGTATTTTACAAAGGACGTATGTGTACAAAGGAGGTAGACAACAGCCTCTCCCTCCTCTCTCTTGTTCTCGCTGGGAGTGGAAAGAGCCAGCACAGGAAAGGAAGGCAGTAATTACCATTCCTCTTTGCTATTAGTCTACCACTATAATTTCAATACTTAGTAAGTAAAATATGATGCTATTTTAAAATATTTTTATTTTTGGCTATCAAGCTTGTAGAAAAAAACCTAAATGGTATCACAGCCCACACTTGTGCCAAATAACTGCTTTCTTCATCACGAACACTTTATGTTGACTGCAGAGTAGGAGGGCTAATTGAGGTCTGCAGTTGACAGTTTTCAACCCACGGCCAAATAGCAGCTTCATTCGTTAGTTATAAACTTCTAGCTATCAAATCCTAAAGATACGTTATAAAATCAAACTGTAACTGCATGTTACCAATAAACACTGTTGTGACAACTGACATTAGTCTAATTTAGATGGGATGAAAGGAGACAGAATTGTCCTGCTTGTTAACTCTGGTTCTTCTCCTCTAATCCTCCAAGTCCTTTGGTTTTCAGATGAGTTTTACCTTGCAATAAAGGCATTTTGGTCCTTGCCAAGTTCCTAAAATCTTGTGATACTTCTAGGTTGACACGCACTGCAATTAAAAGAACTGACTGCCTTTAAATAAGCACATGTGGCTTATAGTGAAAGAAGACTGAGCCTAATACGCTGCAAAGCCTGGTAAACTGTTGACTTCAATGTGACTACAACCTGCTTGCCACACACAATCACATATTGCAAAAATCCAGACAGCAAACTTCACCAAGATCTCAATATGTTTTGCTTTTAACAGCAGCACAAGGAAATAAGTTGACAGGAAAAATTTTCAGTTTCAACAGTTTTTGAATATCTATATTTGCAAAATAACATGTAATTTTTTTTTGTCTCCTGCAGATAGGTAGAGATCTGGAGTGGAAAAACAAAACAAAGCCTCCCCAAAATTAAAAACTGAAATCTGAGTTCTGATTAAAATGCCACTGCAAATGAGCGAAAACAAACAGAAAAATCCTATCTTCACATTATATCCTCTTCCATAAAACAAAAGTCTTGAAACTGATCAAAACTCCCTCAAGAAATCTCATAGTCTATTTTTTAAGAAAAAATATTGTGCGATTACCTAAAAATGCAATCACACAAGACTTTTGCTTTTACTTCCTGGAATATAGTTCCTCCGGAGACAGGAAACATTTATTCAATCTGTGAATAACAAGGAAGAACAGCAAGGAGGGGAAAAAAAAAGTTTCTACCTTACTATCTCTCTACCCATTGTGGGCAGGCTGACAGCAGAACATTGCTATCTGAAACCGTGGAAAGCTGCTACAAAAAGCACTAATGCAAGTATTCTATGTCAGATCTTAATCATAAAGTTTTGGCAGGTCTTGCAATCTTCAGAGAGAAGCCATTAATAGTTTTTCTATATCAAATCTGAAGGATTTGGCCACTGACTTCCCCATTTACACATCACCAGGCTTAATATCAGAAGTCCAGTGAGCCCACTTCTTTTTGTACTTCTTAAAGAAAAATCTTTTATGGGTCAGAAATTCTATTTTTCGACCCCAATTGAGATGACTTCTGTCCAAAGAGGTCAACCATATCACAGCATTACATAACCAGGCACTAACAAAATATAGTGCAATTGAACACTTGCTTTTGTCAAAATGTAGTAAAACATACTGATTTATACTCTGAACATACTGAATAACTAATCAACTAAAACATACTGATTTATACAGTATATACGGTATATACATACTATATTACAGTATATAATATATACAGTATGTACTGTATGTTTAGTTGATTAGTTATTCAGTATGTTCAGAGTTGGTAAGTGAACAAGGACGAAGGCTAGGTGAAAAATCGCTCTCCTCTGGATATTTAAAGCTGCCTCCTGGGATCTCTTATGATCGAGTTTCCCAAATGTGTGAAATGAGGCTGTCCTGAAAAGACGCTTTCAGAAATTAACACCCCACTACATCTTCTGCACAAGAGAAAAGGGCATCTTGAAGCGACCTTCTCAAAAACAATTCAGCAAAGACACAAACGCTTTTATTACAACCCATGCTGCTTAGCAGGTGAGACGCTGCTGCCTTTTGTAGGCAACCTGTCCCGAGGTCCTGCACATAATTGCTGCAATCAGGACACACAACAGGAGAACAACGGCCACAATCAGGTCTTTGTGTGGCAAAGGTGGGATGCAACCCCCGGGCCAAGCGCCCGGGAAAGCAGTTGATCTGTGATGTCAGTTATTTACAGGCCCGGGCGCCGCATCCACACAGCAACTGCTTGTTGGCGAGGAGGCCGCGCGGAGCTGCGGAGCGGCAGGACATCTAAAAATAAACAGGATCGCGGGAACTCGTGGAAAGGGTACCTGCGCCACGCGTGCCCTTCCCGGCCGCCTGGGCCACCGCAGGGCCAGCCGGACACTCGCCCGAGAGGCGCTGAGCGCCAGCCGAGGGATAATTCAAAGAGAAGGGCAGTAACAGAGAAAGAGGGAGCCCCTGCGCGCCCGGGGTCACCCCGCCCGGGCGGCGCTGCCGCCGCCGCCGCCACAAAATGGGCGCTGGGAGCGCGCGGGAGCCTGGCCCGGGCCGAGGCGGGCGGCCCTACCTGCGGCGAAGTGCAGCGGGCTCGACTTCCTGCCCGCCGTGTCGCGGCTGTTGACGTTCTCAGGCCGCACGAGCCGCTTCACGCGCTCCACGTCGCCGTTGCGGCAGGCCTCAAAGAGCTCGCGGGCCGGCTCCGCCGCCGCGCCGCAGCCCGGCGCCTCGGACAGGGCGGCCGCCCCTCCCGCGCACCGCCGCCCCGCCATGCCGCGCTCCGCCGCGCCGGGCCGGGCGCGGCAGCGGCGGCCCACGAGCCGCCGGCGCCGCTCACAGGCCGCAGCGCCCCGATACGCGCGGCGAGGCCGGCAGCTGCGCGCGCCGCCTCCCCGCGGAGCGATCCGCCGGCAGGGCCGGGCCGGGGCGGGGCGAGCGGCGGCCGCTGCCGGGAGCGGCGCCGCGCAGGCGCGGGGCCAGGGGCGGCGCGTGCGCAGTGCGGCGCGCGGGGGGCGGCGCGTGCGCAGTGCGGCGCGCGGGGGGCGGCGCGTGCGCAGTGCGGGCGGGCGGGGCGCTGTGGTGGCGGGCGTGTCCGTCGGGCGCGGGCGAGCGTGACCGTGCGTGTGTGGGGGTGGTCGCGGGCGTGCGGGCATTGACGGCTGGAAACGCGGTGCGTTGGACTCTGCTGCCCACAGCGTCGTTGCGGGAGCAAAGCAGATCCTCATGTAGCTGTGTGCAAAATACAGCCCTCAGAAGGATGCAGTGTAGTGGCCTAATAACTACGAATTGGACATGATATATAGAATTAACAGCAATTTTCTATCTTAATCTTGGAAGCCACTATTAGAAAATATAGCTGACCGACGCTACCTCGTCAAGGCCTTACAAAGGGGCACAGAGCCTCTCTCCATTCCACAAAGCAGGAATGAGGCCTCATGGGCTGAGTGTGCCAGATAGAAGGGCTATTTTGGCAATTCAGAATAATTCTTTCCACTCATGTCATAGTATTGAAATAAAACCATTTTTGAAAAGCTAGTTGAATAGGGTCAGTGCCTTCCTGTTCCAAGGGCAGGAAAGAGAAATGTCCCTAGCGTCAACTGAACTTGCAGACGTTGTGACCCTTGTCACTAGGGGCGTCTGGGCCAGGCCACAGCCCCTGCTGCTAAATGGGGCTGCCCGGTCCCTTCGCGGCTCTTAAACTCCTCTGGCCGCTCACACGAGGTGACTGCATGCGAGCTGCCCGGCCCTGCTCCGTGCAGGGCCCAGGAACCGCGGCGCACAAGGCGAGCTGTCCCAAGGCACGTCGCACGTCAGCTCCACACGCAGTGCCTCTGCCCACAGCGCGGCCCTGCTTGCTGCGCTAGCCCACACGTAGCTATGGTTGTGAGGCGGACGGATGCAGCCGGCTCGGCACGGGCACGGCCAACCCCTGCTCTGGCGGAGAGCCGGGAGCTGCTCGTGCATCGCCTGCCGCCCCCGGCCCGGCGCCCTCCCGCCGCGCGCCGCAGCAGCGCCGTTCGGCAGGCCGTGTTGTTAGTACGCAGCGGGGAGTCAGGGCACGGCCGGAGTCTCCATCGGCTCTCGTCACACGTACATAATTCACCCGCTGCTTTGCATGGGGCCGCACCGTGTCGGTGTGAGCCGGGATCAAATGTGGCTCATGGGCACCGAGGCACCTCAGAGCTTCCCAGCATCTCGCTCTCCCAAGTACGCAGGGCAAAAACTGCCCTCTCTGCGGGCGGGCTGTGTGCAGGTGGAAACCAGGAGCTGCAGCGGGGCAAACGAGTCGCTGGGGAAAACTCCACAGACAACGCGTAAGAGAAGCAAAGCCTGTGTATGCTGGGAGTCAAGTCGTAGTTATCATCTCCAGCCCTGCAGCATCTTCCCTCTTAGCTACCTGGGGGCCTGGGGAGGTGGTGCTGGCTGGACCTGCTCTGCTGCCAGGAGACCCTGCGCACCTCCTCACTTGGCACCGCCGGGCAGCAGCGTTGTCACCATTCCAGCCCCAGGCCATCGCGGAGACCCATCAAATCACTTGAGGGAAATCTGGAGTATATATTAATTACATGATCATCCCACACGTTTTCTGGCAAAAAGCAGAGAACTGATACGCAGAAAAGAAACCGAAAAAAAAAAAAAAGAGAGAAATGCTTTGCATTTTGCTTGTGGTCGCAGTGTTGTTATCTCTGTGATGGTCAAACCAGGACAAAATTTGCAGAGAGGGACATTATCTTTTATTAGGCCAGCTAGTGTGGCTGGAATAAAATGACAAGCCTTTGAGTTCATACAGCCTCTCAGGTCTGCAACAAAAACAAATGAAATGGGTTGAAATGGGTTGTTTCTGTTTTCAATTTGAAGAAGGGAATATATATCCCCAAATCTGCTTTTCTGCTAAAATTCATCATTATGGAATGCTAATGGAAAAAATCTGAAGTGAGACAGGAAAAGAGCATGCTTATAAAATATATTGCTATTGTGGAACTAAAATTATGAAACTGCGTTCTTTCCACATTTTTTTTTAATATTAAAAAGTTTTCTTTTAATTACCTATAAACTGGCTTCCTTTTTTCAGTATGGTTTCCTGATGGCCTGAGTACAAAACCATGCCAGGTCTCTGCGAAGGGGAAATAGTTTTTAGCTGTGTAATGCTCTAAGAGCAACATTTATTTCCCATTTAATTCCCTGAGTCAAAGACTGTCTGCACCTTTCAGGACTGGTCTATTAATAACCCTCACAGTGATTTTAGAGAAATTGCCACCCCCTAAAATAAACCTAGTTTTAATTCTATTTATTTTAAGAGAAAATAATCTGTAAATTGTAGTGGTTTCTTTCAGTCTTTTGTACACCAGAGTAAATTTGTGAAATTGTAGCTGAAATAAGTGCCCAAGCTTCTGGTGAGGACTTTTCTAGAGGAAGCTGGGGGCTATAACCCACCTATAATCAGCACTCCCTCAGAAGCTCCCCCGTCCACAACTTAGAAACATGTGACTGTCATTTCTAAGTGTAAATTGTCATATGACAAAAGATGCTTCTTCTCTCCAAGACGTTTAGATTAGTGGCAAGACTTGGACGAATAAACACAAGGCTATTTTTAAAGAGAATACCATTTTTTTTTGTCTCTGAAAACTGCTTGATTGGTCACTAGAGGGCAGAAAAGAAAAGGGGACTATTGAGTGAGGACAAACAGAAAGAAAGTCCTTTAGTTTCTCCTTTGGAGACTAATGCTTGGTGAGGGGCAGAGTCACCTCCCCTGCCATCCTTCGAGACAGTCTATCAGATGCAGGGTTTTCAGCTGCCCACCCTTGTTTCAGAAGCCTTTATCAGTTTTAAGTGGTTCCTTTGGTGCTTTGCTTTGTGCTGGGAAGTAAAGCATCTATTAGTATCAAAAAGACAATACAAGTGCAGAAAGGTTGCTTATTTTAAAAAAAAAAAAAGTACCCCTACAAAAGTATTTTTCTGGTTAAACTTAAAAAAAAAATGCTGTGCATCAGGAAATTATAAAATATCTAAATGAAAAAAGGAAATTTAGGAGGGAAACAGAAGTGGCCAATTGTTTAGCAACGAACTTTTTTATAAAAATATAAACAGAAACCTTTTAGTGCAAGCTCATCTTTTCTAAGTGAAAAAAAGATGCTGAGTAATTTGAGAAATAAGAGTATACAGTAAAATTTAATCTGCGTTAACAGTGAACGCATGTAACCATGTCTTAAAATAAACTTTCTTCTTCCCCTTTCTCTCTATATTTTTTTTTCTTTTTTCTTTAAACCACGTCGTTTCAGTTGATCTATCGATCTGTCAAGTAGCTGGACTGCTTAGGCAAGCAGGAAGCAGTCACTTTTCGCTGCCAGTCGCTCTTCAGCAGCTAGTGGCTTTATATGTGCCAGCTTTGTCTGGCCAGCAGATGGGGGTAAAGTGGAATAAATGTAACATGTTGTTGTAACACAATAAAGAAGGGACAATCATTTTAAGAGAAAAGGAGGTTATAGTGCAACACTGAGAGCCAGAGCACTGCAGAGGGGAGCAATCACATAACCGAGCGGTGCCTCTAGGACATGGGGATGCCCCTGTGAGATGTCGACAAGCTGTAATGGTAGGAGATTTCATCACCAAATTACTACACCTGGGTGTGCAGCAACCACAAGAACTGTTCAGCAGCTTGGGGATCATCTGTGAATATGTTCACATTTATTTACCTTTTGAGAAAATTGCAGTTAGTGGTATGGAGAGGCTGGTGATCACGATAGCAAAAGCACAGAGATATGTATGAGCAGTCAGGGAAACTCAATTTAGATCAGTCAGCAAAGTCAGGCTTTTGCTCCAGAACCCATTTTCCAGAACGTCTACTTTCTTTAAAATGAATGCGGTTACATAGGTATTAAAATTAGATATGATTAAGGATCAGATTTGATAAAAATTAAAACAATGAGATTTAGTGTGAAGAATATAGTTAGGCAGATTATAACTGAGTGACAGAAACAGGAAACAGTTCCAAAAGATTATTGGGATCAAAGTCTAATGTCATATGTTTTCAGTAGAAAACAATAAAAATAAATTATCATTAAAGAAAAAGAGAGCTATGTATATGTCTTGACAAGTGTAAATTATCATGGAGAGAAAACTAATTCCTTGCAGGATTTTTCCAACGTCTCACTTACTATGGCCAGTATTAATGTTTCAGAATACATTTTGCCATGAATATCTATGGAGGAAGCAAGTGCTGTGATTCATTAAAACAATTCTTATTTTCCTGAAAACAAGATTTAAAATTTACATCCATATATATATTTTTTTTTCCCCTGGATTAAACACAATACTTGCATTTCCACCTCAATTCAGAGTAAGCAATTGCCACTGTATTTTAAGGAACTAATTCTTGCTTAGAGGAAATCCTCCAATGAATAAATGCATGTTGCAGGAATAAATAGAAGAGAAAATTGATTTATTAAGCCTCTTCAGATCAAAGCAAAGTGATACTTCAAATTCAGTGTAGAATTTGGCCTAAAGAAATCTAGAAAAACCTCTTCATCAGAGCTTTAAAATAATTCTATCTTTAAACTACATGAAGGGCCAACTATATTGTAAAAGTGAAATAAAAGTTAAGAATTTGGCTGTGTATTCAGACTCTACCATTTAGGTCTCTTATTTTTGCCTACACAGCCTGGCTAAGGGAAGTGCACATGAGAAATATAGCATCCAGTGGTTTCACTGATGCCCCAGATGAGTATTTGCTGGATGTCACACTGAAGTATATTCAGCAAATATTTAGCTCAAGGAGAGACACTGAAGCATGCTTACAAGCTGCTCATCTGTAGCCTTTTTTAAATTATTATTAAATCTGTATATGCTTCTAGAAAAAAAATCGTTTATTTTCCAATCATTAATTGACAGATTATTGATGTTACATTGGAAGATTCCTCTTATCTGACAGAAATGATGATACATTACCAGAGTTCAACCTATTTAATAATTTTAATGTTTGTCTTTTCTTTGCATTGCATTTTACCTGAAGGTTCACTGAATTATTAAGCAGTCAAATGGTTACTCCCCTCTCAATTTCCAAGTAATAAACAGCTATGAAAAACATTTTGGAATTATAATGTCTTGGGCATTACTGCCGCACCCTCTCCACATTCCCCCTGCCCCGATCCATTAAAAATGGATTTTTTTTCTAATAATTCAAAAAAAATGTGCATCTTCTTTTCTTTGATTGACATATAAAACCTTACTTGCTGGAATGTTGCCTTATCATCCCTCTCATGATCATGATTATACAGTGATACAACCCAGCTGCCTAAAAATAGTAAACAGTAGTGCTTATATATCACCAGAGACTGTGATTATTTTGCATGCTATGTACCCTCTGTGCACTTGGCCAGTACACCCAGTGCTTAATACCCCATAAAACCCTCTTTGGATAGCAACATTTCCAAGTGTATAAATGCAAGTTTTTTTTTAGGCAAGCTAGAGCTATGCAGAGCTATACAATTCAAAATTATTTTTTTTGTATTTTAGAAATGACTAAATAAATTTATTTGAAAACAGGAAAGTGCCCAGTTTATACTAGAATGATGCATGTATGTGAACCTGTGTTAAGATGAAATGCACAGGATGTAATTTCAACCGCAAGGGAACTTGAGGTTAAAGTAAATATAGCCCGGGTTTTCTCTGCAGTGCCTCCAGGAGAATGCTCACAATACTCCTCCCTTCCCTTTCCATTGCTTTGTCTCGTCTGGATGAGCTCTTCGGTCTTCAGCATGCGGTCTTAGAGCAGAAGGAGTCTCCTACCTCACTCCAGTGCTTGCCCCATGGGAGCCTTTTCCTCTTTCCAGAAGCATTTCAGAACTAGAGACAGAACAGCTAAGAAAACTACAACCTCAAATCAAAAATTAAAACCTTAAAACCTCAGGACGTCTGAAATGCTGTCATTGCACGCAGCAAACATGCAACCAAATTGTTCCCTTGGCAGGTAACACTGAAATGGCTTTCTCCCAGTAAGTTAGTAACAGCAATTCTTCAGAAATAATTTCACCAACAATCCTTTCTTTGTTGTCTGGATATGTCCTGCCGCAGAGCTACTGCAACCGTTGGATCCTGTCCCATGTGTGGAAACTCTTTAGTGGGTATCAGAATAGTCCCAGAGTGCATATGGGGACATAGCGCCTTCCAAGATTAATCACACTCTTGGGAAAAAATCTATGGAAGCATGCTTGCTACTAGGGATCTCTGACTGAATGCCAACAAAACACTTCCATCATTTGAGTTGTTGGTTTTGACATCCTTCGCAAAGTCCCTGGGCCCAGAGCAGTACAAAGCACTGCAGAAATTACAGCAGTGTACACAGAAGAGTACACGTACACCTCAGAGGCTTTTTCATTCAGGTACTTTGGACTATAGCAACACCTGGTCTTGTTATTGGGAATATTAGTTTCTATTTTTATATCTAGATTGAGTGATTTCAGAGGAGTCTGCTCTGAATTTGACCAAAGTGCAGACTTTGCTTATCAGAACAACTAATGCCTGCCTCCCTTGTGAAACTATTAATTTTATCTGAGATGGAACGATCACTGTGAGGAAATGCCAGAAGAAATCCTCACATTTAGCCAAAATGGCTTTTAGCAGAGCAAACTTGGAGAATAAAATTGATCTACTCTCATTTGGCAGCTACTCGAGGAAAAACTGAGAGGGCAGCTGGTCTCAGAATAAAAGTTAGATTCACTATAGAGAGTAGGAAGTAGAAATTGTACCATTTGTACAATTCAAATAGTAGAATTTCAATTTGTACAATAATGTAATGTCAACTTCCAGGGGACGATACTCTATTTTCCGTAGTAACCCCATACTGAGTGCTTTGGTGTAGGCTACTTTGGTGAAGTGCCGAATCAATGACTCTTTTGCACAATTGGCCTAACTCTGGCTAACAAATAATTAGGGTATTTTCAGTAGTTATGTTGAGCTACATAGACATACCTGTGTACTGGAATTTCAGAAATAGATCAAAATACTTTGCTAAGTAAATTGGCCAACTATTCCTCCTTTTAGGATAGGAAAGAAAGCTGAAATGTTCGTTCTTGTGCTTTTATCTACGGATGGATTTAAAATGTACTTTAGTGCTGAGTTCATAACATTTATAAAGGGCACATTTAATAATCCTTTGAAGAGGAAAATGATTTCTTATATGAAATCGGAAACATTACCCTTCAGGGTGGTGAGTTATTAAACCAATGTTGATGCTGCTTACATTGCTGAGGGAGGCTATGGGAAACTGCAGTGGCTAATCTAAGCTATTATGCATTATGTATTATATGTATTAATACATACATGGATGGATGCATGCATGCGTTGAGGGCATCCCTGTCCAGCTTCCTCAGCAGTCAGATGGCAGCTTATGAGCAGGTTTGAAGCGGTGGCCTGAGCTGGTCCCTCCAAGCCCCAGCACAGGCCCCAGTCCCTGAGGCCACTGAGATGCAGCCTCCAGCAGCTTGCGAGGCAGCTTTGTGGGGACAAGGGCAGAGAGTACAGCACAGTTCAGAACAGTCAACACACTCTTATTTTGCCTTTGTTGCAGAAGTAAATCACCTGCAGAGTTGTCTATTCTGTACGTAGGGCAGAGGGGCTACCCCAAGAATGGAAGAGACGTTAGCACGAGCACAGGCAGTCACGTGACAAAGCAACGGCAGTCACACAAGCAGTTTTACGAGCAGAAGGGAGTATTCCTAACCTCACTATTATTATTGGTTGGAGCACCAGGAGCACATGAACTCCAAGCTATGCTCTCAAACAGCCCAAACTTATCATGTTGCTTGATCTAGAGCTGTACGTGGGGAGAGAAGTCAGTTTGGGACAACATTGAAACTCAAACTCATCCCCGAGGAAAGAGAACCTCAAGGAGCCAGATGTATATTTTACTTACTGAACTATTTCAGAAATAAATTTCTATACAAAATAAAGCAAGGAATCCAAGACTGTCTTTGTTTGTATTTTGAAACTGCCTGGTTACTGATTATTTAAATTTGTAAGTTACACTTTTTTCCACATACTTTAGAGAGAGGATTTATTGCCAGTTATTTTTTCATAGGCAATGTGCCAGTGTCCTTTTTTAAACCCATGCTTCTGGCTCTAGCTGATCCCAGCACAAATGCAGAAGCTTAAGTGACTTCATACTTCTCAGACAGAGTGTACAAACCTACATTGTCTGAAAGCCTGATATAGCACCTCTGTACCTATACTGGGAGCGGTTATGCAAAGCATCCAGACATGTGGATTTTGTGAATACTGGCAAACTCTGCTGCTTTTTTTTTTCTTTTTGCTTCTAGTGCCAGGTACTGTTTATATCTTAGAGCACAACCTATGCCATTTGGACATCCTTCCTTCTGCCCACTTGTCAGAGAAATAGAAGTTGAGTGAAGAAGAAGTGACACAAATATGATGTGTGTTATGTGCCACCAAGTTTCAAATCAGAAATTCAAAATCAGTGGAAGATCTTGATTTTTCAGGTCAGATTGGAAAGAGCTGCTTTAGAAATAAGAAATTACTGTGTACTACTGCATGCCAGCTATTTGGTGCCTTGACCTTTTGCAGAACATTGGAACACTTAAAACATTGGTCAAAAATGTAAGTGTAAATGTTAATGAAAACCCCAAACACCAGAAAGCAATGAATATTCAAAAAAAAATCCTGTAGAATCCTGTAGAAAATCCTGTAGTGGGGAATATTTTCACAGGTGTGTGACAACTAGTTGCCTTTTGTGGCTACTTGTTAAGAAAAAAACACATCACTTCTGTTACAGGAAGAGGTATGTTTGTATAAAGACAAAACAAATCCACCTTTTCCTGGTTTGGATAAAAAGAAAGAAGCAAGCACATTTGCTTGATATCTTGAGTGGTGTTCAATTAAAATCTTGCCCTTCAACCGAGGGACCTCAAAAAGCTTACTAATGATTTTTTCATCATTTATTGGAAGGCTTTATATTGCCAAGTAATTAACTAAGAGAAATAAGACAGAAATAGGGGAACTGTTCTTTATGTTTGCAGGTTAGCCTGGGTAGATTACACTGCATTGTGTTTGGCAACCCACAACTTGAACAGAGACCTGAAATGAATATTGGTATTCAAGGTTAAATTCAGAATTAAGTCAAAGCAAGAGGCATTATCTTGTTCTTTGTGTTTCACCATTTTATACCACTCTCAAACATTAATCTATATGAAACTTGCACTCTCCTATGTTTAAATTGCTTCTGAATTTGATGTAGGCCTTTTTAACAGTGTCTTCTCATGACTAAGCATTTAAGCTGCTGAACTGGGGCTTGTTCACAGCAGACCACTGATATGCAAATCTTATTTTTGCATCTGATGCGTTTGCATATGCCAGTCTAACAGCACAGTCCCGGGCAGGCACCGCTTTGGATCGCACACGCTGCTAACTTTTCCAACTGCCTCTCAGTTCTATGGAGAACAGGATTGCTCCTAATTATTTGTGGGGTAAAAATAAAAAGTTCACTTGAACCCTAGCTGCAGTTGCAGCCAACCACGTTCACAGTCACAGGTCTCTGACTTGACCTACAATGATTTAGGAACACTGGATCAATTCTTGGCTCTCCTCTGTTCCCTACAATGCCCCAGCTCAGCGAAAGGAAGGATCTTGCACCTTACCCTCACGTCCACAGAGCAAGAGAGGCAAACGGAGTCTTGCTCTGGCCTGAGGCCAGGGCAGGTTTTCCTGCTGCACATGAGCTCCATGCTGATGGACACACAGTGGCTGGAAGCCCTTGGTCGGGCCTGACACAGCTCCCATCCCTGCAGGTGGTAAAAAAAAAGGTGGTAGGAAGAGAAAGGCAACATCAAGAAAATGTTCCCCTTAAAATGTTGTGTGCCCTTGTATCTCTCACCTTCTCTTTTATTTGTGTTACCTCCCTGCAAGAACAAGGTGCAAGAAATGGAGCAAGTTAGGGGAGTGGTGAACATCGCCATTAAGTCAGGCCTCTTGTGCTTAGCACTACTCCAGAACACTGACAATTAAAAAAAAAAAAAAAAAAATGTGTTCAGGCTTTCTTGGCACATGTTACATGTGAATTACCAGCTATGTGATGAGAGAAATGCCGCCTCCTGAATCAGCAATGCTCCCCTCCAATTCCCCTTTGGGGCGAGCAGAGGACCTCACGGTACAAGGCTGCAGCGGTGTTTGCTCTGGAGCAGTGCTCAGAGACACACCATGGCACCCACATATGGGCTCTCTGCTTTGTCTTATTTTCCAGTTTGGCATCCATTTTTTCCTATTACCATTACTTATTTTCCTCCAGCTATCTGACTTCTAAGCAAAGTTACACCTAATTTAATAAATAATTACAGGTATTTCTGGTCAAGAATATCCCCTTGCAAGAAATGCCCTTTCCTTTTTTCAGATTTAAAAAAAAGAGCATTTTCTATGAATGTATGCTTACGTTCTGTTACACACTCTCAGTGTAATTTTTGCATCAGCAATCTGACTTCCTGCTATTCAAGATAGATTAAGACAAATTTGAGGAGGACAAGTAGTCAATTATCTGCAAGACTGAAGTCTCAGTGAGTAGCTGAACTCATCTGCTCATAAGATTAAAGAAGGAAAGAAACTTTGATGCTGTTGTATCAGCAATGCAGTCATAATGTGTTTTGGTAGTCTTACAATACTCAAAGTATGCTGACTCTAGTCAGTTTAATATTATATAACATAACAGCAGCTCAAATAGTTATTCTGTAGCTTGCTTATATGTTGCTGGAGTGATGCAATACGATATAGCTGCAGTCTCCTTTCTCTTTTTCCTGCTAGAAAGTCTTGCTCCAGTTCTGTGTTTCTGCATTTTGACTATTGTGGGTTTTCTGTTAAGGCACAAAACATCAGAATGGACATCATATCAAAACTACAAATGCCCTAATTCTGGATGTGAAACCTATTAGCAGTGTTAACCTACAGGAAAAGCAGTTACTCAGTTGCTCTACTGAACCATGTTTTCTTTCACATTCAACACAGACAGAATAAACAAACACTAGGTAACACTTGAAACTATCATTTACATTAGGCTTTTATGTTGTTTCTTCTTAGCATTGCAAAAGATTGATGTTGGTTATTACCGTTCGAGACGACTGAATGATGTTGGCACAAAACGAGTGTGAGGCAGCAAGCACAGACTCCTTGTGCTGTCAAGGAGCTCGCCCTCCGTTACATTTGTGCAGCTCGTGCAGCGGTGGGGATGATGCACAACGAAGGCGGGATTGCCTCCAACTCGGAGCACACCCCCCTTGAACAGATACACTCATCATCTCCTTCGCTCCGTCACGGAAACCTGGTAGTAGGAGTTTGATGTGAAAGTTACTACTCCTAACACTTCTATTTTAAGGGTTACACATTGATTGTAGTAACATTGATTTTCAGGGAGAAGATCCTTAAGGAGTGTAGTAATTACTGTCTCTCTCCAATTCCTATGGATAGAAAGAAGAAAGGACCCTGAGAAGGGAGGACCTTCCAGAGCCCGCGCAGCAGCCCCACAGCAAGGGGAGTATCGCAGCGGAGGAGCTGCCGCTGCAGAGCGTGGCAGGGACCCGCTCCGTTCACGTGCCAGTGTGTCACCTTCACGCAAGCTTGGTGTGCCTCCGCTGGAGGAGGTCTCCTGGTTTTTCAGGAAGTCTGTAATTTCATTAGGCATGGTTATTTTTAATAAATTTTAATTTAGAATACGATCAGTGAGAGAAAACATAAGCATGCTCCTCTGTACATCATTTTAAATAGAAATTTGTCAATAGTCAAGAATATGTTTAGACTTGAAAAGCTTTGGGATGTAACATATGAATCAGCAATCTTGGTTTTGGATGAACAGATAGTGAATCATCACTTCTCTTCCTCTCTCAGTATCTACAACGTGTTACATAAAAGGGGCCAAGTACATATATCATTATTCTCTGGTATTATACCTGCAGGGCATTCATAATCTGATTTTGAAGCTAAGAGCCTTGCAGATAAGGTCATTTCTAAATCACAGACATTCCATCGACCAACACCCCATCCTGCTCTCATGATTGCTGTGCTATGACTGGTGAGAAGTTTCTTCTTAAATATCTTCTCATGGGATATACAAACACGAACAGGATATGAATTACGAATACGGTTATTATTTGGAGAAGCCAAATGTATAATGCCAAATGGTAGTAACAAAATGGATGTATCACTCATATGCTACCATTTTGATACAGAGCCAGAATTTATTTTCTGTCATGCTCACTGTCTTTGTGACTAGCCTGAAATAAAAGCAAGAAAAGGAGCAACTTTTCCCATTGGGCAGGGAGAACTTCAAAATTTAGTGCTACAGAGCAGATGAAAACAGATTCTTAAGCTCTTTTGTTTTTAAGAGATTTTACGCTCCCTCCCCAATGGACAGAATCACAACTACATCTCCCAGAACTACCAATTTATGTGGCTAGAACTGACTGTACCAGGTGATGTCCTGTCCTGCTCTATCAGTAAGATCTTGCCCCTCTCCTGTTGCAGCTGCACTACTTTGCATGCAGATACGCCACAGAGGAATATACAGGTACAAGAAAACATGGAGAGGGACAGGGCCCAGGCCTTCTGAGTCCCAGGAGAATGCCATGAATGCCAAGCCACCATGCCATGTTAATCCTGTTGTGTGGGAAGGCTACCTGGTAAAAGTCCATGATACAGAAAGAGAAAGATTTTAAAACGGTCTTGTTTCAAAGTGCTCTGATAAAAATTCCAATTTTATAACATAAAAAGTCCTTACTTCCTCTAGTTAAGGAATTTTTTTATTTCTTTCTTTTTTACTTGGCTGAGGATAAAACCAGAATTCCTTTCCATCTCCATGACACTCAGTGCTTTCTCCTTCAGGGGAAAATCCTCAAATAATTCCTCATATTCTTAAACAGTACCCTATCATTAATAAATATACATGTCAGTGTCACTGACATATGGCACAAGCCAGAGGGCTCTGGTGCATGAACTGTGCTCTCCTTGTGCTCCATGTGCACAGTCTTTCCGGTTGCCTCGTTAATGCCGTGTGGCTAACAAGAAATCGCCAGGAAGAATGGGAGTGGGTTAGGTTGGCACCTGAGCAACCTTAAGTGGTTTGAAGCAAATTTTGGTGTGGTATAGGAGCAGCATAGTGAAAGAGCAGCTATTATTTTTGGTGTTAGACAGGTTTTTAATGGCTTTAGAAAAACAGAAAGGTTTGACACACTTATTGCCAGCCTGAATGCTTAAATGAGATGAGGTAAAGCAGTAATGAAAATCTTGGTGGCTTTAGCTAAGTTAATGGAGTAATAAGCTTCGGGTAACAGTTTAAGGGAGAGAAAGCGGAAGTGTGGTGAACCAGCCTGGGAAAACTTTCAGCCAGAAGGTGAAATGTAAATCAAAACCATGAGAAATCACACAGCTGAAGTGCATCAGAAGCAGCAGAAAGATGGAAGCAGCAACATGGGTAGAAATAAAGCTGTGTAAGGTCTTAAAATGTAGTGTGAGAGCAGAGGCCTCCAGTAGCTTTTTAAGTTTGACTGTCCAAAGCCAGTTCAGCAAACAAAGTAAATGATTCCTGTATCAGCATTTGGGAGGAGTGAAAAAGTTTCACATGTTTATGAACAAGTGTCATTTGGACATAAAGACAGAAGTTTAATCAAAAGCCCTGATGGACTATATAAAATATATTGCAATTGTCTTCTTCCAAAATTGCCATATCTCTTCCATAGGTGACTTAAACCACATGTGAGAGCAACAGAATGATTTCCAAACCTCTTGCATTTGTAATCAAAAGGAAAACAAATCACAAATGAAATACCACCTATTGTACAGGTGAGAGAGCTGCTGTTTCCTAAACAAACCAAAGAGCCACACAGAAATTGCACAAATATACCAACCCGTACAGAAAGTCTTGCCATAACAAACAAAGCAGAAATCCTGTTGATATTTTGTGGCAAGAACACTGTAGGGCTTCTTTGAAATCCTGAAACAGCTCCAGCCCGCTCTGCTGATCAATCTCAGCAAGGGAACTGCATGCAGGGCTGCATGAACAGAGCAGAGCCGGCAGGTCAAGGGAAGGGCCTGTCTCCTTCACCAGGCACCTCCAAGGTCGTGTCTGGAGCACGGTGCCCAGTCTGGGGACTCTCAGTGAAACAGGCACATGGACTAGCTGAGGGGAGACCACCAGGACTGGAAAATGATCCATCAGGAGAAGCCAAGGGAGTTTGGTTTCAACAGCTGGAAAGGCAACGCAGGAAACCTCACGCAGCCTTTTACTGCCTCTAGAGACAATAGAGGAGACAGAGACAAGACCTTCCTCCAAGATTTGCAGCAAAGGAACAAGAGACTAATACCTATGTCACAGCAAAGAAATTCCAGTTAAGTAAATGGAAAAAACAAGGTGTGGGGGGGTGAAGGTTGCCCAGAAAACTTTGTCCTTGGGGTATCAAGGGCCCAGAGGAATCCAACTTCCCCACCTTGGAGCAGCCCTGGTATGAGCAGCAGGCTGGGATTAGATCATCTCAGGAGATGCCTTCCAACCTCAGTCATTCTATTACTGCAATTCTCCAGAGAAATACAAAACTTTTTTTTCCCATGGATTCATGATTCAAAACTGCAGAAACTGCTCTCAGAATTACTGCATGCATGAAGCAGGCACATTTTAACAGCGAACTCTTTGTGTTCTGGGAACAGCATCCAAGAATAACCCAAAGAAACCAACTTATTACAAATACGTTATTTAGGCAACAGTCCTTTCTACACTCAGAGGCCCTAACTACTTCCTCTCCTGTTACAGGATGAAACAAGATTGATGCTGTTAGAGCCTCTGGATGTAAGAGGTCTCATTCTTACCAGCAAATCTAAAAATTAAATAATTTTCTGCATGAAGTTTGATCTTTGTGGGACTGGAGAAATACATAGTTATATATTGCACAACCAAAAATGATGCTAGAATAAGTAGGTCAGGTGCTAAGAAACTCCTATTTTAAGGCTGAAGTGATTATAAACCAGATTAACCCTGAAGGAGAAAAGGTTCATTCATCCCTTAGACCTATGCCATAGGGGAGCTTCCCCCAACTCGATATAGCAAATCCAAGTAAAAATTGACACTGAATTTCACTGAACTAATTTCCAAGCATTGATTTTTCCCCTGTGATACATAAGACAAAATAACCTTGTAAGCAAATTTGAAAAACAGAAATGGCTGATATCTCCATGGTGGCAGACTAAGAAAATGAGGACTATTTGTCAGTACAGGGGAAATCTGTAAAAGGCTCAACATCTACAAACAAGTTGGAACTGGGTAGCAAACAGACCTGTTCTCCTGGGAAAGTCCTAAGATTTCAGAAGTTGTCTCACGATGAAATATCTGGAAAAAATGCAAAGTTTTTGAAAACTTACCATTCCTATCTCAAATATATTTGGACATTTTGTTTGAAATGTTTCATTTTAATTTTTACCTTTGTTCTTTCAGAATTAAAAGCCAATTTAGAAGTGAAGGACTTAAAGGTGATATTTTAACTATTCTATTTTTTAGTCTTTTTTCCTCCTGCAGCATACACGTTTGTGGATGCTGAGCTGCAATGCCCTAGAAAAAAATCAGCATATTCCAAAGAAAACATATCATCCTGAATAATATCAACTGAAAAATGCCTTTCAATTCTCCCAAAACATTGTGGTATCATTATCATAAAGAGGAATTTTGTGGTTACTGTAGATTACTGGAATATTTTTTTCTAGCTATTCTGAAAATTGTATGTTAAAAAGTCACCACAAGCTACTGACATCTCTTGATTACTTCTAGCAGAGGGATTCTAAAACTCTATTTGTGTGAGCTGAGCCATGAGAAATGGGGTAATAAAAATTCTAGAAACATCAAAAACTTATTTATTCCACATACGGACCATGTCAGTGCCAAAAAAAAAAAAAAAAATCCCTAACAGTGGAGTCTCCCAGGGAGTTACCTTGGTGCAACTGTGACCACTGGAAATGCTAAAGGCTGTTCAACTGCAGCACATCTCCCCTCATTCCTCCTGAAACTCTGGGGGACGACAACACAGCAGCACAGCAACAGCAACCTAAAAGTAACAAAGTCAAACACTAAACCATAAAACCTTATTTAATTGCTCTGTTTTGGAGTAGAAGTTGAAGACAGCAGCTCTTTCATCCTGTTCTGCCAAAAAATGGCCAGAGCCAACAAGCAAATGAACAAACCACCAATTAGCTCGCTGATTTATCCTTTGCTTTAAAAGCTGCTGATTGAGAAAAGGGTCAGTTCATTTAGACAGATGAAGAACAGCGAGACCATGTCAGGCTGTCCACATACGAAAGCACTCGCTGTCGAGCCACTGCTGTATACTTGTCCTTGAGAGAAGAGCTTGGACTTGATTGCAGGGTTGTCACAGGGCAATTTCTGTGTTGACTCACTGATAAGTCAGCCCCCATGTGTTACACTGCTCAGGGACAATTTCAAGCAGAAGCTATTTTTAAAAACGTACATTTAAGGTTTACTGAAGCTATGGTTGCAATGTACACTGGTTAGTTTGCTACAATTAGCATTTTACATTTCAAATAATATTTTCAGGAAAAGGGAGGCAACCAGTATATCAGTGTCAGTTCTGTTTTAGTTGCTACAGAATCCGTTTGAAGCACACCCTGTATGATGTGGTTTGATTTTATAATCACCCCTGCCTCCTCCAGGAATATATTTCTCCACTTGTTTCTGCACGAAATGCACCTGCAAATGTCAGGAAGCTGATATGGCACAAATTGCTGTCAAATGCATAAGACGACAATGGTATTTTTTTCTCTGGCACTCCCATTTTAGCAACGCTATTGAAGATAAGACAGACATACAGATCTGCGATTTTAAGCTGCCGATGACAGGGAGGCAGCTGTACCAAAATAACTAGAAACCTGAGTCCCCTCTAAAAAGAGCAGGTAGAGAACCATCACTGACAGTGCAAACTGTTGCGCTACCTCAAATAACCCCTTTGAATTGTCTCAGCACAACCCCGAAACCCTTTTCGGATGAGGAAAGCGAAGTTCTGGCTGTGCACAGCCCTCTGCTTGTATTGGCACCCAGGTGCTGCAACACCAGCCTGTGACCATGAACGCGCTTCAGGTTAGCAAGCAGCCACAAAGCTGCTGTTTCCAGACCATATTTACTAACTTGGGCAATGATCACTCCATGAAAAGGTTGCATATCTCACTGCTGGTCTTCTGCTAAGGATATCACCTTAAATAATCTCTCAAAATGTTTTCCAAGACAGGCAAAACACGTGTTGTACTATGAAAGAAGCAAAGTGTTTTACAGTGGTAAGGAAGGCAACAAGTTGCATCACAGAAATTTGGATAGCAAAGCTTCAAGGCACCTTCACTTTTTTGCAAACACGGATGTTTGCAAATCAGTGTGGAATAAAACAATTGTCCAGATCTCTGTTAATGCCCATGGGTTCATGGTGAGCTCTGCTGCGGTGGCCGTGCGTGCTCATGGATGCCGCAGCAGCTGCCGAGCGGTCCCACCTGGAGGGCTCCGAGGACAGACTCAGGTAGCAGAGGCTCCTAACACCTTCTCAAAGTTGGCTATATTTTCTTGCTTTTTAGGATAGGTAAATACAGGATATTTGGTAAGCATTAGTCAAATGCTAGATCTTCCTTTAGCCTATGGGGGACCTTGGGCCTTGTTTACTACTGTTACATGGATAGCTAGGGCTGAAATTCTTTTTTATTGCTTTTAGCTCTTATAGAAATTAAAACCTCCAACATAACATGACTCCAAGTGCAGAAGTACTGTTTTCTAGGAATTTTCCAGAGCAAATCGTAAGAAAACATCACCTGTACTCAAGAGGGAGCTGGCAGCCACAAGAGATAAGGCAGACAGGGAAAACAAGAGGAAGAGGATGCGTATGGAGGGATGTGACCTGAGAAGCAGACGACTGGGGAAGGTCGTTGTGAGTAACCGGCGCCGAAGAGCAGACGTCTGCGCTTCCAAAGAGCCTCGTCTACGCTGCCAGCTCTGTGACAGCCATTGTCACGGGCGGGCGCAAAGGGCAGGGCCTTCAGTCACCAAGGGCCCGCGCTCGGAGCGGGAAGTCCCGCCGCCCTGTGAACGCTCCGGTTTCACGCGCGGAAGAGCGTGCCGAGCGGCACCGCGGGTCACTCTGCAGCACAGCGGCCTCATCCCTCCCGCCTCCTCACGCATCCTCTCCTATCCCAGGAGAACTGCCCCTCCTTCAGCTCACCAGGCAGGAGCAGAAAGCAGCTCGGAATGCCTCCGTCCCCTGGTCATCACCACAAGCCCCCTTGGCCTTGCACAAGCCACCAGGCTTCCCGCCTGCCACTTGTGCACACGCTCACGGGGCTTCAAGTGCAGCAGAACTTTTTCACTGAGGACAAGGACAGTCATATTCTGCAATGAAAGATAGGGCTCCAGTTCCTTTCAGCAAAGCTTCTGCTTCTTAGTTTCAACAGGATGCAGTTTTTGTTCCACCAGGCGGGATCTATCAGCAGTGACTTGGAGCCCTGCCTTGCTGTGCTAAGCGATACCCGCCTCTCCTGGAAATGCTGAACAGCAAGTCCCGTTTGCTTTCCCCAAAAGGCAGGTATTTCAACAGGCCCCTCGGATCCCTCCTGCTCCCCTCCCCTGGGCTCGGGCTCTGTGGGTGCTGCTGGGGGCTGTGGGTGCTGCTCTGCGCTTCTGCCCAGTCTCTCCCAGGGATGGGGCCGCAGTGAGCTCAGAGCAGGGCCACTCCGGGCCTGATGCTCCCCAGGGCCTGGTGACCCCACACCCATGGGGCAGCCCCATTCCTGCCTGGAGCTCTCCGCTCAGCTGCCCCCTCAGCAATAGCGGTGGGGACTTCGGAGCGCTCGCACAGCACCAGGAGGAGCCCATGGCCACCAAGAGGCAGTGGCTGTAGTTTTTATAGCTACCTTGGGGGCTTTGGGAGTTGACAGGAGGTCCATGCTCACAGCTCAAGCCCGGGCTGGGTAAGCAGAGAGCAGGACGGGCTCCCCCGCTTCACTTGCTTCCTCGGGGCAAACCCCTTGCCCCATCCCCGGGCCCGAGGCGGCCACGAGCCAAGGGTGCCGCGGCCGCCCCCGCGCCGGGCCGGCAGCCAGGCTGCCGCCACCCGCCGGCCCTCACGGCCCCGCCTCGTGCCGCGAAAGGGAAAAGCGGGAGGAAATAAAAAAATAAAAAGAAGAGGAGCAGCGTTTCTGCCAAGAGGCGGGGGGGGGGCGGCACTGTGCCCCCGCCGCCCCGCGCCACGGCCACGTGAAGCTGCCGCCGCCGCCTCAGGCCGCGCCGCGCCCCCGGCGGCGCCATTGGCCGCCGCGCCGGGCAGCGCCCCATAAAGGCGGCGGCGGCGGCCACGATCCCACAGCGCGGTCGCCCGTGCACTGCGGCAGGTAAGTGCGGCCCGTGAGCCCGCGGGGAATGCGGGAGCCGCGGCGGCAGGGACGGAGCTCCTGCTGCCCCCGCTGCTGCGGCCCGAGCGGTGCCCGGGGCGCGGGAGCTGCGGGTACGGCGTGGGGGGCGCGCTCCGCGGTGCTCCAGAAAGCCACCCGGGGCGCGGGGAAGCTGCGAGTTACTTTTATATCGGCTTTAAATGACAAACCTAGTGTTTTTACTTCCCACGACTCAAAGAAACAAACAAAAAAACCCACTCCTCTATTTCCAACAAGGACTGCACGACCCTGCGAGGAGAGCTCCTCTCCCCAGGCGTGAATGCAGACCGGCCCGAAAAGGGGCAGGCTGGTGCGTAGTAGGGTTTCATCGTGGCACAGGGAGACCACGATGAAACAAGCTGAGCAAGACCACTCTTACTCCCTAGCGCATGGACTCTATGGAGTGCAGAAAGCAAAACTTTAAGGTAGTTCTTGATGCATGCTCTGAAAAAGGACTCCATCCCCCTCTTTGCCTTGCTAAGTTAACAGCCAAAACTACCAGTGCAAGGCAGCACTGTTAGTTAGACTTTGCTTAGTGTTTTTGTTCATCCTAATTAACAAGAACCAGATTGCCTGCAAATGCATATGCATGCTGAGACAGACCGTAGGGTGGTTTGTCCTGTTTGATGCAGGGAGATGGGACTGGTAACTTGCCTAACAAGTGCAGCACCCTCCACAGATGAAGCAGTTGATCCAGCCTGCATGAATCTGAAGACCCGTTCCAGCCTCTAACAGGGGAACCTTTAAAGTAGATGAGTGTTTAAATTGTGAGTAGACCTGTGTGCACTGGTCTACTATAATAAATATTCATTTGAAAATACAGTAAAATGGTGCCACAATTCCATTTTCATAACGGTCTGGAAAGGCAAACAAGAGAATACATTTGAATCGGGAGTTTGGAATCTGCAAGAACTTGCTGAATACTCTCACCCTACTGCCTTAGCTTGAACTGACTGGTAGTCAATTTCAGTCAGTGTTACTTAAAGCTATGCAAAGAGCAGGCCATGAATAATTAAGATGGCAAAGGAAGCAAAAATGCATTCTTAAGTGGCGCCTTCCCTGACACAGCAGGCAATGTAACAACTGGCTGTCTCTGCCCGTTTCAGAATGATACAGATCTTGGATCCGAGACCCCTGCCAAGCCCCATCATGCCCGTGGATGTGGCCATGAGAATTTGCTTAGCCCATTCACCGCCGCTGAAGCGCTTCCTCAGCCCCCTCGAGGACTGTCAAAGAAATAACTTTGTGAACAGATTCAAACCTCTGCGCCCCTGCCTCAATGTGAAACGGGACCCTGAAGTGCAGCAGAGTGACTGGAGCCGCTCGTCGGCCCGAGCCAAGAAGCGAGTGGTGTTTGCCGACTCGAAAGGGCTCTCCCTGACGGCCATCCACACCTTCTCCGAGTTCCAGGAGCACCCCGTGTGGGACCTGCAGTTTGATCTGCTCGGCCTTGAGGACATCACGTCTGGCTTAAAGCTACATGAAGAGAAAAGCTTGATTCTGGGTTTCCCTCGGCCCTCGTCTGACTACCTGGATTTCCGGAGGCGCCTGCAGAAGAACTCTGTTTGTTTGGAGAGCTGTGCCCTCCAAGAGAAGGTGCTGTCGGGGACTGTCAAGGTAAAAAACCTCAGCTTTGAGAAAAAGGTTCAGGTTCGAATTACATTCGATACCTGGAAGACTTTCACGGACACTGAGTGCGTATACATGAACAATGTCTACAGTGACTCTGACAACGACACCTTCTCTTTTACCATTGACCTGCCTTCTGCCATCTCCTCTCAAAAGAAGATAGAGTTTTGCATTTCTTACCAAAGTGGAGAACACATTTTCTGGGACAATAATGAGGGTCAGAACTACAAGATTCTCCATGCAGAATGGAAACCAGATGGTGTTCAAATACCATCTGCCAGGGAAGATTGTATAGACTTTCAGGCTCCAAAGAAAGTGCAGGAGAGAGAGCCTGATGACTTAGGCAGCCCAAGGATGTGCAGAGGTCTGTTTCCCCAGTGGCAGAGCGTGGGAGGGATTGAAAATTCATCACCATATTGGTGATAGATGCTAGCTAGGAAATGTCTTCCATTTGCAACAGAACAGTGTTAGTTTCCTGGTTCGTGCATAATATAACAAAACCACCCAGCAGGCTTTGACTGTCTGTACAAGATAAACATGGGACTTAACTGTATTGCATTACTAAAGTTCTTACCAGAAACTTATCCTTGGAAAGAAAGCAAGATAAAACCCATGTGTCTACCATCTGCCATAGAAATAGCATACCTATATCTTAAATATATGCTGCTTTCTTTCTGCTAGTAATTTTTCTCAGTTACTAGACAAGAGTGTGAGAATGTACAAGAGGCAGTGATAGCTTTGTGAGCGGTAGTAACTGTGTGTGTGTGTGTGCAGGAGGGTATGTGAAAAGAACACCACAATTTGTTTTGTGCCTAGTAGGACTGAGGTAGAGATGAGATGATGGGGTCAGGATTGGGGTTGCTGCAGACCTTCCACATCCCTGCAGCAGTAGGGGCTGTGGCTTCAGTAAAAGTTTAAAAAAAAAGATAATGGAAAGGTGGGAAAAGGGGAAGGGGAAAGGTGTGTAGATATGCACAGATTTTTTTTACTTTCCAAAGCTGGTCTTCTAAAAGTATCAGAATTCTGTTTAAAGTGAAAATTGAAAACAATGCCAAATAAAAGAAAGTGAGGGGCGAAAATAATCGCTGCTTTAGGAGGACATCTGTGTCTATATCTGCCTTGTTCTTAAATGCAAGACACTTGCTATTCACAAGTCTAACCTTGGCTTTTACCTTCATCACTCTGCTTGCCTAGCAGGCAGAAAATAACCTTCTAATGCTGAAAGAAAAATGTGCCTTCAAAAAAACCCAAAACGAAATAACCTTAAATGCTAAAAGTCATAGCTGGAGCCATGACTAGTCTGGGAAGCAGACAGACCTGCAACTATCCTAGTCTAGAGCAGCATTGTGTAATTTGACCACTCACCTGATCTAATCTTAGTGTCTGGTCAACTGTCCTGCTCCCTATTGCAAAGTTAGTTATGACTTTTAAAAACTGTATAACATAGGCAAGGTCCTTCATATTGAAGACAGTAAATTAACTATACTTGGTAAAAGCTAGTTTCTTCAAAACCAGCAGCATTGCTGCTAGTTTTTTCTAGAAAGAATATAGGCTTGCAAACAAATAGGAACTGCTGTATTTTATCATACCTCATTTTTTAAGTTTAAACTTGTTTTTGTTGTGTTTTTTTTTAGACTGCAATAAACTAATGTATATTTTGTATATGTGTGCTTATAGTTTAGCTTTCTGAACTATGAAACTGTAAAGATAATCTTGTAAGATTCATGTGGGAGACAGTTCAGTATGTACTCAGTAGGTGTGAATACTGGCATAGCTTCACTCTGCTCTGCAGAAGTGGTGTTAACATCGAAATGCAAGCTATAGTTTTGCCCATTGCTACAAAGCATAATGTCCTTGCAATGCAATGAAAAGATAAATATGAAGGTGAAACAAACCTTTTCTACTAATTGTACTTTTTCCCATATAACCCCTGCTGTTCTGTGTAAACTGTAGCCATTTTAAGAATAAATTGTATTTTGATACAGATAGTTCCTGTTGAGTCAATTAACTTCTTTGAATGACCTCAGTGATGATATCAAGCACAAGTTTAAGCTGCATGGCTGGGCCCTGCTAACCATGGTTATAAAGTAGGTCAGGGCAGCAGCTGATACTTCTGTGAGATAAGCTGACTGGCCTGATGAAATGCAACCTGCTCACAAAGAGGCCCTCACAGGTATTAACCTTGGGAGCTGTATTTTAAATATTAACCTATATCTCACATGTGGCTGGGGGAACATTTTTGGCTTGAATACTTGTCTGAGCTCCTGCTGTACCTTGAGTCCTTTTCTTTAGCCCTAGGCCAGGCCTACCAGATAAAACCCTTCACAACTTTAGGCTTGTTTTCACTTGATACTGAGCTTATGTTAGCTTCTCTCGCACTTATACAGCCATTTGGGAGTGCCTGGGGCCTGGCCCCTCTCTTTTGAAAGTGCAGTGCAGAAATACTCTCTGCAGCTATTTATACTGCAAAGAGTGGAGTGCACTGTGCTGCAAGGGCCTGGGCCACAGAGGGGCTGGAGACTCATGCTCTGCCTAGGCAGCAGTATAGACTAGCACAGAGTAACAGTGAGAAAGCTAGTCAAAGCAAATGACACACCAGCATCTTCTGTGGTATTTCTTATTTCTTAAGAAAACTCAGTGACAGTATCCAAGTTTGGTTAGGACTGGTGCCCAGGCAGTTGGAAGCTTCTCAGCAAGGCATAGAGCTTTAATCAGGGAGAGAGGGGGAAAAAAAAAGCACTTCCTAAAAGCCAGAAGAGAATAGGGCTGTAAGGGTCTGTTCCTGGACTGGAGAATAAGTTTAGAGCTGCTTCCACCTTGCCAAGGCTGTAGTGGACAGGCAGCCCTCCTCTCCGCTGCCCACCCTCATCTACCATTCCCAAACAGAAACTTGAGAGGGTCTTACAGCAGGGAGATGGTGGCATGTTACATAGCATGGTCCAAGAGGAAAAAACACCCTGTACTGAAGGGATTGGAAACCTCGGTGGCCTGAAACTCACTTTGCACCCATGCAGTGCTTGGTTCCAGCAAAACAAGGGCGAGGCTGACAGGAGAGGCAAGGGGATGGTTTTCCAGCCCAGTTCTGCAGCTAGTTGTCAGAACTGAAAACTCTTACTTGTTCGGCAACTGACTGAGATATAAGCCACTTGAAAACACCAGAAAACAGCTTCTTTTGGTTCTAGGCTGGCTTCTTTACAAAAATGCCTTACAAGGCGACTCTTGCCTTAGCGGTGAGGTGGAGATCCAGGAGCTTGCTCTGCAGTTGCTTCCTGCCAAGGCATGGCCTCAGCTTCACCATTTAAACCTGACTTGTATTTCACACTAAAGTTCCATTATCAAAAAAGTAACAGACACATCAGGGAAGGTGTTAATAGCAGTGAGGTATACAGAGAAAAAAAAGTCTTAAAAATGCACATCAGAAACTAGGAAAAGCTTGTCACTCACTCTATAAAACCATCTTAGCCTAAGTATATTTTGGACACTGTCCTTTCAGATACATCAGAAGTAAAGGCAGATGAAGGCTCAAACTGAGCCTACAATGAAAGCGAAACATCATCAAGAACAACACGTTTCAGTGATGCTGAAATAAAAGTAAGGCTGCTATAAAACATCTCCTGAGATCTCTCTCACCCTTTGAGGAATCAACGATACCTCACTCATTTCTAACAAGTATTTGCCTAACTTGTTCTTACAGCACCTCCCGTGATGGAGGCCCCACAAGCTTTCTAGTTTTTCTTCATTATTCTTGGGTTAAAAGAAGCTCTTAAGGTGATTCAGTGATTAACAGATTAATATTCAGTGATGGGAAATTTAGCATAGGAAATCCTGCCTCTTGCAGAAATAGTAAAATAAAACAAGCAACAACGCACACAGCAACTGATCCCCTTCTCCCCCAAAACCAAGGACAGCTAGAATTGATCACGAGATGAAATCTGGGAAATTTTAACATTTAGAACAAATACCTGATTTTTTTTTGCAAAGATATGTGTACTGATATTGCTTTCAGAAAGTATCTTTTTACCAGGGGAATATACAACGTGCAACAAGTAACACAAAGCTAGCCCTGCGCTCTCCTCTGATTTCAGTTGTCTTAAGGGTTTTCTTTGCAAGACACTTTTGTCTCCTCTTCTTCCCACTTACATCCTGCCTCCCATTTCCCTTGCCTCAGAAGAACCATCCAACACATCTCGAGGCACTGCAACATGCAAGCAGAAGATGAGAAGTTCTGGAACTGTTCAGCTGCCTTGTTTTAAACTCACACTTACAACAGCTTAGATGTTTTAGAGGGTTTTTTTTTTTTAAGCCGTTCCTTAATTAAGAGCTAATTATCTATCTCAGACAGGGCCATTAAGTCAAGTCAGATTGAAAATATTAGGTCACAGCTCAGACCTCTAGGACTTTGCTGCAAGCACTAAAGTGAATCCACCGAACACGGGAAAACAGAGCATTCCATGAATTTACAAGACTACCTCAGTCATCGACTTGTCTGCCCTCCCCTTTCCCTAGAAAGCCAAGAGCAAAAGCAGGAAGAGAACAAAATCGTGCAGGAGCTAGAGCTGGATGGGTATAAACGGGTATAAGTGACCTGGGTGCTGAGGTGTCAGGCACATTCCAGACATGGATACCCCTCACACACTCCCGTGCCCACACATCTGGGCTCAGGGAAAGCCGAGTGCTGCCTGCATCCAGAAGTCTTTTGCCTACCAGCATCATGCCCCTGGAAGAGTCTCACCCTCCCTTCGGTCTCAACAACATACACCTGAGACCAGCAAACGGGCTCTATGCGGCAACTATTCCTCTCATAGCTGTATCAGCAAAGGTTGTCCTTCTCTCCAATAGGAAAGGAATGACATGTTAACTTCCAAGTCATTCTCCTCATCCTTAGAGCTTCTTTCATCAATCCAGCTTTGGGATCTTTGCTCTCTTACCTGGAGTTGTCTTCTGGAAAGAGCTGGGGCATCTGAACCGCTGGGCCGGATCACCCCAGGGGCCTGGCATGGCCTCTCCTCGTCAGGGCCTCCCAGGCATGTATGTCCCCAATGCACAGGAGGAACCTGCTGATGGAAAAGACACCAGCAGTGGAGACGGGAAGAGTTAAGAGGATTCTCAAGTGCACAGGACAGGAGCTACAAGCCTCCCAGCAGCAGGAGGTAGAAAAGGTCTTACTGCTGAAGAAAACCTTGGGCAGGCCTCTGAGCAGCCTACCAAAAGGAGCTGAGAGCCCCATTAGCTGCAGCTGGGGAAAAGGCAAGAGCAGATGCTGCCTGGGTGCAAACACGGCAATTACTTGTTGACTGGCCAAGGGGCATCGCATTGCTTTTCCCCCAGATCACATGGTGAAACTCTTCCCTGCAGCAGGCGTAGTCTCCTTGTCTCTCATGGTAGTTCTGCAACAGATTTACTTTCTGTCTGTGTGGCAATGAAGTGGAAAGAGAGCCTGGGTCATTTTAAATGAGCAGTCACGTCCTTGGCTGAAAGCTCCTTAGAGGGGTCAGAAAGTTGTTCCTCAGGATCTGTTGTTCATAGACATGTACTGAGACCTTCCTCAGGCATCACAAGGAACCATTAACCAGAGACACGTGTTTGGATTGTATTGTGTATTGCTGAGGTGGTAGTAAGAACAGGAAGGCCTATTCGCCACCTTCTGTCTTTACCTTAGCAGCAGAGGAAACAGTCCTCCCAGGCACCAAGCCCCAGGTGCCCAGGCTGGGCTGGGGGGGAGAAATGCCAAAGCCCCTGCAGGCAGGAAGGGAAGGGGAGGGGAGGGGAGGATCCAGGCGCTAGTAAATGCTCATTGTCTTATGTTATCTGGCACACAGGCTGTTGGAGTGGCATTTCGGGACACAGGAGGGAAATGCCTTTGTAACAGTTTTGGCCAGCAAAAGCACTGGATTACAGCTTCCATGATAACTGCAGTTGTGAGCAGCTAAAATGGTTTGTCAAAAGCAAGTAAAAAACACTAGGATTTTCACAGGATGGTTCCAAAGGTGCAAAGCTAAAAATCTTTTATTAAAGACAACAACAAGGGGAGTGCATTTTACCCACTCTTAATGGAATATTATTAACAGCCCTAGCATTTACTTTCTAAAGTGGCCTATGGACCCTTTCCAGACACTATTCTACCTTTATTTCAATTTCTTCTTGTTTATGGAACATTTTTAAACGCCGAAGTCATAGCTATTAAAACAGCACTTCCAAACGTGCTCTCCTAAGAGCCTCTGAGGGCTCTTCTCAGGCAGCAGGGTTACCACCCCTCCTGCAGGACTAAAAACCAGAATGAATTCCTAATATTTCCCCTCTATTTTTATGTGGTCCTTTTGGTAAACACAGCAGTGTAATTCATAGGCACGTAACTTGTGGTTTAGTTGTTACAGGGACATTTGCCACAGATTTAAAATAATCCTGAGACAGTGGAGGTTTTTTTTTTTTTCATCCAGTGTTTCAATTTTTGTCACTGCTCTTTTTGCCTCTCCTCGTCTGAGTCACAAGCTTGTGCATAACAGCATGGGAGCCACACAGCAGTTTATTTAAGTGCTTATTTGTGCTCCTCTGTAGAGACAAATCTGCACAGTTGCTTGTAATTTTTTCTTCCCCAATTGATCCTCAGCTCCAGCCTCCTGCAACTCATCTTTGACGTTACTATGAGTTTGCTGGTTTTGTGACTACAGAACAGACTCTGTTTGACATTGCTGCTGAGGGAAATGTATCTGTAGGGCAATTCCTCTTGAATCAGTGCCAGTCCTGCAGGAGTGACTTTGGCCCATTGTGTCCAAGCCACCTTCCCTGAGCTTTTGTTCCCTGAGGTGCACTCCTTTTCAACACCAGGAGCCCAAATGGTTTCTCCTGACAGTGTGGATTTCCCTCCACATAATGGCTTAAATTAAGTGTCTCTGCCCTTCAATAAATTGGGACATGTGTGACTGCCTCCCACACTGGCACACAGTACGAAAGTGAAAAATGAAAGAACGTGGACAAGAGTCCCTGGATATTTTCCACCATCCGGTCCTTAATGCCTGTCACTAGCGCCTTGCTTCCCACGCTGGCTGCCAAGCGGAGTCCAGGGGTTAAGGGGACAGCTGGGACGGTGAGGACTGTGCTGCAGCTCAGCTCCATTAAACCAAATACTCCTCTGCTGCAAAGAGACACTGAAATAGCTGTGCCGCCAGCATCTGCTTCCTCTTAAACATCTATTTTACTCCTACAGTTGACAGATGGACCAGTGATGGGAAGACAAACACCAAAAGCCTCAGGCTAATTTTGCTATTTTCGGAAAGTGAGAAATACGTGTATTTTTATCACTATCTTCATTTTTACTCTTTTCATTCAGCAAAGTCCAGAGCTACAGATCATATTTGAATTCACTTTCACAGGGTGGGAAGTAGAAGATGGAGGTGTCATGGTGTGGCTGAACTGAACCATTTCAGACATTTTCGTGGTTTTGCAGGCCTGCTGGATATTTCAAACATAATTAACACAGCTATTTTCAATGCAGAGACTACTAATGGAGTAGAAGGAGCTGTATTTGATTTTCCTGCCTGGAGTAAAGAGCTGCATTTCCCACCCTAGCCTGAAAAATGCTTCAGATAGTTCACAGTTTGGCTAGGCCCTTGGTTTAATTACAAGTCAAGCAGCACAATAATTTGCCGTAGTGCTGCTGCTGCCCAGCCTCAGCCTCTCGTGCATCCCTAGTTCCCCAGGCTGTGCCAGGGCCACTCCTGCCCTGCATCCAGCCCGGAATCGATAGGCTCCTCCGGGTGCTGGTGTGAGTCAGCAGTGATCGCACGGCAGTGCTCGCTAGGAAGGGCAGCGCTGCTGCAGATCCGGGTGAGTCAGTGAAACCAGATCGGCCCTATGGTGCTGGAAGGGACCTCCTGACTCGTGGGGCCCAGGCTCTGCAACCACAGGCAAACACGCAATAGGTGTTTGTGCTAGAGGGGTCGCAGTAGCCTGAAATACTCTCCTGTAATCACAGGCTGCAGACTAAAGCACTACGGAAGGGCAGGGACGGTGCCTAAATGCTTTCACTAATTATACATTTTCCACCCTTTCAAATATTCTTCTCTCGAATCTCAGAAACATGGCACTGCCGCTAGAAATCAGTTTATTCTGATGAGTCAGTGCTCATAGTATTATCCTGGCATGAGTAATTAAATCTTATTCTCCAGTCGTTCTGCCTCTTTAGTCACTGCCAGTTCTCATGCGTTCCTGGCTCGCTGCTCGCTCCTAGCGAGGGGGAGGCACTGGGCCAGTCAGCCATCAGCGGGACTCGCCACACTGCTAACACCCCAAGCACAGAATCAAAATCTACTGTCACCTGAACGAAACAGACTGGAGTTAGGTGGGGAATCCACCATGGGCAGGATCCGTTAAAACAAGAGCTAAACAGAACTGAATGCCAATATTGGAGGAACCAGCAGTTAATTATGATTGACTCAGGTAATGTTTGTTACAAATTACAAAAATTAACAATTGAAAGTAGAGTCAAAGGTATTTCTTATAGAATTAAATACTACTAATTTCTTTTTAAAACTGTATGGATAGGATTGGGCATTTGTGATATTTGTGTACTGTATATATCTCACTTAACTGAGGCACACGGGAGAGCAGTATTCTGCAGCACCTATAGCCTTCAATCTCCTTTTCCAGCCTTGCAAGCACACTGCCCCCATTCTTTAAATACAGTTCCTATTCTGGTCTTCCAGACAGCGACTACCAATCAGGCAATACACTGTATTGGACAAATCAATTAAGGCTCAGGTTGAGACCAAGACTCTCATTTTGGCTAATTTAAGGAATAAAATGCTTGGCATATTTTTCCTATCAATTATTTTGCAGCAATGACATGCTGTCCTCTTAGTGCTTTATCAGGTCAAGTGGATAATCTTCCCTTATCTCCTAAATATATTTTGTGTAATACCCTGAACAGCATTCACAGCTAACAAACATCTAATAAAATACAATTTTTTAAAAATGTATGTTCTAATTTTACAAAATACTAATTCATTATTTGTTTACTTAGTATCAAGATGTTACATTCTGCAAATAATTTCTTTAAACATGAAAATATTTTGGAGGTAATTCAGAACTAAAGTGTTGAATCTGGAATGTAAACAGAACACATCATCTGAACGCCAGACGTGCAGAGATGACACCCAGGTGCTTGCTAGACTATGCAGAGCCTATGAGAGCTGGCACAGAGGCTCCTAAATCTCTAGCTCAGTCTCGATCATGCAACAACTTTTTCCTGAGTTCAAAACTGAGGCTACTTGTGTTCTTCCTGAGGGGAAGATATCATCAGTTCAAGAGAATTCCTATAGTTAGGGAGAACTATTAAATTAGCCAATATGAAAATGTGGATCAAGCCCTGTTCTTCTTTATACCTTATTTTGCACTTAATTGTACTTAAAAAAATAGCACTTTTTTCAGCACTGCCAAGCACTCTCTTCTTTTGGGTTTTTCCTTTTGATACCTGGAATGTCAGAATTAAAACCGAACTTACCCTATCCTTTCAAGATTCCTATGCCTATTACATAGTAGAATCAAAGGGGGATAAAAAGACAGACAGCTGAGAGAAGGAATGAATTAAATGGAAATGGAATTTTGGTAGCATAAATGTGGCTGCAATAGATCTGCTATTTCTTCACTCTTTTCATCTCCAGAGTTGAACTGCATTCAAGTGAATATAGTAAGTGTTCTTTCTCTAAGCACACGGTGTTAGTGATTTTTTTGTCCAGCACATTCTCTCGACTTAAAGTCTAGCCAGTGAGAGCATTTTCATTATCTTGATAAAATTACAGGTATCCCATATAGCAGGAAGCATTCATTGTGCATGAACCAAAACAGAGTCATGACGTCCAGTTCCCTGTCAGCCTTTCACCATGACTGCACTGAACTGCCAGTAACTCAGAGGACAAATCTGCCAGGTAAAGCACACAGTGTGGGGGCTCTTGCAGCCATAGGCATCTTGCGACCCTGTTTTTTGCACCAGATTATTTATTGCTAGTTACCTCGACCACAACTGAGGAGATTCAATCTCATCCTCTCTTATGCCTGAAATTAAAAATAGTATCTTCTAGGCAAGTGCCCTGTCCATAAGCTAATTCTCTGCTGTATTTTGAGAGAAACTTGGGAAAAGCTTCTTCATTTGAAAAGCTTCTTCTTGAAGGTGTTCTCCTGTGCACTGTGGACATAAACCTCTGCTGCATAAAATCCAAAATTGGGTATATCTTAGTTGCCTAGTGTTTACAGTATTCACATGACTTGCCTTGTCCTAAGAACATTTGTGCATTCCTATATTAAATAGCCCCTGGATACAATGCAAGATCAACTCCTACAGCAGTGCAGGGAGGGAATGCACCCCCCACACCTGGGGCAGGAGCGAGCTGGACGGAGATGCTCAGCTGTGGCGCTTTCTCACGGCTGTGCTCATGGGTCACATACAGCCCCTTAACTTCAGGCAATAGAAAGAGCAACCAAAGAGGAAGATGCTGTACACTGTACATACCTGCAAGCTTAAGCAGCAGCTGAATGGAGCTCGACGCACAGTGATTTAGATGCCAAAGTTCCTTTCTGGATCTGGACCTTGGTGATCACATTTTTAAGCACAATGAAGCACACTGGATTTCAACAGGGGTTTTGTCATTGAACTCTGCTCCTTCTGCTCCTCCTTTTGCTTTCAAAAGACAGATTCATAATAAGATTACTATATGCCCATGATAATACTTGAAGTAGCATCTAAACAGATCAGGGGGATTCTTGGATAACTTGTATGTACTCAGGAGAAACTTTTTTTTTTTAGACAAAATGGCAGAATCCCTGCCCTAATTTTTTTTTTTTTTTTTCAGAAAAAGTCACAGTTAATTTATTTACTGTGTTTTACAGAGTTCTCAAGCAATTCTTTAATGTAAAAATTAACGTTCTTTTTCCAAATGTGAATAGCTCTATTGGGCATATAGCAAATGGCTAAAAACAAAATTACGTTTTACACTGGAACATTTGTTTCAATTTGTATTTACAAATACCTTGTTATAAACATAGTCAAAATGCCACAAAAATGTTTTCTCTAAAGAGAAATAAAGCCAGTTGTGTATTAGGCTGATTTTAGTAGTGCTGACATGGCAACATATATATTCATCAATTCCCTTTACCAGACAGTACCATAAGACAAAACTGTCGTGTTTCCAAGGACACCCCTCAAAAGCCTTGCAGTCCATTATTAAAGAATGCATCAGCATTCCTGTCAATAGACAGTATTTTCTTTTGATTTAGAAATGGGATATAATTTGAAAGCTAAATGTGCTTATCAAAATTGTGGGTTAATCAGGGCTGGTCTTCACCTGAGGCTCAGTGCTCATAACAGAAAGTCCCACCCCAGATCACTCCAGATGTAGTTTGGCCTACTTTTGCTTAAAGCTCTTTCTGTTCTCTTCACAGAGCTGGTGGAAAAGGTTAACAAGCTCAGTATGTTCTTATAGCTGAATTTACACGTGTTTTATATTATCAAGGCTTTTGCTTTGTCTAAATTATCTTGCCTCATCCTTACCTTGGATGATTCAACAGCAAGGACACAACGACACCAAGCAAGGAAGAAAAAAATACATCTTAAATGACGGACTGTTCTCCAGGCACTTTCCCAGGGAGGCTGCAGGGAGATACATGCAGATTAAGTCATCTTCATATTATCCAGCTCCTGGATCTGGCCTGGCAGGACCTCCTTGTGGACAGCTCCACTCACCACTTTCTCTTGTCAGCTAAGCCAAACCAAATTTGCCACCTCCCGTTGGCATGAGGCTCTGTGCATAGACTGCCATGTTCTGTGACATACAGATTCTGCAGGGTTAAGGACCTCTATATCCTTAATCCTTTAATAACCCTCAGGTTGTTACATTTTTTCAGACCTGACTGATAGGCGGCAGAAGTTACTGGAAGAATGCTGGAGGCTGGATGGAGGTGCTGGGATAACGGCTGACAGGGTCACACAGTATAATCGTATAGTCTCATATCCTTAGGAAACTTTTTTCCTGTTGTTGTCATTGTTTTTAATAAGGGAGTAAATTGATGTGAGAGAGAAAAGCTATTCCATGGAGAAAATCAAGAAAGGGGCAGTAAGGCAGCAATGCTCAGTGCAATTCTTTCTGCACTACTCGGTACTAGCATCATTAGTGTCATGAGGAACATCTCTCTGGGTAACCCTAAGAATTCACTGTTCCATCCACTGACTTGAATTTATCCCACATAGAGCAGACATATTTAGGAAAAAACTCCAGTCAAAGCCACATGATCCCATCATGGATTTATGCACAGAGCGATAACAAATACACAATAAAGTTAAAAAGTAATGAGAAGTCTAGCAGGTGGGCAAAGCACCAAAATAAACATTCCGATAAAAACACAGATTCAGCAAATCACCAAACTCAATGTGCTCTTAGGAATCTGGGCTTTATTTGAGCTAAATAAATTTGCTAAGACTGTTGATAAACTATTATAATACTAAGGCACAGAACACGACCAAGGACAAATCACAGAACCACAGAATGGTTGAGGATGGAAAGGACCTCTGGAGATCATCTAGTCCAACCTCCCTTTTCTCTTCTTCTTTTCTCAAGGCTGAACAGGCCCAGCTCTCTCAGCCTTTCCTTACAGGGAAGGTGCTCCAGTTCCCTAACCATCTTTGCAGCCCTATGCCAGACTCCTTCCATAGCTCCATGTCTCAAGCCCAGAACATAGTCCTGCAGATGTGGCCTCAACAGGGCTGACTATAAGGACTTCGCTTAGAAGTGAGTGAGTGGCACTGCAGCACTTTGTATTTGGCCTTTGTGGCAACTTCCAAGAGATCTTCAGTTCTCTGACTTGCTCTAGCTAGTTATCAGCACAGAAACAAGCCACACAGTGCTGCTTTCAGAAGAAGAGAGCTATCCCTTTCCCTTCTGTTCAGATTCCACTGCAGAATTAAAATAAAGGCCAGGTGTTGGCTACAGAGCTTCCAAAATCAAACAACCAGCCCAAATCCTGAAGAGTAGCCTCCCAAGCTGACAGCAGATCTTCCTTGAATGAAGGAAGCACTGGGGAAGCAAAGGCCCTTGGAGAACGGAGGTGAGAGGTGAGCGGCTCGCTGAAGCTTGGAGAATGCCTGGAAATGACACCACTCTAGTATTTGCCTGTGTGTTTTGGACTTTCCCATCTGCAAAACCTGCCTTTCCTTCTTGTCTGAATCGCGAATATTGGGCATATTTGGGACACAATATGCTTTCTGTTATTACAGTCAAGTATCGTAAAACACCATTTTTTTTTAGATAAGTCTTTAAAAGCTTTGCTGAATTCTGAATTCCTGTGGACTTTTCTACCCTTTACCTACTTCCAAAAAATTTGCTCCTACACATTTACTCTCAAGCTACATGGTCCGTTTCCTGTGTGACCACGGGGGCCTTAAAAGCATTTCCATGCCTTGCAGTGCAGCAATATAGGAACAGAGTATTGAGAGAGGAAGTGCTGAAGTCTATTACGGTCTCCTGCCAAAGAAAGAATGTGACCGCGTGGAAGGCATCTACTTATATCCTGTGTCAGAAAGATGACTCTTGTCCTCTTCATAGAAGTAAAAATAAATAAGGTTCAGGCTAAGTTCAACACTCTAAAGTTGCAGATTGGAAGCTCACAGTGTTGGTGAGAGACAACTAAGTTTTCCTGAGATACAAACCCCTTTTAAGGTTCAAAGTAACAAGCAAGTACAATCAGATAAAAGTGCACTGTGTAGATGAAGGACATGTCCTTTCAGTTAAGCGACTCGTACATTTGGGTTGGGCTTTTGGCTTTGTCTTTTAGAAGCACCACTACAGAATCTTTTCACAGAATTGCCCTTAGTCTATGCAAGATCTGTAGATCGGTGGAACTTGACTAAGTCGATAGAATAGACTGCTTTTCTGTCCAAACACTCGATTATAATGGTTTTAGATACAACTGTAGGTAGACTGCCAATTAAATTTTTATCCCCAACTCTTTTCAATAGGAAAGCTATTAATAAGTAGAAACCATTCCTTGGTCAAATCTTGCAAGTGGAACATACTCTTACCTCAGTGTTGGAGACAGAAACAACAAGTGAGAAGAATAAGGTGACTGCAAATTATTATGACTTTCCAAATCACAGGCCAAATAAGATAACTCAAAAAATGTTCCTTCTTTCTCTTCCATTCTCTTTATTCTCCCTTGCTACACTGTACATGAACATTGAGTTTAGACCAAAAGCAAGTTTGCTATGGTCTTCAATTCAAAATACTATAGTGATCTCAGACACAGAAACAATTTAGATTCACATATGAGCATTTTTCATGAAGCTTGGGAGATGGCAAACGGTAAAGTGGACAATCCTTTGCTTCAGATCAATCTGTATTGACCCATATTTTTCCTTTCTGTGTCCTGCAGTGAATCAAGATGGCTCTTCACAAGGAAAATAATGGTGGCTTGTAAAAACTTCTAAAAAATTTCAGTCTAAAAGGTAAGAATGAAGGAATTATTTTGTCTCCTAATGTGCAACTACCAAACTTCAGTAATAGCAGTAAAGTTTACAGAAAATGTCGGCTCCTTCATTCTGACTAGAGTGTGATTTGGTAACAGAAGCACTGTTACCAACACAGTACTGAAGCTAACCAAGATTTTTTGAATGAAGCTAGTTCAAAACATGAAGATACGTGCACTTGAACAGCACGCTTTATAGTTCACCGTGTCACTGAGACACCAGCCAGTTTATGTAGCATGTTACACATACACACAGAGGCCCTGAAGGGGCCTGCTGTAAGCCAAATATTTATTTTGTAGATTATACAGTGATATTTTTCTTTAAAATCTGTTCAGTCGCTTTCTTGCTGCTGTAGCGTGCTGCTGCCATTCAGGTCACATTGCACAGCTGGCCACATGTCCCACTCTGAAAAGCAGAATGTCTTTCCCATTCTGTGCTTTGACTTTGGCAGGTTGTAGCAGTGAGGGATAGTAGCTTGTGAGTCTCCACTCGGACGTACCTGGTAAGCCAAAGGTCCGGGCTCAGCCCTGGCGCCGTCCAAGTCACATAGCAGACCAAGAGCGCGGAGCTGGTTTTTGCAGCCTCCTGTCAGGCAGCCAGACCAAATCCTTTCAGGCACAGAGAGGGCATTTTCAGAATAAATAGCAATCAATCAGTGACAGATCAGACAAAACAGTGTGTTTCAGAAAGTTACTGTTCAGCAACAAAGACTAGAGGTATGAAGAGAAAAAGGATTCTCAGCTCTACAGAGCTATACTGAATACATTTTTTTTTCCCAAAAAGGAAGGAAATAAAATTTTACCAGCTGAGTGCATCTGACATTTTTTGAATGAACTCTTCCCCTTGTGGGAAAGATTAAAAAAAGGAGTTTGTTCTGTCTATTACATTATTATTTTCAGAATCCGTAAAGGCAGACATTTGCAACATGGTTGAACCTCTTGCAACTAGATGCACGTGGTCAGAAATCTGCACCCAAATGGTATCTGAGACTCCAGGGCAGATATATTTCCATGCAGGGACTGAGCCCAGAGAAACAAACCCTGGCATTTCTAACTCACTGGAGCAGTCTGGAAGAGGCTTTTGAATCTGCAAGGATCAGGGCTCAGAAACATCCAGTGAACATCAGCCCCGAGGCCTCACTCCAAATCTTTCACTCATTTGCCATTAAATAAACCATGGCCAACTTCAAAAGACCCCCAATTTTCTAAATGCACAACATTAATGCTTAGTTAGCAATGGAGAAGAAATTTCTTACAATACATTAACAGTGAAGTAACTATAACCTTTTACTAAAATAACTGCATTCAAAAGGAGTGGAATAATTTTGATCAGCTTCCATCTATTTGCTAATGTGCAAGTGGCTAAAAATATATATTTACCAATCGCAGGTAACATGAGTTTAATATATCAGCAAGAAACATAAGGTCAGTTAAAATGTAACTGAACAGCGTGACTGCAATCCTTGAAACAATGTTCAGAATAAAGTAGGAGTTATCTGTGGAACCTACCTGATTTGAGCATAGTTAGAGGGGAGCCTTTGAAAAACTGCCAATACAAACGATCCTTTTTGATAAAGTCTGCTGCGAGCATGATGAAATACAGCCGCTGGATCTGATTCATTTAAGGTTTCTGTCCTCTTTGGGCACCTCTTAAGTTAAAAAAAATAAAAAATAAAAAAAAAATATAAATTGGCCAAATCTAGACTGTTAACCTGAAGTAGGTATTGCCTAACTGCTTTTTATGTTTTACTAAACAATAATAAATATATTTTATATATGAAAATAAAATAAAAGATAAAAGATATTTATTCAACTGTGATGTTAATTAATAACTCTCTGATGGGCTAAGTTGGAGACCTCAGGATAGGACTGAATGATCAAAAGCAGAAGCGTTTCTCATTTGGTCTGCATTTGCTGCCTGTTCAAAAGTGCAAGCCCCGGTCTTTAATGCCAATGTTTTCAGAGGTACTTGGTGCTATTGCTAACAGCAGGCCTCTCCTTATCTACATACCTCCCATAAGACAGTTTTTTTTCAGCTATGTATTAGTGAAGTCTTGTGACTTCTACTTCTTTAACCCACTTATGATTAAATTCAAAAGACAGGCAGCAGTGGAAAGCTTTTCTATCTTTTTTTCTTTTTAAGTGGTTGGAGTGCAAGGATCATGGGCTCAAATATATGTTCCTTTTTATGCTAAGACAGGCTCACCTCACTTCCAGGCTTGACAGGATGAAGCTTCCCCTCTAGCAGAGGTGGCATGTGTAGGGCCCTACTGTCACCAGAATGTCATGGAAATCCCTGACGTTTCAGTCTTTGCTCCTTGCCTGGAGATGTCACAAAGCCAGCTCCCAGTGCACTGAAGAATCTGTTTTCAGAAGAATGTTCCCTAAGTGCCAAAGCAAGCCATAAAAACGCAGTGCCATAAAACCCCAGTCTAACACAGCAGCCCCACCTGCAGTGCCCAGTACCATGTGCAGACTTTGCTCTTGCAACCCGACACTCGCACAAGGAGTGGGAGACAGGGCACCAAAGCCCTGAGGCTCCGGGGAGCCCCTGCAGCACCCACTGCTACGGGAAACGGCGACGGCTCTTCCAGCTGTGCTGGGAAAACGATTCTTGCCAAGATTGCATGCTGGGTTTGAATAACACTCCAGCTAGCACAAAGTGTGAAATTCTTCTTAAGGTTTTCTTTTACATTTCAAGACACATTTTGCCACTACTGTCTTTCAAGTATATACAAGACAACCCTGCTGTGGCACAATAAACCATTCTGCTACTCTGGGTTTTCTGTATTTCAACACATTTTCCCAGATGCCACTCTTAGTCAAAATAGATATGCTCTTTCTACATTAGCAAGCAGAAACGTAAACACTCCACAGTTTAGATGAAATAAAAATGTCACGAACAACAATTCTTCCCTTTCTCTCCTGCCTTTCTAAGCAAGCATTTCAATTTGCCTCTAACCAAGTATTTAAACTTCTTTGAAGGCAATATTGCCAAAAATGAAATCATAAAGTGGCTTTCATTCCATCTTCATACCTGCAAACTGCGAAATACCGTAGCGTCCCGGTACTCGTTAGCTTATAGCCAGCCCTATTACCATTAACGTATTCAATTCTTGAAACCTCAGTGAACAGTAACAAAAAAACCCAAATTTTGATTAGAAGAAATGTACATTCTTTAAAATATTCCTAGCAGCCATAGGAAAATTTGTAATCTTCACACTCAAGATGTTAAAATTGTTTTGTCAACAGCCACAAGATGAGTTGGACCACATAGAGCTGAGTTTTGAGAGATGCCAATCAGAATTTCTCTGCTGACTGAGTTTGATCAGAGTTTTCAGTTCTCCTGGTTAAACGAACAGAGGCAGCTCTTTGCCAGCCGAGAGCAAATGCCTTTGGCCTTTGCCAGTTCTGAGCAAACTCTTGGGATGCTGCTTGGAGTGTTAAGAATAAGAAAACAGCTTGTGTTTCAGTGGCTATAATTGTCATTCCAGATGTCCTATGCCCATGTAGCTCTGACCAGAAACAATTTACAATGCTGAAAAGAAACCATGTTGATTTGTGTGATATCACCTAAACTAGCCATTTGGTGAAATTTAATGCAAGGTTAGGGGATATAGCTCAAGAAAATGGAGAGCTAGGACAAATGTTCACCTTTTCTAGACACAGAAAATACAGCCAGAAGTGTGCATATCGCTCCCGTGGTGTAGAAAAGTTCTTGCTACAAGTGCTCTTTAAAAGCGGGGCTCTTCAGCTGGCTGCTTCCTGAGATTTCCCTGTCCCTGGCAAGGGGTGGTGTTCTGAGCACGATAACTTGGGGCCAGGAGCTCCCCGCGCTCTGAGCACAGATGCCCGGAGGAAACTCTCCCCGTTACGAGGGCTGGTATCCTTTTCTCTGGACTTCTCCGCTCCCGCCTTGCCACTCATGGCGCTGCCGCCGTCCCTCTGCCACACCGAGGCGGCCCCGTTGTAATCATTGATTGTGTCAAAGCTGAATTTGTAAAAACGGAGCCAACAGAAGCTGGCAGTACCCTGTGTGCAGATAGTTTTTCAAAGGAAGGCAACAGAAAAACCAGCATCTGTTTATTCTGGCATCAAGACACTGTTACCACAGCTGAAAGCTCAGCTGTATTTGTTGTACACCCAGAATTATTTTCATTCTGCTTGCTATATTATCATTTCTCACAGACACACATTAATGTTCTTAAAATGAATAATATTTTGCAGCAAGAGATAATGTTTCTAAGGAAGCTTAATTCCAGTGAGGTTACCCAATTAATTACTCAGCAAGCAACAACGCTCCTTTATCACGGTTTGTGGCTCTCTACTATCTGATCTCGCTAAGTATTTAAAGCTTTTACTAAAACCCTGCATTGCTCCCACTTTTATTATTTTTAATGGGGAACCTAAGCCTGGAGAGATGATTAAGATTATCTGATTACTGCAGGGTCAATAATTCCCAGCCTTGCTGCAGCCTGGCCTAACTTGAGAAAATGAGCAACATGCCACAATTTGCAGGTACAGGTTGCATAACTTCAAAACAGAGCAGAAACAGAGCATGCTGCTGTTTTAAAAAATCCCGTCACAGGCCAAACACGTAGCTCTGGGCATGAGTTGACCATACTAAAGCCAAAAGCAAAATGCCAAGTTTACCTTCCTCCAGGTCTGTGGCTGCAGAGCAATCCGGAGGGAGCTGCAGCAAGGCGGGTTTGGAGCCGAGACGGGTCCCATGGCAGGAGACCGGGCGCCTGGCTGAATGGGACAGGCGAGCGGGGTGCGTGCGGGGACGCGGCTGCCTCGGCTGCCACCCTTCCTCCCTCCTTGCTGGAGGGGAAAGGCACCTGGTTGCCAGCCGGGCCACTCCTGGTGACTTCAGGCCGTGCAGAAGTAGCCTGGCACAGAGCCAGGAACCAGAATATAGGAGAATATATATATATAGGAGAATCAGAATATAGCCAGGAACTAGAAGCCAGCAGAGAGTGATTTCCTTCTGGGAATCAAGAGTTTCCTACTGGAATGAAAGAGCCCACCTTTACCACGATGCATTATTAGCACTAGCTGTTCTATAAAACATATTTTTTGCTGTCTTACAACTGTACTGCAGTGAAGTACTGCAAGACAGTAAAGATTATTACCTCTCTATCTTTAGACAGTCCCCGATTAAGAACTCTCTAATGTATTCTTCCACTACAGTATCTATTGTCTCCTCTCTAATGCACAATAGACATGTCACACACAACATAAACACATACTGTCATTCTATTGTATTTACCAAAAACATTTTTTTTGCTCATATTGTGAAACGACTTAAATTCAGAGCTAGATTTGTATCTTGCTCATATAAGTGCCAGATGCATTGAAACTACTAGATGCATTAGGAACCTATTAGGGGTCCCAAAATACAAATGAACTCTAACAATGAGTAGGTGAATTTTAAATAAATAGGTGCTTTACCAGGATTGGTTAATGCACCCTATACGATGTGTGGATGGTGGGAGGAAGGACTTATTTAGGGCACATCAGGATTTGCAACAGGTACCAGAGCCTGAGCCTGCAGTGTGCCATTTTTCAAATCACATTTTTCAGATAACATGTATGTATCAGTTCTGAATTCCATCTGCTCATTATCAGCTTCTTCCCCAGACCACGTACACTGCCAGGAAAATGTATTTTTATCACCTTCCTATTTGCTTTTCATCATACTAATCTTGAGCCAAGCTTCAAAAAGCATAACAGAGGGGGGATCCCTGCCCGACTTTTGCAAGAATTTTGTGAAGCCTGGAAAAGGGCTTGGAAAGGCAGATTTAGCATCAGGTAGGAACAATATCTAGCAAGTCTGCTAAAGAAGCATCTTATAAGTGGCCTTAGGAAAACAGGCCTTGCTGCTGGTAGCTGTTGCTTTCGACTTTAGCCACGGGCAGCTCTAGGAGCTGATCCTGCTCCTCAGGAGCAGCCTGACACGAAGGGACCAGGGACACGTACCCTGTGCTGGTGTCGACAGGGCAGCTCAGCTACTGCCATTGGCTCTTCCTTCCCAGTGCCTGATAGATGGGCTGGCTTTGCAGCCTCCCAAATCCTCCCATTGCTTGTGGTCTGACTCAAGTGGAAACACTACAGGGCCTGGTAGTGAATAGAGGAAAAAAAAAGTCTATTTGCCATTTTCTTCCACTTTTGACACTACTTGCTCAGCAAGTATAGTTGCTGCAAGAAGAAAAGGTGTATTAACACAGCTGACTGGCTTGGGCATTGCCCAGAAGAGGCTTCAGGAGCTGTTACTCTCAGCTCTAAGGACCAGTGCAAATCTATATTGTCACAATGAGAAATTTAGGTAAAAAGATCATCAACTCTGGTTGGTGGCACTTCACTCTCAGTCATTCACAATCTGCTGTGCTAACGTTTTAAGAGCAACCTGTGTAATCTGTCACTGAGGGTGGGAATGCTGCCCCTGGAAAGGCTCTTCAAGGAGAGTCTGAAACAGCATTTTCACCTGCCTCAAGCATATCCTGTGATACGAGGTATCTGATCCGTAACCTGACAGTTCATACCAACACCCTACTTTCAGATCATCATTACTCAGAGGGTGTCCTTGGCACAGGACATCATTCTTTCAGTTGCAAGTCAGGTCCGGCTCACACAAATGCATTCTGGCTTCGAGCTGGAGCAATGATGGTGGGTCAGCGCCTTCCCTGCCTGGACAGATCTTTGCTAGAAGACTGCAAGGAATGGAGCAGGACTGCCGGAAGATCCAAGAGAGAAGATCCAAGGCACTGCTGGTGTGGCCGCTCACCAGGAGAAAGCTCTAGCTGACAGACCGGGTCATCTGTGCCGGTCAGACAAGGTAGAGGAGGCAGAGCCCATAAATCCATTCCTAGCTAACAGGTATCAGGGATATAAATGTATCCTGCAGGTATCGATTGGGACATTATATAAGCACTATGATGTCCATAACGCATCAACTACAGCAGCAAGTGGAAATTCTACTGTGTTTCAGCTATATGTTAATTATATCCAAAAATTGAGGTAATTAGGTGGTGAGCTGCTCTTAGATAATAGAAGAGAAAGTGTTTAACAGAGATTTGAGTTTTAATGGAAGATTGGGCATGTTTTTGGAGATGCAATCCTTTCAAGGGGTTTTAAGCACAGATTTTTTTTTTTTCCACGTTAACCATCAACATTCCTCTGAGAAAACAGCCCTTCACATTAGAACAAGGAGTTTAAAAGGAGATAAAAGCATGGGACATATTCTTACCTAGTGTGAACCGGCACATTTAGACAATTTTAGGATGGCTCCATTTGTTTAAATGACTGTCTCCCTTCACACTCCTGTGAATCTCAGGTTTTGGTGCTGATGAAGTACGTGACCCAAGCAATTTCTCAAGTGAAATTTCATGTTAGCCATTGAAAAGCATTTACTGGCTTGAGTGGAGTCCAAATTCTTCAACATGTTTAGAAGACACCTGGTAAACACCAATCTCCTAGAAAAATAAAGATCAAGGAAGAGTGAACATCTAAGCAGCAAAAATATCTATTTCTGAATAAATAAAAAAACCCCTAAGCTGCAGAAGTCTTATTTGTACTAGGAGCATTTACAAACTACGATTTTGATGAGATCAAAGGTGATTTGTTGTATGTGCCCATCTTGAGACACCAGCAGAGACACACAGAAATTGCAAAGCTTACACATGCTGGATATTAACTTATTATTTCAGACTAATATTTCAAAACTTTAAATGTTCAGAAGTACACAACAATGTTGGAAGGCAGCATAGGTAGGGTAGAACACTCACAAAGCATTAAAGTTTGAAGAAAGAAAAATATCAAAAATTAGAAAATCAAATATATATTTTTATTGTCAAGTTTATATTCTTTACCTAAACTTATAACTTTTATAAATAAGGAAAGAATGAATTAAGCTGTTGAATTTAGGAATATGTTTTTATAAGTTAGTGAGCCTAGAAACAGTTGTGATAAAATCTCTGCCAATCAGGTTGTCAAACTGAAAAATTTTTCAAGCAAACCTTGAGTTTTATATTGACAGCGTTTTTATAAGTTGGCAACTACGGGACTTGCCTAAAGCCTGCTAAAATTGGTGGGGGATTTTTACCAACTTGAATAAGGATTTTAGCACGATACATTCCCTAGTGTGAATGGCACAATATTCTGAGCATCTCTCTTTGCAAAACTACTTGGAACTTTGTAATTGATATTGACTATTTTCAGTTTAGAAAATTTATATTAAAAATACAAAGCTTTATTGAGACTCTGAATGCATTTTTAAATAAAGAATTATTCAAAATTGCTAGCATTTAATTACTCTATACAGTAAAACCAGCTAGTAATAAAAATAGGACACCAGAAAGCATAAAATCTAATTTAGGGTATATTTATCATGCATTTTTGTGCAGTTTATGGAAATCTCTGCTCTTCTATGATGAGAATAATTCAGTAAGCACGTCCTCTCTGAGCTGTTCAAGTGCAAGGATTTTTCTACTAAAAATCTGCAATAAATACATACTGAAGTGAAGCTTGCTCAGTGGTTTATCTGCAGTCCGGGACAGCTTTCCCAGAGAAATGGCCTAGAGAGCACTCAGATATTCACTGCTAGTTGGGCTTCCACAGACACTCACCAAAAGAAGACAGAGATTTCTTCATACACTTTAGAAGTTGGAATTTGAGGGTGCCTTAACTGGCACTTCTTCACACAGAACTATAATAAAACGTGTAGGCAGCTAACTGAGATACTGGGAAGCAGCAGCAAGCATCAGTGATAAAGACTGTGGCTCTTCCACAAGAAGATGTCTGCAAAGATCCTGGAATTGGGAGAAAATCCCCTGCCCTACTAGGGAAAACAAGTAAGTCCAGAATGACACAGGGCCTTTCCTCAATGGCAGCCCAGGGCACTTACACTGCTCTGCCCTAGAGAGGAGGCATTTTCTGCACAGAACAGAAACTCTTGGCTGGTTCAAGGTGAGACAAGGCCTTGTTCTGAGGTTTATGATATTGCAAAAGGAACTAAATGCACCTAGAAGAATATAGCTTGCTTATATTATCATAAAACATGTCATTGTAAAGAAATTTGTGCTATGGAAAAATTTCCCATGTTGGTTTTTACACTATGCTCTCAATTTTCAACCAGTAAGGTCACCGTGACTTTTAATTTCTGCTACTTGTGCACACTGCTCAGAGTGTGAAGCGGGGCTTATTTTGCTGAGATGAAAAAGCAGAAGGCCCTAACTCACCCTGGCTCAGAAAGGAAGCTCGTATTTCATCTGGGCACATTTAACAAAAGCAAGTAGCAGAAATTAGAGCAGACCTCGTGCACCATTCACAAGGCTGAGGAGAACTCGGCTTCCTTTCACTCACCAACTCACTGCACGTACCTCGAAGGTGGGAGGTCCAAGCCCTGCCTGAGGCCAAACACAGGCCAGGAGCTCATGGGATGGAGGCGGCGGGTGCTCAGATCCCATTGCAGAAGACTCCAACTGTTGATCCGCTCCATGGCTGGCAAGTGCTCAGAGCACCAGAGCCGTCAGCGCGAAGCGGGTGGAAAAGCTTCGCTCCTCCCTTTCATGAACCGGGCTGTGGGGAGACATCATTTATGAGCTCAGAGTACCCATTAGAACTGTGGTTAATCCGGGGGCAAAGAAAATGCCTGGCAGAATCTGAAGGGGCAAAAGAAAATTGCTGTAGCTTTGAAAAGCTACAAATATGCAAAGCATTGCAGATATATCACACATACTTCATTTATGAAATGTAACAATTTCTGATATACTTGTTTCTCTTGCTGCAAAAATTGGACAAATCTACTAAAAAAGCAACTCATGAGTGAAATAAGTATTTAAGCTAGATGCTGTAGCTAATACTAAAGGCATGTATTGGTTACAAAGTAGTACACTGACCTAGAGTTACCTCTTGTTTTTCAATTCCCTTCGCCCAAAGTAATCCTGAGTTCTGCTTGTGGTCAGTCTGAGAAACTGACCAAAAATAATAATAATAAAAAAAAAATGAAGTACCAAAAAACCTTTTTTGATTACAGGTGAGTTGCAAATATGTGGTTCAGTGCTCCGTGATTCTCACTTCACAAACCATCTGTGCTAAAAAGAAGTTGAGGGACTTGGGAAAGAGTTACACACATTTACTACACATAAAAGGCACTTCAAGCTGAAACAACATCACTACACATTTTGGTCCTGTGTGAATTTTCAGGACAGAAATACATTTCAGATTAAATGTATGACAGTGGTTTCCATTTTAATTTTTTCTTCCCTCACATTAATGTTTAACCTGCACACATATAAACCTATGCACTGAAGTTGACTGCAGTGCATTACACCAATGAAAAGGGCAAGAGGTCTAGAAAACAATATAGGCCACCAAATTGTGATCGGGATGCAGAACTGCCTTCCACCACAGTGGAAAATTTGTAGTTTCTCTGTCAATAAATAGGGTAACAGTTAATGCTCACCAATAAATAGCAACCACCTGGCTAATAACTTGGCAGCAGCCTCTGACCCTTCCCAACTGTAAGAATCTCCTGCTTCACATTTTCCACCTTAACTCTGCTGTGAAAAGACGCAAAGGTGCAAGTTGACTTGAAATCATTACAAAGATACCAAGATCCAACTAATTAAGGATGCCTAATTAAAAAGAAATCAGCACATTAGGACATTGCATTTATGATAACCTTAGGACAACTCGAGTTGTCCTGAAAACTAAAGTTCATGGAAAAAAGTCCTGAAAACATGAATAAATTAAGCTAAAAAAGCAGATAAACTTTTTTTCCTCCCATAATGATCTCTAAAAGAAATGACTTGTGAATACAAAGTCACTAATCTCATCAGTTTAGTAATAAATCTACAGGACAATTCCTTTGTTCCTGACCACCTAGTAATTCCTAGCAAAGCTCCTTTGAACAAGGGCGGCAAATCAAACAGAGAATAGAGGCAAGACGTTCCGAGCGCTGCGGCCGGCTTGCCGGCTCTGCCGGACATGGAGAGGCAGCGGCAATTCCAAAGGGGAACGGGAGCAGGCCCGAAGGGGCTGGGGCAGGCCAGCACCCCGCAGCAGGAGCCGGCGCTCCCTGCACCGCGGGCACAGCAAGGAGCCCGCGCGTGGACCCCACCCCGGCAGCTTCAGCACCCCAGAGAGGGCTGCGAGGGCAGCACCCCCGGCCCTGCCGGCTGGGCAAACACTGACTGCTCAGGCTATTTAAACTCAGACCATTTTAATGAGGCTTGGTTAAAAATTGCTCAGTACAGACAGATTCAACAGAGATGCTGTTCACTGCCTAACTGTTGTGCAATAAGTTGGGATTTCACATGGTCCACATGGGTCGGTCACATGAAACTTCATATGATTGTAGATGGAGCTTGATAAGTTCTAGCCAGGAATGAGAACTAGGAAGAAGAAATCGAAATAGTGACTGATTTGAAATACACAGGGCTGCCCTGCACGTACCTCTCCCAGACAGGCCTTATGTAACTTGGGAGAACCACATCCTCTGCCTGGCTCCTCAGAGACCCGTGAAACAGGAGATCTGGGCTCCTTCTGGGGCAAGATCTGGAGAAGGGGAGGGCCCGGCTTGGTGCAGCGGTTGCTGGAGGTGGTCACGGCGAGTGGTGGGGGCAGCACGGACCTGGGGAGGAACAGGCTCTCCTCAGAGCGGCAGCCATCGTGCTGTGGAAGGGGAAGTCCAAATGGTTCAAATGAAAATAACACAGGGAAGGCAAAGAGTGCAAGGTTGAATGGACTGAATGGACTGCCATGAGAACCAGGGTGAGCTTGACCTATAAGGGGCCAAATGGACACTAAACTCTCCCATCATCTCTGTCCCTCTCAGCCTCCAACCATTCTTTTAAAAGCCAAGGCCTTTACAAGGCTGAGCTACAACCCTGACACGACACTCAACCCCTTTTCCTTATTAACATTGGAACCACTTTGATTTATGAAAGCGTACTACAAGAGACGATTCACTCGTGAAGAAAGAAGTCTGTTGAGATCCCTTAAATTATCTTACGCCTTAAGAAAACACAAAGTAAAACCAAGTTCTACACTGAAAAGGAGAGGGAAAAATAATCCATAGGTCACAAAAAGCTGTGGGATGATATAGAGAAGTTGTAGGTTCCCCAACAAAAGAAAGATGAAACCAGCGTTGTGTTTTTTCTTTTTAACACCTGTGAAAAATGCCACAAGGAACAAGACTACATTCTGAAGTGCAGTGTATGAAATGCACTCACTGAACACAGACACAAGAGAAAGAGTGCACACTAATATATTTAGCATGTTGGGGGTTAGGAGATCGGAGAGAGGCAAAAAAACTAAAAAAATCCTGAAATATCAATTTAATATTTAACCTGCTGCTGTTGCATCACTCATTTTTTGGTTACATGCCATTGTGTAACAGTAGCTCAGGCATCAAAAAGCGGGGGCGAGAATAAGGACTAGAATGCATTTACTAGCAGAGCTGAGCTGATTTTGCCTCAACAACTTGATTTTAGGATGATGCTTAGCTTTTAGAAGCAGATATAATAAAAGCGGGCCTTCAAAATAATTTCACTAAGCTATTACCCTTGGAGCTGTAAGTTCCTGGGCAACACCCAAGACTGCTGATGCAACTAAGTTGACTTTTTGAAAAGTTTTTACTATTTTGCCTTTACATTTAGTCATCCACTTTTAAGGAAAAGTTCTATAGTATTAATTATTGTTTTACCATATTATTATTATTATAGCCTTAATTATAGTTTAGTAGTTCTCTTACCTGCCAAGTCAACGGACGTGTGAAGTCATCAACTACAAAAACAAAATGAAAAGCCCATTCAATAAACAAAAGAAATCCACTCACTCAAATCTCCTGTTTAACTTCTTAGTTTCTTTCAGCTTAAAAAAAATCTCTTGCCAGCCACCTTACTCCGCATTCTAAATGGAAAAAAGGCCAACATACTATTTGCAGCTCTCTCACAGCCAGTAGATGGCTACAAAGAAAATACGTGAAAATATGTGAAATGACTTTTCTAGATAAAAACAGCAACATTAAAAGAAATATTAATCTATCCCAAGTTAAGCTTACTAAATAGAGCACTAAAAAATCATAAAGCACAGACGTGAAATACATTCTTAATATTTTATGGCGGCTTGATACATAGTGTATTTGGAGAGAAGAGGTAGAGACTGTTCATTTAGAACTAAAAGCTAGCTGGCTTTTCTCAACTGCTTTTACTTCCTCTTGGAGTAATATGGAATTCCATGCTTTTCCTCACACATTAAAGCCATCCTGTTTTATGAAGGCTGTAGAGCATCCAACTCCACCATGACGGATTACTACTTCTCTTACCAAAGTGAAATGTGTAATGATGAACAAGATGCATTTAGTATCACAGGATGTGCCAGTTGGATACCCCTCGTTTTGATCTCCAGACAGCCTGGAGATGATGATCACGATGATATCATCAATGCCTTCCCTTCTCAGCATGACCAGTGCTCTTGATATATCTACCCATCTTTTGAGGTCAGCTATTGAACCCCCTTACGTCCCCAGGCAGAGTGAAAGCTGCCATTGCACTCTGAAAACGAGGTGTGCCAGGCTAGAAGAGAGACACAAAATCAAGACTAAGATCTACACATCTGAGTGTAAAAACAATTGTGCTTTGGCTAATCTATATCCAGCTATATTAATTATCCTTATATCCTTATTATTATTATTATTATTATATCCTTATATCTTATATCCTTATATCCTTATATTATTATATTATATATATTATATTATTATATCCTTATAATTATTATTAATTATAGGGCACAGAACACTCACAGATCCTGCTCTCTGCATTAAAACTTGACATAAAATGAAAAATCAGTGAGTATTCTAGACTATCTGGTATACTAGGCCAACTCATTCATTGACAAGAATGATATAAACACCATAACTACAAATAGTTCTGTCCTGATACTGTCTACAGCTATTGCCTAACTTGTACCAGCCACCCTTTAAGCAAGGAAGGCAGAAGATGGCAGATCAGATTTTCAAATCCATTATGATCAATTTTGGAAACCTGAAATTAAATAAGGCCAGAAATGGCAATGTTTGATTTAACAACTGCACAATTTTAATACATAAAAATAGATACTAATTAATGAACAAATTTATACAAATCAGATTTCTTTTGTATGGTACAAAACAGTGATGGAGATAAAAAGAATTGCTGAATTACAGGGCAAGACAGAAGGACAACAAAAAAGTCATTGAAGAAAATTTTTAAGTGGTCAGAGGCTTATTTCATAAATAAGTGCAATGCTTTCATTTAACAAATACAAAACTTACTATTTAATTTATTAACATCAGGAAATATATAAAATGTCATTACATGATAGTATCTTATTTAAAAACTGACGCGAATACAATAGCCTTCTTAGAATTCTGAGGTAATAATTACACAGTAAATCAAAAAAGCTTTAATAAATAAAACCAAACCCAAGACAGTGCAATTCAGTGGAAATAAGATAAAGCTTTTATTTTAATAATAGATAAATAGTTATTAAAATTGGGCTTAAGCCATAAAAAAATATTTTGGCTAATGTGCCTTGTTTTCAGCTAACTGTATAGCTATTCATGAGCCAACATTCCACAATTCCCGCTCTACAGAGGGAGAAAGGATGCTGCTTGTTTCCAGTTTTCTTACCTACATCCTCTTCTGCTGTTAGGGTCAAGCAATTCTAAATTTCTGCCTAGTTCACTCAGTGGAAGGGCAAAAATTTCATTTCTTTAACATCTCAATTCCTGTAAATTGAAATCTATTTTAAAAACTCCATTTTTGAAAGAAACTGCATACATTTCCCAGTTTTGAAGTGCTGCTTTTAACACAGACAGTGCTATCTTAATTTTGTTCCAAGCTCAAGTCAATGGATTCTAGTACTTGTTTCAGCCAGAGTACAATTAATACAGTGCCAGTTATTTTAAAGTATCCCACTATTTGTCTCTTCTTTAAGAAATTAATAAAAGCATTGCTGTCTTCTCTAGAGAAGAGAATACAATTAAATTTCCCCTTAACTATATAAGAAAACTCCTAATGGCTTTGGGACTAAAGTTTAGACAAATGAAGTTGTTCATCACGGGGAAAATCTGCGGGCTGTATGCATATAAAGGGAAAACAAGAAATATTTTGATATTACTGAAAATAAGTAATTGACTACAGACAATAAAAAAATATTTGAGCATCCAACTCCTGGTAGAAGTCAACTGGGAAAGCTGACAAGTTAGATGCCTAAATATCTTGAATGATCTAGGCCTCACGTATAAATTACAGAAATCATCTATAGAGCAAATGGTAGCTTTTTATATGAAAAGCCCACTGTAAATTAGCACTATATGCTAATAAATTCTGTTTAATGAATAAACATTTTAGAACCATTTTTTTTCTCCCAACTTCTACTTTACTAATTCTGAACAGGCATGCTTTTTTTTTCTTTTGGTCAAATCTAGTTTGTGCAGAGAAAACTTAAAAATACAGCCTTTGGGGGTTGATCTTCAGGCTAATGGAGTTTTCAACTTTCTGCTGAAATGTTATTGTCTTCATTTATGTTATAGCTTAAGACTTTCAAAGTTAATTAAAGGATGGGAGCATGATACACTATTTCATTTTTTTCTTGTGTTGCAGATTTCTTTCTTTTCTCAAAATATTTTAATGTGTGGAATTTGTTTTAAATATCTGGTTTTGTTTACTCTATGAAACAGATTTGAAAGGAGGAACATAGAAACTGTTCAGTACCTGTAGTTTGATTTTGAATTCACTTAACCTGAAAATTACCTCTAAAACCTCCATGTACAGTCAATCCAGTTGATCTGTAAAAGCTGAATATAGAACATTTAAAACCTTTTCTTAATAAAAAATAAACTTTTAGCAGTAAATGACACTATCAAAACTGTATTTGTTTACTGGCAGTTATTTACATGCTTCTTAGCTTGTTTAACAGAGAATGAAAACCATAATATTAAAACTGCATACATTTTATAAAGATTAAAATTCCTATTTGCCTTTGTGAAAATATGGCTACATGCTGTATGTTACACTCTACTGTTCATGTTCATTGAAGACATTCTACCACTGGGATTAGTTAATCAAGAAATACTCTGTATATTACTTCCCAGTGGGATACACATGATGTAAAGTAATTATGGTTAATGATAAAGTGCTATTAGGAATCACCAGGAATGAGCTATAACTTAGAACTTGCTTTAATCCTTTTTTTTTAAACAAATATACCAACTTTTTGTTGGAAGAATACTTTCTCTAACAAAGCAAGCAGTAAATGTATTGCTATACAGCAAAAAAAAAAAAAGAAACCCAAAAAAAAACCCAAACCAAAAAAAGCCCCACAGACTTCATATTTAATTTAAAAAAGTTGGGTGACACTAGCACAGTACCAAGAGACATAACAATGAAAAGCTTAAAGGCACAATCAGAAGAGAGTGAATGCTACATAAAAACGCTGTTCTTGCAGTACTTTGTCTCATTCTAGACCAAATCCCTCTGCATTTGAAATTCCAATTATCAACTTTTGCTTCAGCTCTTTCTTGTTCTTGTAAGGAGGGAGACAAAGTTGATTGAAGCAGGTATGGGCCACAGGTAACCTAAAAAAAAAAGCAGGACTGTCATTTACCTACACGTTTCCAGTTAAACATTACTTTAAAAAAGAAACCTTATAAAATAAACATTCATGCTAGTGCTACTCTTCAAGTTATGCTGGCTTATGACTTCAAGTTATGACTACTGCCAGTCACCTGCATCTCTGGAGCTGGGGCTGGTTTAATTGCCTGCAATCCCATTCTCCTCTGTTTCTTTTTGGTTAAATTGGAAACATTCCTTACAGGTTTTCCATACTCCAAGGATGCTTGCCATATATTACACATACTCGTCATATAAAATACTCAGTAATAAATTTGGAATAATCAGAATCTGCAGCGTGCAGAATGAAGTGGAGCATGGAGTACGCATGGACACAACCAGATGGACCAGAGTTACTGTAAGGATACAGAAGGCTGAAAGTTCAGCGTGGTGGGATACATCCTTGCAGACACATGTCAGTGCAATGCACTGAGGAGCTGACTGAATCCCTGGAAAAACAAGAGTTCCAATATTTTGGTCCTAGTCAAATCAATTTTTGAACTTGTGAGATTCTTCTGAGTGCTAAACTTGCAGGCGTAGGAGTCTCTTCAGACTGCCTGGCTGAAACACCACCCATCACTAAGAGGGCTTAGTTTGGTGAGAACTATTCTCCAGTATCAGAAAAGCTTGTCATCAATACCAGATGTCAGCAACGCCAGCCTTACAGCCACAGGCAGGCAGAAACCACGGGCTCCTCCTGCCCTTTACACACTCCAGTGACAAGCAGGAGGGCACGATGGAACTACACGCTCTGCTCCTTCAGCCCGAGCGATGCAGCACCAACGTGCCCGTGGCCGTCAGGACCGTGGCAGCGCACTGCAAGCACTGCCTGGCGGCACACAGGCCTGCATAGCTCTAACACACATACTGCTTTCACACATTTCAAGAAAAACAGCAAGTAACAGGGAAATTAAGATGACTTTTTAAACAGACCCTTATATTCATTTAACATATTGCTACAATCAGTTATTTGAACAAAGTATTAGTCATGATTAAAACAAGTGGAGATGGCACGTACACAGCTCAGGTCTCCACAGAAAACCATTAAAATTGTGACCTAAAAACATAATAAAAACACTTAAAAGGAACTATATTGCAAGCTTGAGAAAGGAGGCTAAGCCAGAAGTTTTTGCTGAAGAAGCTTCAGAACCAGTAACTTTTGGAGACAGCTTTCCAAACTAAACAAATTTCCTCCATTATTGAGAGGGAAAATATCAACTGGAAAGTATGAGGATTTTTTTTTTCAATTTCACTTCAATACAAAATAAAGCACCACCAGAAATCTAAGTACTTGTCAGGGACTTCAATTTAACTTTCACAATGAAGTTACAGGCTGCTTTGTTCCTGGTGCATAGGAGCAACCTCGGCATTAGCAATTCACTTACTCACTGGAGACCATAAAGGAACACTACGTCTTTACCAGTCTTACATGTTAAAATCCTTATTTAGTCCGTCAAGAAATAACGTAAATGTTTTTCTGCAGCTGCATAGGCTGCTATTCATTATGACAAGCAGACTCAATGATTTCAGAAAAAATTATGGTGATTCACAGCTTATTTTAATTAACTCAGCTGTCATGCTAGGAACACTAAAGCTAATAGTTCCTTTGTACTGAAGACATTTAAGGTAAAACTTAATAAATAAGTAATTTCTGGACTCCAAAGTAAGTACTGCCTAGAGAATTGATTTTGTATTAGATAATCATCTGCTAAGTTTAGCTATTCAATAAATGGGTTTACCCACATAATGAAGACAACCTAGACTGTACAGTTTTTCTCCCTTATAAGTTAGGGGATTTTTTTTATTGTTGTTGTTTGTTTGTTTTCTATTAAAGCATTCAAGAGCTACAAGGACTGTCTAAGGAAAGAATTTAAGAATGAAATAAAAGAATCCAGAAGATTATTTACCAATCAGTGGATGTTTCACTCTTTGAGATCTTGAAATTCAAATCAGCCATCCCTCCCACAGGTACTCTATCACTTCCTGTAGCAAAATGTAGCAGCTTCTTTTGAAGGTCAAGAGAAAATCCAAGTACTACATCCCAAAAGTATCTATATCCAAGACAGAGCAAGAATAAAACGGTGCAAAGTAAAATATCCTGATAAAGCATGAGAACAATACGACTGCAAATATTATATGATAAATTTTAACTAGCTACAAGTTTAATTAATGCAATAAGTAGGACATCAGTATTATCCTAATATGTAAAGCTTTGAAAAAATTCCTGGGGATTTGACACATACACCACTATGAATTTTGCAATGATGCACTGTCAAATGATGCCCCGAACCACTTACCTATGAAAAATAAGTGTTGTCCTACTATTATAAATATCCTGAGTGTCAAATAACATTAGAAGAGAAAGGCATTTTTTAGAAGATTGGATAAAATTTCACCATGAAGGATTTTGAAACTACTGTTCTTTTAGACTACTTTCAATTCAAACTGGTTATATTCTTCTAAAGATACCCAGCAGCACATTATATCATTAAAGCTCTAAATGTTCCTACTTGCAGATAAATTATGTCTTTTTGTCTTATTTGGAAACACATTTTTAAAGCTTCAATCATTTATGATTCATTCTCAGACTATATTTAAAGAAGAGATTATTCCCAACAGTCTACCATCTTAATGTGTTTTAAAATTCAGTATTTAGAATGAGGGGAAAACACAAAGGAAAGAAAAAAGAGCCTACCGTATAGTAAGATCAGTTTTCTGGTAGCCCTCATATTGGGTACTTCGTTGTAAAGCCGACATATCCAGTTCAGGGCTACCACAGACAAGAATTTCAACCTCTTCTGGACGAAGTAGCTGTCAGAAATTAATTGCAAAATATTTAATTTTTGTTAAGGATTAAAAGCGCTGCTATAAGATTTATACAAAAAATATTTAAAATATTTTGCTGGCACTACAGAAATTTAAAAATATTCAAAGATAAATTCAGAACTTTGATCTGGCATTGTCTCACAGAAAAATAGATTTCTGAATATTGATGAATGCCTTACTACATATATAGTGAAAAGCAGAGTTACTGGAAACCATCATATTTTAGCGTATTTCTTTTGACTCTCATTTCTTTACCATTGTTACATTTATTACACTGACTTGCTTGTCCTCCAGTTACGTTACCAAAGAGGAAGTCAGGAAGAAAATCAGTTTTGAGACTTTTTTTTTTCCCCTTACAATTTCTATTTACACCCAAATTGGTTGTTGAGGAGCAGCGGCAGAGGGCACCTGATTCTTCATTAGAAACACTACCGTGCAATGGCAATACATAAAACAATGAACCATGTTAAATGACTGCTAAACTTACACTAGTAGAACCTACTTCTTAATCATTTACTACAATATTGTTAAGCTGCATGAAAGTACTTCATGGCATTTCAATGGATTTTCAGTCTCCTTCCTGAAACTTCCTTGCAGTTCGTCACATTTCACTTTGCTGCAAGTGTGTCATATTTGGCTAATTTCACAGGAATGCAGAAATTCTCATGCAAATTATAATCGCCTCTTCCTTCTCTTCTTACTGCACAAGGAACAATGTAAAATATAAAAGATACACCAACAGCCAAATAGGACTGAATACACAAGAATCTATCATCAGTCTCTATTCTTCCTGCAGAACATAATGTGGGTGTTTGGAGCTTTACTGCTTGTGACTGTAGGCAACACACACAATCCTTGTGAACGGTCATGAGAGCTTGTGAACTGCCAGCAAATACATGCTGTTAAGCATAAAATAATTGGTGGACATTTTTATCCATTTCTAAAGGATCACTAAAGGTATCAGTTCATTGCCTGCCTTATTATTTCTGTTCTTGGACTCTTGGGATGCTTGCAGACCCAGGGCATTATACATATACACACCCTACAAACATGGGATTTTATTCTTAAAAGGAGTTAGGCATAACTTGGCTGTGGTCTACTGTGTTACTCTGTTCTCCCCCAGTCTATTCCACAAGCACGTTACTGTTAAATAATGCCCTCAAATCTATGACTTTTACTACTTTGTTATCTTCTCTTTTCTCTTGTAAAATTACTGATAGGCCCAACAACAAAAAGAAAAGAAAAAAACCTATGTCTGAGCCTGTGCCTCTTCAGAATCAAAACAAACATCTCCATGCAGTTGTAATTAGAGATTTACTCAACTACATGGATTAATCAAGATTCTTTAGGAACCCTAAAAATAACTGCTAGAGCTATTGAGTAACTGGCATCATTTAGACATTTTCAGGATTGAAGGTGAAGTGAAAAATTATGCTGCACTTTATTCTTACCAGTAGCGCGTATGAAGCACAGACACTATGAAATCCAAAATAGAAAGCTGCAAACTGCTTGTAGATTGATTTGTTGAGAAGAAAATCAACATAAAGCTGCACATACTCTAAAGAGAAAAACATTTTAATTTTTTTGTTACATAAAAGTTTTATACAATCATTTGTTATAATAATTCAAATTGCACTCAATTTATAAAAATGAACACATATTATTCAAGTGCTGTTAAATTACTGTTAAAGTTGGTAGGTATACCAGAAAGAAATTTAAGAATTTTAAGAATTTCAGTTTCACACTTTGTTAAACAAAATGTAAAAGCATAATGGGATAAATGGATATATTTAAGTATGTCGAGGATATGTAATTAATATGTACTGTAAGTACCTTTTCTATTCTGATTTGTAACAGGAATTTTATCTCCATTTGGCTTTAGGTTGTAGGATTTTATAACACCAAATTCTTCCTGAAAAACCTAGGGAAAGAGGATTTAAGCTCAGTGCCAGAGAACATGTTCATATACTCACAAATGATGAAACTTTTCTTTATTACTAAAAATATTTAATCTGTTTCTCCCTTTAGAAAATATTGCAATTATAAGTTGTTGGGTTTTTTTTAATTAAACCTTACAGCTTCCAACAATTCCAGGGACTAAGCCAGGGATTGCCAGGGGATGGTGTCACGGGAAGCTCAAAGCTAGAAACGCAGCACTAGCAGGAGGTGGGACCCTGGCAGTCAATACTTAGGTTGACACGGCTGGACGCCCTGCAACATGGGACGGGCTGCCGCGTGCCTAAGCCCAAGGGCTCTGCTGGAGCTTTCATCCCAGCCACTTATATCCCAAGCTCTCAGCAAGCACGCTCTGTGGGCCGCTGCAGAAACACAGGAACACTGTTTACAAGCTACTGAAGTGGTTTGAGAATCACTTAACAGCCGTGTATGTAATGACCTGAAAGGTTGAGTAAAAATCCTCTTCAACATTGCCTTCGTAGGCTAGAAGTTCACTTAGTCCATGGGCCAATTCCTACAACAACAGTAAAAAAAAAAAAAATTTAGTAAGCTTGCAACATTAAAGGATTTGCTTTGCAAGGGCATGTCAGAATCATTATTCCATACAAAGAGTCTTGGAGGGGGGAAAAAAAAAAAAGCTATTCAAAATGCTTATGTATATGAAAAGAGAGAAAAACAGTGCCTAAATAGTGTATTTAAAAGTGATTTTTTTTTTCTCTTCCTTTTAATTTCAATCTAAGTTGTTGAAATTTCCTTAATTGTCCTTTCTACTATGGAAAATATGTCCAGAACATTCATGCTGAACTTTAGTACTCTAACTTCAGGCAAAGCAGATCTTACAAAATTCTACCATGCTCAAGAAGGTGCAGAATTCCTGTGTTCAGTGAGACTGTTTATCAGTCAGTGCAAATTAAGCAGTTGTTGTGAAGCTGTCTATGATTCACACATTAAGTTAAATATGACACACTAAATAGTAAATTAGCCTCTAAAAACACATAATACTTACTGGCATAACTTGAATCAGGTCTTCCAATGCAACATCACAGATGCCTACAAGTGTATTATGATCACAGGGAACAATGGGAGGACTCAACAGTTTCTTGTAACAGCAAGGTGGGAAACGAATATCCAGGGTGATGCTGTTATATACAGCAAGTCCCATAAGCTACACAGGCCAAAGGTTAAGGGCAGAAAAACTCGCATCCTTACTGTAGTTGGTATTTTAATTAATTTGGAAAAATATATTCTACTATTTCCCGAGTGTACTCAACAGATTGTAAATACACTGACAGAAGCTATTTGAGTTTCTTGGACTTATATTCCTTTAAACACAATTCTATATTTCCACTAGGTAATAATTAAAACAGTCAAGTTATGTACATTGAAAAGAACATTTGAAATGTTTCATCATAATGAATAAAAGTATTCCCTGAAGCAATTGTTTCAAAGTATTGTTTTCATAAAAAAATTGTTTGGATAGAAAAAAATGTATAATTACAAATATAGATTTTTTTAATTCAAAAATTCCAGAGAGGGGGAAAAGTGATTTTTCTTCTGAATAAAATTAAAAACATATAAGTGCCTGTGCTGGCACTACAGTTCATCAACTAGCCCATTTAGAAATATCTGACAAAACATTACAGTCACAGAATTTGTGAAAATAAGGGTGGGAGAGAACAAGATTCTATCCTAGTTAAAAAAAAAAAAAAAGAAAGAAACTGTTTTCTCTACTCAGACTTGTATTTTTGCTGCCAGATTTGCAATTATAGCCCAACTGTTTTAGCTTCATATCGAGGACAACAAACTCAAGAATATCCCACACTTTGTCAGAAATATTAAACATGTAAAACAAACACAAAGCCAGCATAATTCTCAATTAGTTTCAATTAAGTAGATGAATCATCTAATTTGGTCCCTTTTACCCCATATTGATGTTAATTAATAACTTAAGCCTATTTCTGGATAAATGAGGCAATGCCTTCCATGTCCTTTATAGGTTGTTCAAATAAGGTATGTCAAAACATTAAGTAATGAGTTACCTGAGCTAATGATTTGTAATACAGATTTGAATTACACCAAAAATTAGCACAATAGGCCCCACTACTCAGCTTTCTATTAGTTAAATGGGACATCATCATCTCATTATTAGCAGGTCTGAGAACTTCGTCATCTGGCACAACAGAAACCCTAGGAAATAAACCTACGCTCAAGGGAGCGTTTGGCTTCCACTCAGTTAATCGCCCAGGCCCAAACACACACATACTGATAACAGGGATTTAAAGAAATTAATGAAGCACGGATGTACACTGGCTTGCTCATGTTTACCAAATGACACCGAAAAACCTGACTATGTAAAAAAATGACTGCATACGTGTAACAAGCTGCTCCTGCAATCTTAATTCTAGTAATTTCCTACTGCAAACTGTACCACACATCTCCTCATACACAAATGAGTGTAGGAGTATCTTGCTGGTTTATAGTTCTTCGGAATGGCATTCTTTTTCCATGTTCGAAGCGGGGCATCCTTGTGTAGATGACATCAGGAGGAGGTGGCAGCAGCTCTCGGTGCCCCTCTGAGCTCCGGTCACGGCTCCCGATCCGCCTGCTCACACAGCACCGTCTAGCGAAGGTGAAAGGATACAGCGCCCACGAGCCGGAACTCAGAGTAGTTGTCACACTTAAAGCTGCTGAACCAGTGGCAGTGCGAATCCTTGTGGTACGTGAACATACCTGTAAACACAGGGACGTTGCTCATTGCAGAGCTTCACAAAAGGCCACACTAAACCTTTTCTTTCCCCTCAGATACACCCTTACAGGTGTGTCTGTTGGCATTATCTCCATGCTTGTGTTCAATCCTGTATCCCATTCTTCCACAGGAGAAACAGTGGAGATTCTCACCACAAAGATCACCAAACGCAGCTCCAAAATAGGATCAAAGGCATCAAATGCCTGACAGGCATTAGTGCAGTATGTGCTTCAATACCTCTAATAACAGACGTTCTACGTCACCTCTGTGACATCTATTTCACTGCTTTATAACCTGCCCCGTCAGAAACGGAACTATCCTAAAACTTCTGCACTGTAATGTAAGCCCACTTTTTTCCTACCTTCCAACATCAACAGCAAAACACTATCTTTAAAAACAGTGGCAGGGATCTCACAATGCAAATACTGCAAGCTGTATCTATCTTAGAATAGAGAGCTGTAGAAAGTCTTTCTTATAGGCACACTAGCAAGAAAGGAGTATTCTTCATATTCATGTGGCCAAAAATTAAATTAGAGAAGTTATAAAACAACTCCCCCCAAAAAACTAAAATAAATATCAAAACATTTATTGCCCTAAATTTTAAAGGTACAGCCTACTAAATCAAGACTACTAAAATCAGGACTGTAAAATGATATGACTATTTACATCAGATAGATTTTATTTTTAAGAGCAATAGAAAGGAAAAAAATCAATGGAAGGAAACCATATAACAGCTTTAAGAAGCAGGAAGAATTGTCAAAGCAGCAAGAAAACTGATTTATACACTTGTTAAGCAAGTGCCAAGAATGAAATTAACTTCAATCCATAACTATATTGGAGGGTATGTTTTAATTTGTTGAGGCTGAATGGGCCTGCGATTTAATACTGTTTTCACAGTCAGCGTGTAAACAAAAGCACTAAATAGTCCTAAGGATATCTAATATGTAGCATGTAATTTCATTTCCCTTTTGAAAGGCAGAGAAAAAAAATACAGATTTATATAACAATCAAACTCCTTGGTAAAAAAAAATACATATATATATACACTTATATATTTTTATATATGTATAGGCAATAACAAGGTCCCCCATCCTTCCAAGCTTCCCTGGCAGACACTATTTGCAATTTAAGCATTAAAGACTCAGATTATACAGACCCTTTCCAAGGGACGAGAGCAACTCCAACTCTCCTCCCTCACTTGGCTGATAGTCATATCACTGAAAGAATTTACACTTTAAAGTGAGAAAATCTGCCAAAGCTGGTGAAAAAACCTACTCTCAAATGTTTCCAAACTCATCAGTTAACAAGCTCTGCTGACAACACATTTTTATTAACAAAACTGTCAAGCTTACCGAACAATTTCTCCAGGATAAATTGTTTCCTATTATGTTTGTTATTACTAAATATTATGTCTCCACATAGGCCCTTTTTTACTAGGCCGTATTTACTAAGTAAATAATGATCTCAGCAGGTGAGAGATATTTCTGGCTTAAAACTGTGGATTTTTTTTTTTAAGGAGTCCTATAAACAACCAAGTATCATGCATTTGTGGGGCACAAACACCTCCAGACAGGCAGAAAGGCTCTTGTGCTCTATAAAGGACTGGCAGGTGTCATATCACAAATACAAATATTCAAGGCCCAAGTTTTTTATTCACAAAGGTGTCATGCTTGAGCTTACAGATACTAAATTATCAGCGAAACTGAAACAATTGATACGTATCAATTGGCCACCAAAATCAGCAGCTTTCCACAATCCTGCACGGTAACATCACTCAACTGCAGCTAATTCTGAAAAACAGGGAGATAAGGGGAGATCCTCTAAAGCAGCAACATGAGGAGAGCTGAGGGCAGAGTAAAGCAGGACAGGAGAAGGAAGAGTCAAGAACAGCAGGTAAGAACAAATACATTTGGCCTTACAAGCTCTTGAGTATTTACTAAGCTACCTACCTCAAAGGTAGTTATATGTTCTTCTCTATTTTTGGGATAAGACGACCATCATTTCAAGCAAAGAACACATTAAACTAAATGGGAAGATTCTTATTCCTATCCTGTTCCAAAGACAGAAATATTCTCCACATATATACTTGTATTTATCTTAGAAAATTTCCAAGGACAAAGCAACATCTGAATGGCTGGACCAACTTGTGCTTATTCCCTCAGTTTGTAAAGAAACTCCCATAAGAACTAACCTCCCGTTCACTAACCCCCATAAGAACTACTCGAGCAAGAAACTGAAAGCACCTGCTTAAAGGCCCCATTCCATCTGAGCTGTGACAGATGGAAACCATCTCTGCCCCATTCCATGAAACACTTGCTGGCTTTCCCCCATCTGCAAAAGATGTGTCAATGGATTTCTTTTCAAGTCCACTCTGACTTTCAAGTCCGCTCTGTACTCAAGTAGTCACTAGCCAAGGGATTATAACAAAATACAAACACTGAGCCTCTGGTTTGTGAGATGAGTCCTAAAAGGCATAATCCTACTTTTCATTCCAATTCCATTGATGAGAAATTTGTTCAGCTTCTCATTTTGTCATAACACTGAAATCAATGTGGTCTCAGTTTCTCAAGAACACTCCAACCTCCTTGTCAAAAATCCAAAAATCTTCCGAGTTCTTCAATATGTCCCACTATTCTCATCCGCTATCTCCTAAGGCTAAAATTCTTCCTAAATAAATTAGTGACATGCCCCCTTTTTTGTACCATAACATTTATTAATTTGCCTGCCTGATATTTGACTAATAAAAATTCATATCCATCCCCAATGTGTTAACTTAAAATGAACAATTTTAAAACTTGAACTTAGAACAATTATGTGGACTCACCATAGTCTGGATGAAAAATTTGTCGAATTAGGAGGAGAAACCATTCTTTTGTCAGGCCACCCATATCAAGACCAGCTTCTCCCACAAACGTGACTTTCAACTTCTTTTTCAGATCTGCCCTCTTCCTGGCCAACTATTACAAAACAGCATGATTAAAACAAAGCAGACTTAACATTATGACAACTTCTAGACATCTAGACACAAAGAACACACTTCTCATTTCTACAGCTCTCACTAGAAAGCTCTAAGCTAGTAATTTGCATAATCTCCTACCAATAAGTCATAACTGCATTATGAAAAAAATCACATGGGGAAGCAGGTCTCATGACCTCTTGACACCATCAACTTACTTGCATAGAATGTTTCTCTACAGACTACAGAAACAACTGAATGGTTTGCAAAGCAGCCTCCTAACGAGCTAACAGATCCTAGAAGCCCTGGAACTGAGTCTGTCTGGAACAGTTAAAAAAACAGCAAAAAAACCCCCACCACACAACACACATATCCTTGCATCCGATCCTTGCATCCTTGCTTTGGAAATGTTTAGCAAATAAGGTGGTAACTAAAATAGTCAACATTTGGACACACCACTTCTCAGCACAGGATATCTGCCAGCAAATACCAACTGTCTCCCAAAGCCAGCTTTTAGACTATAGTAACACCTTTTTTTCATTACTTTTCAGTCCTAAAAGACTATATGCAGCATTTCATCCATGTATGCAAGAGCTCTGCAAAGAGCAAGATTACAGCCTTTCACAATTACCATTGACCATGCAGATAATGTCGTTGTCCAATTCTCCTCTAAAACAGTAATTACCACCCAGCTCCAGAGAAAGGTTTTAAACCAATTAAGATGATGCATATGCTAAAACAAGTATAGTTTTCAGCTGCTTAAGTAAATCTCAGGTGTGTAAGTTTTACATGCATAGGTATCTGTATTTGATTTTTTTTAAACTAGTTGAAGTAATTCTCCTTTGCAAATTGTTTTTCAAGCTTCAAACAAAATAATACATCCCTTCTTTCCATTTCCCAATCTTTTGACAGTATATGAATTTTATAGTATATTTTTAGTCATCACTGAGCAGGGCAGAAGAAATTATTAGAAGCAAATAGGAGCAGGTTTTGGCTTTTGGAACTCTTGTAGCTACTCAGTTTTGCCAGTGTGACAAATGCCTTACAACCGACAATGCCTTAAATAAAGCAGTTCATAGATCTTCCATTTTAGGAGATAAGACTGATGTCAATCTGACAGAAAATATTAAGCTTATGTTTTCTGAACATGAGGAAGCAGAACTGTCTTGATATGTTTTCACCTTTTCACCATTTGAAACAATTTTTCAACCCCATTAGACTATTTTTTTGTGATTTTGTTTTTTCTACTGTGGAAGTAGATTACGCAATGAGATTTCATTACCTACTGTTAATTTTAAAAGTTTCCACGGATGTATCTCTTTTCTTAAAAAGGGAAAATAAGTATATTAGGAGCATGAGAAATTTAAAATGAAGATATGAAGTTAATAAAGTCTAAAATAAATATTACAGGATACAGAAGTTAGTGGAAGAAAAGAATAAAAGCATTTCAAGAATTAGATTAGAACCAATTCACCCAGTGATTAGACTTGCCACTTAGTCTTGGTCCTTCTCCCATGGAGCATATTACCATAATTTGATTATTATGCACAGTATCATTAGAGAAAAAATAAAAACAAGCACCCCAGACTGTGTAGCCTGCCAACATGTATTCTCATTGTGGGCTTAGCTATGGAAGAGCATAAGGACAGAAAAAGGTCAGAATGCCCAACTCTATTCTCCACACAAAAATTCAGTTACTTTAATATATGAAGTAACATTTCCCAGCTCTTTGTACAGAAGGATTTAATTGCTTATACTGAAATCACAGCACAATGGCTACTCTGCAGTGACACTCCGCTTAATTACATTTCAATACCTCATCAAGTGAATCACTAACAAGGTGCGTCCTCCTCACTTTCACATTTAGGAACAACATATTCATGTCAGGCTTCTGTCTGCGAGAGACTTTGTCCACAAGGCTTTGCTATTTGAATGGAAAAGAAACATCTTACTGGCGTCTTCATTTAAAAAACAAGGCATCACACTGACTAAATGTAGGAAATGTTTAGTATATGGCATGAGAGACATTACCCTAATATGATAAATATTCAATACTTGTAAAAGGTGGATAGCAATAAAATCTCTTTTCTACTACAAGTATCATTTATATCATTATAGCAAACTTACCAGGAAGTCTAAAAGAGAAAGTGGCAAAAATCTTCTAAATTCCTCAGAAAGTTATATACACACAAGATTCCAGAGACTGGCCTGTGTTTTACTTATCTATCAGAGGACAGGTCCAGCAGGACAGCAATTGGGATGCGCTGCTCTCACAAGGAGCATCAGGGAAACCCGTCGTATCTACCATCTGCAGGAAGTCACCAAGGAAGGAGGCAGAAAAGGTCTCTTTCAAAAGGAAAGAGAGAGTCCCCAAAGAGACCTCTTCTGTGCCTTGCAAACATAAGGTTGCATTTTGATCTTCAGTGCCAATACATCTTTACACATAAATTGGCAGTGGGACACAAATTCTCAGGAGAAATTCTCATTTTTCTCTTAATTATTGTGTTAACTAAACTGGTCATGCTCTCATGAGCATTTGTGATGAAGTGCCCTGTAGGACATGTTGCCAAAAATTTAAAAAATTATCATGGATTAGACACAAACATATATCCCTGAATAACTTACCCGTGCGATACTTATCATCTGTTGTTCTGAATCCCTTTGAATAATAACTTTTTTTGCTGCTATTGAAATAATAAATGGGTATTGACAGAAAGAAAACCTGAATGATAAATAAGAAAAAAGGTAACATTTCCTAAAAATCATAAAAGAGTAAACCTTTGCACTACTATTCCATACCCTTCATCCCTCTACCAATAATAATTTGTAAATAGCTGCTATTCTTGTTATATACATATGCAGTCCAGTAAAACTCAATTCAGTTAAAATAATATGAGCAGAAATTCTACTCAGCAATAATATGTATTCTATCCATCTTTTTGCTTAGCACAGCTCAATAGTTCTAAGAAAATGTAATTCGCCAGTTACAGATGGCAGGAAGCATCTCCTGCTCTGAATTCTACATTTTATTGCTACATTGAACTAACAAAAAAGCAAACATCACCTTACCAAGTACAACCAAAACAACTACCTCAGTGTTGGATTCTCAGATACACAGTACATATTTCTCTTTGGGCTTATTTGCTGCAGATTTGCCTTCCAAAAAGCACTTACTTTCCACAGATCTGTTTGATTCGATCTGAGGCCACAGGTGCTCAGTATTTCTAAAATTTCAGATGCCATCAACATTCTACTGCAGTCAAATAACACCAGAGATTTTGAAAAACTTCAGAAACCCTTGGGGTACATGGTCATTTTAGTAAGTCAGGTAATACTTCTAGCTCAGAAAAAAACCCCTAATTTAGAAAAAAAAAATATACATATATATAAACTAACAAGCTTCTATATAACTAATAAGCTTTTACAGGTTTGTGAACCTGCAATGTCAGCAATAATGCCGGCAGCATTTAATATATATTTTGTTTGACCATGCATAAACGTTATATTAACGTTATGGTATTCAACAGAATACAACAGCTTCTCTTTCCCCAAGACTCGCTGTGCAGTAGGTGAAAATTTGCATTCCAGATGTATCCAAACTCTAGAGCAGTCCAATTAAGCAGCTAAGCAGCTTAATAACGATGAAGTAACTAAAAATATAAAATGTCTTTACCTTGGTAAATATCATGTAGGTATATTCAAAATCTCTAAAGTCAGTAGTTTATACTGTTAGTACTGAGAAGCATATATACAAAAAACATACAGTCTAAGATGCAAGCCTAAACTTATATTTTGCACTCAATTTGAAGTTAATTCTTTCACTTTTGATCCCAAATTATTTCTGACTATGATGCAGACACTGTAAAGAGGCACACACAACTTCTACAGTAGAAATCTTTAAGTCTTCTATATTACCTTTAATATTCTTTTTTTTTCCTACCAATTCTGCCTAGTTTAAGGAAATTTATACAGATAATTGTTGTTGGAATACAAATATCTGACAATGGTTACAAAATTTCATTAGGCCGTCTCAGTTATCACCAATATATCATCTTGTTCTGCATTACCTTTGCAGGGCACTTGTGTGATTACTTTTTCTTGTCTCAGGTGCATGTAAACCCAAGCTAATGCGGCCTTCCTCAGGAGATGAACTTAAAATTTGGATGTTTTATTTATTTATTTATTCTCCATTTAGCTGGCTAACCCCAGCTGAACAATTGCTGACAGGGCCAGGGATACAGGCAGGCAGGAGGAGCTGGGACATTCACCAGAAGTTCATACTTAGGCAACTGAACTAAGTTTCAGACCCTATATGCATGCTCTGAATTCTGCCCATGAGGTCTGGTTCCTACTGCCTTAACAGCAGAAACCAACCAACCAACCAACCAACCAACCAACCAACCTCTCAGCCCTTTTGTGCATTTGCATGTGGGTGCCAACGCGGCCAGACAGTATCCGTGCAAAAGGCAGTGTGATGCTCAGCATCACCGAGAGACTAATACTTTGAGACTACATAAAACCTATGCTACACTTACTACTATCCTTTATGATGTTAGTTTTCCTTCTTCTTTAACTTCTCAAGCAGAATATCAGCAAAAAGATTAAACACCTATTTCTCTATATGTTTCTCAATAAAACTCTCACAAGAGAAATACTTATAATCTTGATCCTGTTCATGTTATTCTCTTTTCAAGAAACGGAAAATGTCCCGTGGAATCATTTGGACTACAGAAATTCACATAAGGAGATGCTTAAGATTTTTTCAGGATCAAAATTACAAATAGCATACAAAGAATAACACATTTTTCTGTTAAGTTGTAATGCACACATGATTCTCTCTGGTTATATTAGAAACTAAAATAATATGTTCACAATAAAATGCAGTTAGTACAAAAAAGCAAAGAAGTCCATATCAATAATAAATTACTATCCATTTTAGAAAGGTGGAATATTAGTTTTACCACATTGAACCTCAAATTTATCCACAGTCTGTAAAGAAGTGTTAGGATCTTTTACTAGAAAAGACAATATTTAATACGATATACATATATAAAAATAGTGAAAGAGACGAAATACTACTTAATAAAAAATCTATTTTCCTTTCTTACCTATGAGAATTCCCATAACATTGCCAGTTATGATATTCTTCCATAAGATCAATATGATCAAGGGTAGAATTATAGAAATCCGTGTATGAAATGATAGAAGGACTACTTAGACTATTTGCAGCATCTGAAAACAAAACACAAAGGCCTTCAAAACACTATCCTGATTAAGCATATCTGTTTCTAGGCATTCTGAGCACTAATGACCTTAGAAAGTCGTAAAATAAATCAGCTGCTAACAACACTGTCTCAGTATTAGCCACAAAATTACAACATAATGCCATATGTACTCTAATAAATATCTGTAAAAATAATAATCTCCCAGCTCAGTCCACCTATTAAAACAAAAGTTCAATAAAAACAAACAAAAAAACCCAAAAAAACCAAGAGCAAATCCTCTAGAGCACTTGATTCCAGACAATTTAGTCAGTGACTCTCATTATGATAAGGAGTCATGGATGATGATTAATGTCATATTCTGATGAAACCTATGAAAAAGCACTTTAAAATATGGATATTTTATACAACAACACTTACCTTCAAACACACCTATGTCTACAACCTCTACAGGCTTTCTATGCAAGTTACCCGTATGAGGTTGATGACTCTCTGCTAAAGGGTCTCAAAAGGAAACCCTAACCACAGGCTACCTCTGCAGACTTTTGTTTGAATGACCTTCAGTTGTTGCTACAGGAAGAAACTATCCATAGCAATTCTTTATTAAAAGGTGAACGCGAAGACTGTTTCTGCTTACAAATGCAGAGACGCTTTTGGGTATCCTGTTTTACAGTACTTGTTACTGTACTATCATCCCTGTCACTTTCCCTCTCAAGAGAGGTATATACTGTCTCATTCAAACCATATAAATATACACATGTGTGTGTATATATAAACACACACACACAAAGAAAAAAAAACCTACTAAATAAAGCCAGAACTTTGGTTGCTGATGGAATCCACCAGGTACACTTCATCATGGGTGGAAACTCTTCAGGTTTTGCAGGAAACAAGCGCAAAGAAATAAATTGCAGTAACCTGTCCACCAGCTGCTTGAACCTCCTCTGGGCAATCCTAGAGCAAAAATGCTGAAGTTACTCTCATGTGATCACTGCCTACAACAAAGCCCACCCTACCACCATTTCAACACTATTTGCTGGAGGATATGTTTTTGTCCTACACATAACAACAAAATTATAAAGTCTGAAGCAGCATGCTTTTAATATTAGCACACAGAAATGCTCTTCAGTGCAAAAACACTCTTCAAATAAGCCTTTTAATATGTGCAATTTAAAAAAAGTACATATGCATTCATTAATTGATCTTTTAGTTACCAAAATGCTAATTTTAAGTTATTACAAAAACAGAACTATTTCACTGTACAATCTGCATACTCAGCAATTCCCATTTTTAACTGATATTCTGAATGAACAGAATGAACACTGAAACACTTGTGACAAATGCACATTTTAATTTACATGCTATATCCCTTCTACAATCACAGCAAAAAATGTATAAGCATGTATATATTCACATACTTAGATGCATTAAAAAAGCTCTTATTTTTAAGTGATTAATTTTCTGATGCTTGTTTCAAGCATTAAAAATATTGATCTCTTATAATCTACAAAAACCCCTGACCTTATCCATGAGAATAAATGTAATTTGGAAAAGCTGTTCCAAATGAAATGATAGTTACCGCAGTTTTAAGCAAACGTGAACTTTTTCGGGAGGGCAGTGAGAAGGGGCACACACATACATCTGCCTATGCATGTAAGCCCTATCCCTGCACTGAGGGAATCCGTAATTAACAGATTCCCTAGGAGATACAGCAGTTTCTAATATGGATGCTTCAACCTCCTTATCCCCAGGCACTGTAAAACAGACATCACGTATGCAAACTTAAGAGATAATCTTTTAGACAATTATACTCATAAATGACTTCATTAGGCTGGTGATATTAGATTTCTTTTCCTGTTAATTAAAGATTAATGGCTTAACTACACTCTCTCATCACCTTTTAACTGTATGAAGAAAGGAATTGCTTTCATTTGTGGTTTTCATGCTCTAGAGCAAAGCTACAGTAACTTTTGGAAATAATGCATAAAAAGTTTTAGTTAAACAAAAGCCAAAGACATTTGCATTAATAATGTATTCTGAATATCTCTTTAAAAAAAGAATCTTATATAAATTATTTTGCAATGAAGGCATTTATTTTCTTTATTTATAAAAATATTTTATACATTCTATACTATTTGCATCTATAAATCAGTATCACTTAGTGGACTATGTCCAAATGTGCTTTGATAACAGCAAAAACAATCTCTATAGTCAACTTAATTAATCTTCATATAATTTAAGGTATAAAACAGTCAACATAAATGGAAATACAGTAACAATTGTAATCCTAAGAAAATGGATTGTATTTTTATTTTATTTTTATTTTTACTTTTTAGACCAGTGCACTAGGAAATGATGGTCAGCTTCTGTTAAGGCTGCTATCTGTCTTAGCAAGTGAGCATAGATGACATAGGTAGAAGTGTTACTAAATTGAGGATTCTGAAAAAGATTAAAAAAAGTGTTAGATTAACAAACTGCATAAGGGGAAAAAAAGTCATTAGGATTGTTTTTTATCTGCTTGTTGTTGCCAATACAACCATCCAGAAAAGTCTAATCCAGAAAACTGCCACATCATTGGAAGACTATGAAAAAATATTAATTACAAATTCTATCGAAATAAAAAATACATAACTCCTTTATTGTAAAAGTATATACTTTTTGGTCTTTAAAAGAAAGCCCACAGGAAATAAACCCAAAACTCAGCTTATTTATTTACTTGCTATTCATATACCATATAGTCATACATTACATCCCTCCAAGTGACGGGATTTGCATCTCAGTAAGTGTATTCTAGTAGCTCCTACCTTCAAGCATATCAGTTTCAACTTTCTCTCTTATGTACAAGTCCAAATCATTCCCTCCTTTCAGCAACGTATACTCCACATAATCCACAGCCAGTATAGCACCCCAGAGAAGAATACTTCTCTAAATTTTAATTACCAAGTGACCTTTTACATTAACAGCAGATTGGAATGAGTTTAATGATAAATTATTCCAAGAACACCAAAAAAATGGCATATAATGAATCTTTCCAGAGGACCAAAGTTACCACATGCCAATAAATCAAACTTGGACACAAGGAGGAAATAAGAAAAAGAAAATTGCTCTTTCAAACCACAATACGATAGAAATAACTGCATGTCTAAGTGCCCTTATTCATAGTTTTAGCCTATGCACCATTTCCCCATCAATTTTCACTAAGCTCCCCTTCCCATCATGCATAGCCTAGACTTTTCCTGTATTCTATTACATTCTTACAACACCAAATTAAATGTGATGTTTCTCATTTATAGTGTACTAAGTATTCTGTTTGCATAGTATACTGGTTTATAGATTATAAATTATACATACAAATACTTAAAGATATTTTTCTTACCTGTAGAAGTATACAATATGCCCTAAGATCATCTTTTGTTCGTGGCCTAAGAATGAACAGAATGAGAAGCAGAATCTTGTAGGTACCTTGGTACCTTATACACACACATTAATAGCCATGAAAACAAGCATTTTAGGACTCAACTTCGCTTTGCCAATACTTGTACATCATGCTCAGGAATAAGCTATGATGGCCTCTCTCTCTCGTGGTATAACACAAGAGGGGAGAAAAAAATCAGAAACGAAAAGGCAGAAATCTACACTCTTGTCTATCTCAGAAGATGAGAGACAAAAATATTTCCTCCATCCTTGGGATTTTCTGCCACAATTCTCTATAATTTATACACTGGCATCCCTCTATACATCTTGCTGCTCATCTACTTCAAGACTTCCACAAAACCAAAAATACAATGTGCTAGCAGCACAGAGAGGGCAATACAGGGCACAGAAAAGAACAGGCAGGGGCTGCGTCACAAGTGACTGAAAGGGGCTGCATCTTTTCATGATTCAAACTACTCATTTTTGTTTCTATTACTTTTTGCTAAAAATCTTTCCTTCTCATAAACTCCTGACTTCTGGCTATTTCCTTCTGCACCGGGTACCTCCTTCTGTGCTGCTGCCAGGTGTGTGTAATGTTGGGAAGCGAATTTCAGGTCGAGGAAGTGATCTGGGTTAGAACCAGCTTGGGGGGACTGAAGAGAGAGGAGGTGGTTTATCCAGGATCAATTCTCTAATTCATCTCACAGTTCAGATGCCCAACAGACTGCCTTGGCACAAGGAAATCGCATTTTAGGCGGGGAAAGGAATGTTGTCTGCTTCTCAGGAGTTCAATGCTACCTCACAGCGTTAAAGGTGCATTTCAGCAGACCTGCCTGCCTAAAGGAGACAAGCTCTTCTTAGTCACGTAAGTTATATCAGATTTTCTTTCTTTGGCCAAAATAGTAGAATAAAAGACAAAAAAAACCCCAACGTTGTAGGTGGAACAGCACTAATGTAAAAAATGCTTATAATTACCCTTTCCATTCCTGTAACAGACCATTAATTATTCCCTTTAGGACTGACTTCTGAACATCTTGAGGCTACAAAAAGAGAAGGTGGGAGTTAAAAAAACCAAACAAATGTCATGGTGTTAGACAAACTTATTTTTGTAGTTCAATAAGAGTGATATCCTCATAACTAAAGACTAAGTGAAATATTAGAAATGGTGACAAAACTAACCTTACCACACTGTCAGTTATACCACCTAGAATCAGCAGATCAAGTACTGCCAACTAGCACTAAGCGTTCTAGCCAGCTGCAAAGCTGGGGAGAGGGGAGTAAGGAGGAATCCTGTGTCCAGACAACAAGCCAAAGGCACCAGCAAAATTGACTGTCACCTACTCTTAGGGCTAAGGTGCAAGTCTGGCACGCTGCAACATCCCACAGAGGAGAGTGCTGAACTGCAGGGTATGCAGTGGTATATTGCATATTAGCAATAGTCACAGGGATATATGAAGACTAAAAAAAGGAGTCAAGCAAGGGGACCTAAATTAAGCAGCGATACCCTTATCATTCACTTGCTGATCAGCTTAAAAACTGTAACCATCATTCAATGCTATTCTTGCCCTCTATTTGATAACAACAGGATACACTTGCTGCTGCCTGGTTCTCACAGTTCATTATTTCCTTTACTCCCCCACCACACAGTGTCCCACCAGAGTCATGTCATATCTTGCAGGAAGCTTCTGAGATCTACCACATCACAAGTAGCAAGTTTCATCTCCTTTTACAGGAGCAATTTGCATGATTCTACTGCAATTCTCATGGGACCATTGTAAGTGTGTTTTGAGAGATTCTTCAGAAATCATGCCTACCTGAGAAAAACCTGTGGTGTAATTGCTTCTTATCATATTTCTTCACTGAAATAATTGTTAAAATGTTTTAAAACATGAGTTCTTTTTTTCTACTTACAGTATTTAATAAGGCATCATAGACAACATTCACAAATTTTGCATTGATTCCAGAGTCTTCAATGGTATTAAATGGAAAATTGGCATCTTTCTGCAAGTTAGACAGGAAATGAAGCATTTTGGTTTTGAAATATATTGAATATTTTAGCTTTCTTTAAAAAAGAGTTTAAGAGCATGTTTTTAAAAAAACACATGTGCATAACCATTTTCCTTAGAAAAACATAAGAATCTAAGTCACTTTTATTAGTAGTATTTGAAAGATAAAATTAAAGAATGAATCTTACATACTGGCAAAAATCACATAGCTCCACTAACCACACGTACAAATCTAAAATGTACGAGTACCTTTAACAAGCTGTATAGTTTCTCATCTTCCATGTTTGCTATAGATTCTTTATCAGACAAGAGCAACAGTCATCATCATTCAGCAGTTATTTTGCCCAAATTCAAACCCTACAGCCAATATGAAATATCATAAGCATGCTTTGCTCTGTAACAGGCAGGAAATATTCAGTATGGAGCCAAAAGATTTTTTCACTCACAGATATGACCAAGCAAAACTGAGTATGCAACCACGGCACAAGAATAGTAATATTTCCTGAGCCCAACTTGCACTTTTTTAGGGACAGAGAAATTCAGTTCTTGGGTCTACCTTGGCCCCAGCATCAGCTGGCACTCTTAAACCAGTTTATGCAGAAAGTACTAAGCAGTCATAGTGTCACAAACCAAACACTTGCATTTTAAAGCTACACATACACTTGAAATGCAGTTACTTGATCTGAAATGAATACATCATTGGAAGTCTAACAACAGCAGATGAGATCATGATAAAACTATCTTAATTGGTCTAAGTCAACTGATTAGCCAAAATTCTTAACATCATGATTGTCCAAATATTTTGAAGATGAAAAGCATAAAATGCTAAATAATATTATGAATTATTTTCTACCTTAAATGCAGCATTTATCTCCAGGAAAGAATCAAATGATGTAGAATAAAAATCATGTACCGCTTTCCAGTCTCCTGATGACTTAGCTTTTTCCACATCATCCCTAGAAATAATGTATTAAAATTTTTGCAATCAAATATAAACGCTCAACCTTCCCAACAACAGATACTAAATGCCTTTAAAGAATAAAAAAGAGAGACAAGTGTAAGATCAATATCTTTCTTGTAAAGTCATGGTCTTACAAGAAAACAGAAGCATAGGTTGTGCTTGAGACATCTGAGTAACATCTCTTACTCAAAAACATTCATTTACAGTGCCACAGGTCAGTGTGATAAGGCAAACCATCAGCAGAATAGATTTATGCTGAAGTGAAGAATATGCTGAATTGAATAATTATGCATATGACGTTACTGCAACTAATTAACTCTGAAATATATAGGCTCCTAAATTATTTATACCAAACTTTATTTCTCTCTTTTTTTTTCCTAGCTAAAACTTAGGCTTTTAACGTGGCTGTTCACACTCATCGGAGGAACAAAAGCACCTAAGGATTTACCATACACTCAGGTATTAGACCTGTAAAGCTTACCCGTATATGAAATTTTGTCTAACATGAAAAAAAAAGAGAAAAAAAAAAAAAAAAAGAGATCAAAAAATATTTAAACACATCATGGAATTACAAACATCATCTTAGCTGTTTACAATGCCAGTGATGCCATCCTGGTTTGCTTTTGTATACATACATATAAAAATATCTGCTAGAAATAAATCATTATACCATTTTAAAAGTAATTTATTTGAAAGAATAGTTCAGAGTAGTTATACAGAATTCAATAGACTAAAAAGTCTTGATACAGAAAATATCAGCACTTGGAATCGCCTGAATTTTTGCAAAGGATCTTTTTTTGCCAAATTATCTTTGAGACCTGTATCCTTGTGAACCAAATATATACATTGAATAACTGAAGATCATTGCTTTTCCTCACGGAATGCACAGCATTTCAAACACGAAAAAGAGCAGTGAAGAGGATATGCTCATATGTCTCTTGGAGCAACTGTTATTTTTTCCATCTGTTTGAAAAATGGAAAAGTCAGGCTTCCTATTTCCCTACCAGGTTTCTCATACTAGTAAAAATATCAAGGATATTAGAGCAGCATAATCCTATTGCATGGGTGAGGGGTAAAGGCGGGGAGTAAAAGTCACATTTTCAATGGATTAGTGAATATCACTCCAAAAACTTACCTATTTTCAAGAAACACTCTGCCAAAACAGGTGTGCTTGCAGCATTGCCGGCAGAAACCTCTAGCCCAGACAGCTTATGCTGCTATTTTTTTTTCTACAAAGTTATATGCTATTTCCTCAAATGACAATGTCAATGTCACACTTTGAGGGGCTAACTTCAGCCATTACATCCTATTTAGCTAACTGGCAATCATATTTAATGGGGTCCTCTATTTGAAACCAATAAAAAAAACCCATACAAATCAGAGGCAAAAAAACAGAGAAAGTTCAAAGAAAGAAAGTGCACTTTTTGGACAAGCAAAGCAACTTACTGAAAATCTTTCACAGTTTTGGTTCGGATGGGAAGGGAAGGTTCGGGAGGGATCGGTGCTCTCAGTTGTTGCGGCAGCGTTTCCACAGACACGCGCTGCTTCTGTCTAACGTCGAGGCAAATAGGCGGCAGATCTCTCACTTACCAAAAACCGTAAACCACAATAAATACAGCGCAATTCACACACATAACGAAAATATTTAATTAATAAATGACACATTCATATGAACTAGGAAAAAAAGAAAACTTCTAATGGCCAATTATGTCTTATGTCTTATGATACAATTTGTGACTTGAAATCATAACTAGGTCTTTGCAAAGAGCAGGGGAAACTCCAACCAGTTAGTGAGCAGGAAAACACTCCCAGTGTTTCTTACTATCTTCCTATGTGGTATTGGATCCTGCCTGGTTCTTCCTGCTAATGGGAGTTAAAAACTGGCCAGATGATCTGAGCTAGGTCTTCCTGAAAGCAAGGAGCCTCTGCTATTTCACAAGAGATGGCCTTGTATTATACCTAGTGTCACAGCAGTATTTGCATCATTCAGGAAAAAAACAAGTTCAAAATGTTGTATCACATTCCAAAAAAGACTCAGAAATTTCAACAGATCAACGGATTTAATTGTAGCTGCAGATGCTCAACCTCTCCAAAAATTAAGTGCTTTATCAGATCAGGTGTATAATAATCCCAGGTAGTTTATAGTATCACATGCACCTGAACCCATGAGGAGCTTGAGGTAAGCAGGTTGAAAAACGATAGCAAAATCCAGCACAATGTTCATAATCTTGCAAAAGATGCAGAGAAACCAGTTACCCAGTTTGATCCAGCCTGTGGAATTTACTGTTTGAAAAGATAAATGAATGTTACAAGCACCAGCAACATCCTGGAGGCTGGTAGCAGCTGGCTCTCTGTTACTGGTTTGTATTTCATCCAAAAGCAATGGGAGCTGCAGGGACTGCTGGTGGGGCAGTCTAGGAAAACCCTCAAACACAACCAGACCGAAGCCCACCTATTTCTGATATCCAAGGAAAAGTCAGTTTGTCTCTGCTGTCATACACAATTATACCTAGAGCTGACTGTGGATCCCAAAACATCTCTCATAAAATAAACGGGATATGCAAGAGCTCTGTCTTTTGGAGAATTATTGCTGGCACAATCTTTCCATATTCCTTCTAAGTAAATTTGGCTGCCTATCTGCCTACCCTAAGCATAAACAGAGTGCTTGAACAAGGTCTCTCTCCTACTCCTCACTTTGTTTGACCCAGGAACATGGAAAAGCACTCTGATGCAGGATACACAGGCATCCATTTTACCGAGTCTCTTCAAATATCATTAAAATGCTGTTTTACCTGATGTGTACTGCACACTTTCAAACCAACTCTATGAATCCTGATGTCTTAAAAGACACTACCTAAAAGAGACCTCAAAAGTAAAATATTAAACCAAACTAACTCAAGAATTGTGTTTTATCTCCATTTTTTAAAAAAATAAATTGCATATTAAATTAGTATTCTGCTGTCTTCTCCATTCATCACAGCAGGGAAAAAGCGGTTGCAAATGCTAACAGCTAATAAAACCCCCAAATTCAAAGGCAGATTCTTCTCATGCTAATGACAACTGAACTGCATGCAAATTGCTCAGCCACCCTTCATGAGGGGGTAACAAATGAGAGTTGCCCTCAGCCACCTGGGTATAGCACTGATTTGAGATATGGAATTTTGCCCATACCCACTGCTGGAATTGTTAAGCCATTTAAAGAGAAAAGTAGAAACGAAAATCCAAGTGAACATGGAGACATTACATTAATTCAGGTCAAGGTACCAAACTACACCGTGCAACTGCCCTGCCCTTCTACAGTCTTCTCTGAAGGCAGGATGGACTGACATAAGCTACATTTTTTTTAATATATAAAAGACATGTCCTCTTAATTTAACTGTCATTCTGTCTTTGCTGTATGAGTGAATTAAACTTAGAGTTACAGCAAATTGAACACATCAAAATGAAGAAAATACTCTTTGCATCTGCAGAAGATTGCCTGCTGACAGAAGCTGTTTCTCACTTCAGTAAATTGCAGCTGCAGGTGCTAAGCTGGTAACTTGCACCATTTCAGGGCTGCAATTTTCTTTAAAATACATTCTGTTTAAATTAGATATACTAAAACTGAGCTTTAATAACATGTTTAAAGCATATTGTCATCTTCAGTGTTTTGCCATCATTCAAGTTTATTTGTAAATATATTTATCTGCCTAACATTCAAGAATATTCATTAAGATCTGTCACTTCAGTTCTGTTTGAGAAACTTGAAACTTTAAGTACTGACTTGATAGTCAGCAGTAACAGTCTTACAAAGCCAGAAAAAACAGTTACTTCTGGCTGTTTGCCCAGTTACATCAAGTAAAAATGACTTAGCAGTGCATGACTGCTTAGGGGATGACCAAGAACTTTAAGAAAGAAAATCTCACTGATCCAGTAGAAGTAGAGCTGAATGCTACAAAAAAAAAATTCAAGATGAATTAATCTAAGCAGCAGTATTTTGCAGCAACACAGCTACAGGCAGATTAAAATGCCCAGTTATTTAAATAATGTCCAGTAGTTATTTAAAACAGATCTTACCTGTACTCATAACATTATAAAAATGATTAGAACAATTAAGCATATCTATTTCACTCTTTTTTTTTTTTTTTTTTTTTTTTTTTTTTTTTTTTAGATCATTTTTGCATCGTAAAACTTACTACATAAGCTCAATCTTTATGGCAGCTATAAAGCAAATTAACATCTTAGCTTCCATGCTGAACTATCAGCTTTACATATCCTGTGCTGTAATTTTTTTCAAAGAAAACAACATTCTTCTAACTCACGTCTGGGAATTAGTATGTGTATACCCACTGCATCTGTAGATATACACACATACAGTACGTGCATGTAGATATTTTTACTACAGAAAGAGCATTCCCGAATTCTAGAATACCAACAGAAATGTTTTAAAATGTGAAGTGTGTTATAGTGATCATTAAAAAAATCATTCTTCTATTTTGAAGTGTGCTGTACTTTTCACCCTGACTGGTCTAACACTAGATTCTGTTTTACTAAATTTAGGAAGGCGGTTCTCCTCCTTCCTCAGAGAGGAATTCCAGCATTCATGGGAATCAGCAGAGCTCCGCTTTGCAGCATCACCCTCAAGCACTCTGCTTCTGCTTCACCCTTGGGAAGGTACCCAAAAGTGGGAAAATTCTTCACTGGCTGTCTCAGTCGTTGCTTTGCATGCTACAAAGGGACTTGAGGAGCGCACAAAGTCCTGTCCAAACCACATATGTTAAAACAAATTAGTTTATTTACAAATAACTCCCTTCTGTGCTTCCTTTATCTTTTTTTACTTTCTTTTTTTTTTCTTTTTTTTTTTAAAGCAGGAAGTAACTCTCTATTCAGTATCAGAAGCTCCAAAGAAGTTTTTACGTTGACTGACACGTGTAGTACAGCTAGCAAGGATGCCAAAACTGTCTTACTAGAGGATCCAATCCTACAATTATTCAGCCACTTCTTTCAGCTCAAATTTGAAACTGACAGTTTCTTCACAAATTGCTCATTTGTCCAAATCTGTCCACAGATCTGCTTCAAACTCATTATTCTGATCCTTTAAATAATGCAATCTTTCTTTTCAGCTTCAAATTCACTCAAAAGTGCTACAAAGACTTAAAGAATCAGAGAATATTAAGACTGAAACAGACCTGCCCACAGGCTGGACCAGCTACGGCAAGCACAGCCCAATCAAATTCAACAAATGTTTGCATGATCTTTCCTTAGAAGTCTTAAGTTACCAAAATCCCATATCCTGACACAAAACTTGTTCCAACAATTTGGCATCTTTGATTTTTTTTGGTTTCAGGTCTAACCATAGTACCATTTCATTAGAATTGGTGATTTTAGCACACGATCCTGAATACCAAGATGCATTTTCTATCTTTCAATTATCTCTATCTGATCTTATCATAGTAACTTTCATTCTCACTTTTAAAGGCCTCAACAAATCATCATTCTTTGCCTACAAGTTTATTTTGTATCATTAATGGTGCAGCAACTCTCACCATCTGTTGCCCTCAAAAACCCTATGCTTGCCTCATCTATGTCATCATCCTTCAAATGTAGTCAGATAAATTTTCTTGGCACAGTTCTGATAATTTATACAGAAATCTGGCATCTGGCTGCAGTTAGACAAACAGCATTTACAGCTACACTACTAAATCTGTAATTTCCTTTAAAACTACAGAAGACTATTTAATCCTCCAGCTCTCCTACATTTTTTTCTTTTTTTTATCCTCTATGACTTAATTTCTCCAGAGTCCCTCTGCCAGGAACCATCATCTCATTGAGTGTACAATGCACAGGACATTGTAACTTAATGAAATCTAGATTTTCTGGCACTAGCCCAATACAAATACTGGCAGAACACTGAGCACCTTCTTAAATTGGTAACTAAGTAACACAGGAGCCTTACTCTCTTACCATTTTTGATATTAGGTATAAGTTGCGTGGGTGGACTTCTGTTTCCGGTGCCTTCCTTCTTTTGGTTGATAGTTGTGATGAAATCGCTGAAAGTGGAAAATTGATTTTTGGCTCCTCTCTCCAGCCCCTGTAATTAAGATGACAGTGTGTGATAAAGGGCTAATGCATTACTGCAAAAGTAATCTTACTCATAAGGTATTATACGGAATACTTAAATAACTTAATTTGAAATAAGAATGGTAATAATTAAATAAGACTTAAACAATGTTTCAGCAAGTTTTTTCCCAATGCAATCATGAAAGACACCTTGAAATTCCTTTCCATTTCTCTCATGCCCCAGAACACCTCCAGATAACTGAACAGGACACAATATGATTTTAGTATTTTCAATAACGTTTCAATTTTCCATAATTTGATTTCCATTATTTTCCTAATCACCTCCATGTCAGTTTAAGAGGAAAGCATCTCGTATTTCTTTCTCAAAATATCCCTGATGTACCGAAGCAAGCAAACTTCCCAAGGCTTGAAAAGTGTACTTGAGAGTTTTATGAGCCACTTGCTAACAAACTCCAGATAATGCTTACCTGGATAAAAAGCTCCAATGATTCAAAAGCTTCAGTATTACCTGTCCCTGAAGGAAGGCCAGCCAGGACTCATGTGCTAACACAACATTAAAACCCCAGCGTGAGCATCTCTCTGTGCTGCCACGACGGAGCCTGCAGGAACCTGGGATCGTGCCTGGCACTCCTGCTACCAAACACATGGTACTGCAGAGGTTTTACAAAGCTTAGGTGAGTGGAGGAGCTCCTCCAAGGTGATTTTAGTTTATATCTTGGCTCCACATGATCAGACGACATCCAGCAGAGGCACATGCTGGAGAGGCAACAAACACTGTCCTCTCGCGCATCGTAATTTTCACTGTATTAACTTAATGATCACTTCTCTTGACATCCAACACCTGCACTCTCATGCTTGATGAGGAAAATGGTTTTTGTAAGACTGTAGAGATTCCACATAAATCAAAAGCGGAATTCCTCAAAACAGAACATTTCTTCTTTTTAAAGAAGTAATTTTTTACCAAGATATATAGCTCAAGCTCTGCAGAAAGCCTTTCGTTTGCAGTGCAACATCCTGAAACATCACCACAAGGGTCACACAGCCCATAAACCTGCCATGCTCCAGCACATGCATGCTGCGACACTGCCAGGAATTATAAAAACCTATGGCATAAACAGGCAATTTCCCATGGCTTATAGCTTGGTATAAATAGCAAAACTGAACAATCACAGCACTTCTGTCATTAAAACCACTGATTCTCAATTTCTATCCTAAAATTCCTTGTATGCAACAAATATTCAAAAATAAAATAGAATAAATTCCATTATTATTTTTTCTCTTCTGTACTAACCAAAATGTATTTGCTTCTGGCAAAAAAATAGCCCAGATCTTGATCACACACAGCAAGACATAAACAGTCAAAGGATGACTTCAAAGCAACCCAGATCTGCCATTTATCTGCTGTGCCACAAAACACATGCTCTAGGTAGAAGACTCTCTTGAACTGTCACACAACCCAAAAAAAAGAACCTCTATGGAGCAGGCTGTTATGACAGTCTTTCTCCTGGCCTGGCCCTTCCACAGCTTTCTATGTTTTACATTGTGATAATATAGTTGTACAGGCATTTAAGCAGATCCTTCTCAATGTCACCTCTCCAAAAAGGGATGAGACCCCCAAACTCACGCATACCGCTCAACTGCACCACGCTGCTCCGAGTGCAGTTCTGACACTTTTTAAACAAGCATATGGAAACGGGCTTCTCTGGAGAAAGCCCTGGAGGAAGCGCTGGGAACCACACGCTCCTTAAGGAGCATCTCTGACGTCTCCCGGGAGGGTGATCCAGTCAAGTGCTCAGCACCACGTCACACTCCAAGCTTTGTAGGAGGTCAGGCAGCCTCCGGAGCCTGACTCACACACTGCCACGGCACAGGAGCCCCCACGTAGGGGACGAGCACGATCAGGAAGGCGGTGGATCAAAGTCTTCTTTAATCCTCTTCAAGTGCATATTAATAACTCATGACACTGCTTGCTTTTTAGAAAAAAAAAAAAAATCAAAAGCAGTAAGCTGGAAAGGTACTAGCCTGGCACTTCACAAACTTATGCTTGTCATTACTGGAATTAAACCAGATGGTGGTGGGAAATCAAACAGCTTGAGAAGAACAACTAGAAAATATATTGAGGGAAAAAATATATAAAAAAAAAAAAAAAAAAAAAAAAAAAAAAAAAAGACCAGGGAGCAGTAAAGGCTCCCTCCTCTTTACACCTGCAACATGGAGGATACTTGAATTATGTGAAAGCAGCTGTGGATGCAAGAGCCAACTTGTCAAGTACAGTATTCCTGTTCATTTAAGTCTTGAAAGGTGTAACATAGAATCATGTTTTATGCTCCTACCTGTACCCCGCTTACTATATGGCAAGCTCTAACTTCCTACTGTTACCTATTAATTTACTCAAATTCTGACCTTCTCCACAGCTATTGTGGAGCTTGGGAGCTGGTTTTAAAGGATGTGTCACGCATTCACAAGGCTTTCTAGGAAAGCCATGTCATGCCACGCCAACCTCTGATGGGTCATTGCTGCATTGAAGAAAACACCAGTTTTGCAAAGAAACAAGCAGTCAGAATACCCGAGGCTCACAGATCTTGTCAAGACTGCAAGATAGGTCACTGTACAGCAGCTACGACTATCGACAAAATAGAGACAGTGAGAAATTAAGGTCATCAGGAGTATTTAGTATTTGGATTAGGCATTTGTTTTTAAGGGCAGGGAGATTCAACGGGAAAATAATGAACATGCAAAAAAAATTTTAAGAAGACAGTTTCACCCATTAGTCATCTTATCAAATTATAAGTTTTTCTCCAGTTTAATAAGGATGCAGCAGAGAACATATTTTACTTTCAAAGTATTTTACAGCATCTGAATAACACTCACTTTCAATTTTCAGAGAATTTAAGATTTTGTATTAAAATCATTCTACAACTTAAAATATAAACCTAGCAGCATATGCTATAAATACCTGGAATTAGGTGCTTGTGTAGGTCAGAATCCATGGGATTCTGGGTTCTGCAGGTCAGTTGTCCACAACCTTCTTTAAAGAAACTTATAAAGATCTTGCAAAAGGATATCTGCATTGCCTAGGTGGTCCATCTAGACCACCATTTCTTCCATGCCACACAAAGGAATACATAGATACAGGAAAACTCATTACCTCTTTCCACAAAACAGCCTCTCCATAATACACTATTAAAGCCTGCATGTAGCCCGTGGGAACTTCAAAATTCAGGTTCTCTTGACTCTTTAGGACAACGGGAAATCCCTGATCCCACATATTGTTCATTAGCACACATTTTAAACCAGCACTCGCACCTGAATTTTAAGGGATTAACATTTCCTCATCAGAGTCTGAAGCCGAGATTTTCACAGGTGCAGATGATTCCTGGATACTTGTCTACTGCAGATTCCTGAAACTCTCCCTTCAACACCGGTATTTCCTCCCAAACGAGGGAGATGTAGAAAGCCAGAAGTTTTTCAGTAAACCAAAACATCGTAGGTAAAATACCGAGGGGCAGAAGGGTGCAAAGGAGTTTGCAGCTTGCCCACAATTACCCGCTTTAACTTCACAGTTATCTCAGGATACTCAACCATTAGAAGCTCCTTTTCTTAAAGTCAATTTGTGCAAAGTGAAAGTTTCTTATAAGTTGGATATTAATCAGAATTATTGAACTAAAAGCTCATAACTATTAGTACAGGTGCAGTGAAAATTCTGATCCTCTGCTAGGTTACAGTAAGCCTAAAGGTTGAGGTATTAAAGGAATATCCAACTGATGCCAGCAGAATTGTATGTTTCATAATATCGTGTAGCCAAAGGAGAACATATATATATTTTAACTCCTACTAGAGTCAAAAAACGCAAGCAAGGTTTGCAGAAATGGAATTTTTCTGGCATATCTCTTTTGCACAGCTTCGGCCCGACTCCATCCACACAGCAGCACTCGGGGAGTTTTGTCATCTCCCCTTTAACACACGGCAGGAATCTGGAAGCCCTTTCAAGGCAGGAGGGACAAACGGAGAAGCGCACGCGGCGCCGCGGCACGAGGCGCCCCCCGCGAGGCGCCGCCGCCCCCGGGCGCAGCCCCGTCGTGACGAGCCCGGGCGGACGGAGCGCCGCGACATGCTGCACAACTATAAGTAGCTGCGGAATTTATAGCTTCCTTATGTCACCGCTCCCAGACGCACTTGATATTTTTAAGAAACTTGAATGAAAGCCACGCAGCGGAAAGGAACGTGGAGCGGAAAGGATGCCTTCCCCCTCGCTCCCTTAACCCCGGCAGCGCCGCACGCGGAGCGCCCGGCGGAGGCTCCGAGAGCCCGGCGGAGGTTCCGCTCCCGCCGCCGCGGCCTCCCGGCGGGGCCGGAGCGGCCCCGAGCGCAAACCCGGCCCGCACCTACCGCGGCCGCGGCGCTGGGCGCCGGCTCGATGGGCGGCAGCTTCTCGCGCTCCTTCTCCCCTTCCTCCTCCTCGTCCTCCTCGCCGTCCTCCTCGGCCGCGGCGGGCGGCGGCAGCGCCGCGCTGGG